>BLSH010378393.1:200008-250767 GCA_018402905.1 Glandirana rugosa | reverse complement strand
CTAAAATTAAAAATTAAATATTTGACCAAAATAATGTCTGTAACTTTGTAAACTTCATGTAGCAGCACTTTGCTACTACTACTCTGTTATATTGGGGTGAACCCTTCCTTACTGGGTCCAACTTGCATAAATATATTACAATGGCTTGTTTTCCTATCATGCTGTTTGTGTAAGAACTCCGGTTTGGTGTTTCAAAAAGACAACTTTTTCCTGGCAAAATAATAATTTCTCATTGCTTGCTCTGTTAGTTTTAGCTAAATAACACAAGTACTTCGTTTTCATCTGACAGTATTTTCCTGATGTCATAACATAATAAATGATAACAATACCCTGCAGTCATGCAGAGATGTCCATAAATCTAAAGTATTCTTCTGCTTATAACACAACACTAGCAAGGAAAAGGGTCACATCATTTTACAATCCACACATTCTGCTTTGGACTTCAAAAATAAAAATAAATAAAAACAAAATTACCAACAATCTGTATATGACAGAACAGAAAGCCCTCGGCCAGATCAAAAACTATAAAACAGCGGTCTGCAGGGGGCATTTATCCTAACAGAGTGTGTGGACTTGATGTGATGGGTCTGTTATATTTTAATTTTATTAATTACTCTTGCATAATGGACCGCACATCAAGTTGTTACCAGACCGTTAGATTTCATTTTTGTAGAAAAAAATTCTTATGTATCCCATCCATCTTGGCTTAGTTAAATATTATGGCAGCTGTATTCCAATTAACAACCTCATCCTAATCTTTTTTTTCCCTCTCAATAAGGGATTATTGTATAAATGTAAAATTACAAAATTGTTATCTTAATCTAAACTAACCCCATATTACAAATTTCCCTAATAACCTGGATTTTATTTCCAACCAAAGGTTGTCTAAACCAATTACAATATACCTATATTATTAATAAAATTATTAAACTCATATCAGAAATTAATACTCAAATGATAATCACAATATCACACTAATTTGAATATATATCAACAGATATATTTCCTTAAAGGAGGACATTTTACTTAATTTCCCCCTTTTTTTTCAAATGCACTGTTTCCACTATCAAAGTATATAATACATGTTAAAATGTAACCATTACCATGTTGGAAAACAGTTTCAAAATAATTGTGATCACATTGTTTATCATTAGATTAACTCTGCACATTTTGTTATGATATACGTGTAGTCATATCATGGGTGTCCTTGCCACTAATGCCTCATCCAGCACATTCTTTGGGTGGATGTCACAGCTGCACAGGGCTAGAGGGACTAAAGGTTCCAGCATTCACACACATACACAATTATCTCTCTAAAATCACTTACATGTTTGCCATTTGTACACAACACCTGCATATCATTCTATCACTTTCTTTTAACTCTCTTTAATATTTCCCTGCTTAAATTGAGTTTTACCTCCCTAAATCCTGCTTTCCTTATTTTGTTCTGATATCCCTTGTACTATAATCCCATACTTCACATACTGTAGCTTCTGTGATCAGACGGGCAGTCATAGTGCTCATCCCATCTTTCCTCTCTGACATCATATAAAGTATTCTGTTTTGACTTTCATTACTCTGTTTTAGAATTTGCTAGTTGTAGTGTCTGACCCTAAATTTATCCCACAACTCAACATCACAATGTCCCTTTCCGTCTAGTGTTAATTGTCTGTCACCCTTGATCCATCCCGCTCACATAGATAGCTGTTCCTCTAGCTGTTTAAATCTGCATGATTCTTAGTCCTTTGGTAGCCCAGTTACCTATTGTGGATCGCTGTCCACGCTAACTATTTATCTAGGGGCTCAGTATAGGTGTGAACCACACCTTCGGTTCATATATTTTATAGCGCTTACTTAATTTAATGCCCATGACTGGCCAGTATTCTGTCTTCTCTACTTGTGCCTATACCCTCTTGCCTCTAAAATGACTTTATCTAGCAGATGTGTACTTCATATAACCTATGAACAGCACTATTTTTCCCTTTCTTGTCTATAACACTCCAATGGATAGTAGACAGTGACGACATAACAAATAACCACCATTGAATCAGTTCAACTAAGGGGAGTAAAATAGGTACCCTTTGTCCCAAAAATGCCTTACCTATCACGGAAGTCTGATAACTCAAATGTAAGCAAAAGGTTTACCTCAGTCGGCTGATTATCAGAAATTCCCGGATTATCTCAAGCTCCTCGTTTCGGATTCTCAGGGCCACCTGTAAATCTCTCCTCCTAGCAAAGCTCGCCATCTGATTTGGAATTTTATAGATAGGAAACTCCTATCCTCATATTGATTAGTGGTGGCAAATGAATAATATCTACTGCAGTAGGGAACAGACACAAAATATACACTCAGCATCTTTCAAATAACCTGCTTTATTATGAAGCAATTGACAGTTTTTATACACATGATTACGTAGGTATCTCATTAATATTACAGTTGTGCTTGTATGGTAACAAGGGGTGTAACATAGGCAGGCTAATTCTAATCAGGACTCGAAAGAATGCAAACATGTAATGAAAACATTATTAGTGCCCTGTGCACAATGAGTGTGGTGTGCAATTCATACAAAATAGAATACAATTATTTACAGAATATACAAATTTCCATTACCGGCTTTTACATAGTTAGCCAGGTTGAAAAAAGACACAAGTCCATCTAGTTCAACCAATAAAAAGAAAAAAAAAATATATATATATACAGTATATAACTATACAATCCCATATACACAATCTTTCATCCAGAGGAAGGCAAAAAAAAAAAACCCAGCAAAGCATGATCCAATTTGCTATAGCAGGAGAAAAAAATCCTTCCTGATCCCTCAAGAGGCAATCGGATATTCCCTGGATCAACTTTACCTATAAATGTTAGTAGCCAGTTATGTTATGTACATTTAGGAAAGAATCAAAGCCTTTTTTAAAGCAATCTACTGTGCTGGCCAGAACCACCTCTGGAGGGAGTCTATTCCACATTTCCACAGCTCTTAATGTGAAGAAACCTTTCCGTATTTGGAGATGAAATATTTTTTCCTATAGACATAAAGAGTGCCCCTTGTCCTTTGTGATGACCTTAAAGTGAATAACTCAACACCAAGTTCACTATATGGACCACTTACAGTCAGGTCCATAAATATTGGGACATCTACACAATTCTAATATTTTTGGCTCTATAAACCACCACAATGGATTTGAAATGAAACAAGATGTGCTTTAACTGCAGACTTTTAGCTTTAATTTGAGGGTATTTACATCCAAATCAGGTGAACGGTGTAGGAATTACAAGAGTTTGTATATGTGCCTCCCACTTTTTAAGGGACCAAAATTAATGAGACAGATAAACATAATCTTAAACATAAACATTATCATAAATCAAACTTTCACTTTTTAATACTTGGCTGCTCAGCTGCTCCATGGCCAGGTGTGTGTTATTCCCTCATTATCCCATTTACAAGGAGCAGATAAAAGGTCCAGAGTTAATTTCAAGTGTGCTATTTGCATTTGGAATCTGTTGCTGTCAACTCTCAATATGAGATCCAAAGAGCTGTCACTATCAGTGAAGCAAGCCATCATTAGGCTGAAAAAACAAAACAAACCCATCAGAGAGATAGCAAAAACATTAGGTGTGGCCAAATCAACTGTTTGGAACATCCTTAAAAAGAAAGAACGCATCGGTGAGCTCAACAACACTGGAAGGTCACGGAAAACAACTGTGGTGGATGACTGAAGAATTCTTTCCCTGGTGAAGAAAACACCCTTCACAACAGTTGGCGAGATCAAGAACACTCTCCAGGAGGTAGGTGTATGTGTGTCAAAGTCAACAATCAAGAGAAGACTTCACCAGAGTGAATAGAGTGAATACAGAGGGTTCACCACAAGATGTAAACCATTGGTGAGCCTTACAAACAGGAAGGCCAGGTTAGAGTTTGCCAAACAACATCTAAAAAAGCCTTCACAGTTCTGGAACAACATCCTATGGGCAGATGAGACCAAGATCAACATGTACCAGAGTGATTGGAAGAGAAGAGTATGGAGAAGGAAAGGAACTGCTCATGATCCAAAGCATACCACCTCTTCAGTGAAGCATGGTGGTGGTAGTGTCATGGCGTGGGCACGTATGGCTGCCAATGGAACTGGTTCTCTTGTATTTATTGATGATGTGACTGCTAGCAAAAGCAGCAGGATGAATTCTGAAGTGTTTCGGGCAATATTATCTGCTCATATTCAGCCAAATGCTTCAGAACTCATTGGACGGTGCTTCACAGTGCAGATGGACAATGACCCGAAGCATACTGCGAAAGCAACCAAAGAGTTTGTTAAGGGAAAGAAGTGGAATGTTATGCAATGGCCAAGTCAATCACCTGACCTGAATCTGATTGAGCATGCATTTCACTTGCTGAAGACAAAACTGAGTTGAAAATGCCCAAAGAACAAGCAGGAACTGAAGACAGATGCAGTAGAGGCCTGGCAGAGCATCACCAGGGATGAAACCCAGCATTTGGTGATGTCTATGTGTTCCAGACTTCAGGCTGTAATTGACTGCAAAGGATTTGCAACCAAGTATTAAAAAGTGAAAATTTGATTTATGATAATGTTTATGTTCAAGATTATGTTAATCTGTCCCATTACGTTTGGTCCCTTAAAAAGTGGGAGTCACATATACAAACTGTTGTAATTCCTACACCGTTCATCTGATTTGGATGTAAATACCCTCAAATTAAAGCTGAAAATCTGCAGTCAAAGCACATCTTGTTTGTTTCATTTCAAATCCATTGTGGTGGTGTTTAGAGCCAAAAACATTAGAATTGTGTCGATGTCCCACTATTTATGGACCTGACTGTATGTATTTGTACATGTTGATCATATCCCCCCTTCATCTCCTCTTTTTTTTCCTTTATTTTCACTTGGTGAAAATAATCTGGCCAGTAACACACTTCCCATCTCATTGTGTCTCCATACTGGATGCAGGAGCAGCTGAAATGCCTTTGTACCGCTGCCGCATCATTGTCAATCTGGGGAGAGGGTAGTGTTAGATGAATTAGGTAGTGTTCACAGATTTAGATGGACTTGAATAACACATTAAAGCTGAACTCCAGCTAACACATTTTAAGCAGCTACAGCAACAGTTTTCCTTTCCTTTTACGATAAGGGCCAATTCACACCACATGAAGTCCAGTGTGTTTTTTTTCTGGATCAAAAACGTATGGAAAGTAGGATATATGGCTTTCAATGGCTTAGTTCACACCAATGCAGTCAGTTCCAGTGCGTTCCAGCTCCAGAAAAAAAAGTAGAACATACTGCATTTTTTCTGCACTGAACTGTACTGGAACGTACCTAAATGCACTGGAACTCACATGTCCTTATTTTAAGTAAAGGAAAAAAAGGGGAAAAACTGCACTGGACTGCACCAAAAACGCACCAAACACGCACTGGAATGCACCAAAAACGCGCATGCAGAAAAGCATCCGGAACGCATCCGGACTGTGTTTCTATGGTGTGAACTGGCCCTCAAGGTTTTTCATAAATGGATAAAAGCTGACCATTGTACCCCAGTGTAAATGGCTTGTTTCAACCCTCTAACTGCCACTATTGCTGGGTAGCTTGACCTGTTGAAGAAGAAGTTGAAAAATAACACACTTACTTGCCAGATCAACAGGTTTAAATAAAAGAAGAAAGCCTAATAAAAGAAAACCAATGCAACCACCATTTCTAAGAACTGGTATTTTGTGATATGTTAACGTTTTGCTTTTGGGCTCAATACTGCTTTAAGCTTGTATTTTTTTTTTCTTACAGGTATCAATATAGCACAAACAAGTTACCCAACACTTTGCGTATATTGTACATTCACATCAGTCCCTGCCCTCAAGGAGCTTACAATCTAAGGTCAGTATCTCACATGCATATGTACACATACTAGGCACACTTTTATACAGGAGGTAATTAACCTACCAGAATGTGTTTGGAGTGTGGGAGGAAACCAGGGGACCCAGAGGAAACCAATGCAAGCACTGGGAGAACATTCAACCTCTATGCAGGTAGTGTAATGGTTGGGATTCAAACCAATGGCCCTAGTGTTTGAAGAGATGTTTTGGGAAAGAACCCCATATACACTTTTACCATACAGTGATAGTAATTCCACTCTGCTAAATTGTGGTTAACAGCTGTGTAAATGAAACAATTCAATTGTGCTGAGAAACTGTCAGCAACTGATGTGGAAATTTGTTAAACTTGTCCTTAATTAGGCTAGCTTTCATCCCCCCTGTTGTCTAATTCAGTATCCAGCAGAGATGAGACAATTGATTTGGTACCATATTCTTTCATAACCTATTCTACAATTACATATGTGCTGTGAGATATTCCGAAAACCGTCCTCACTATGATTTATTATTATTTATGCTGGCATCAAACCAATATATATTTCCATTTTCATGGCCTCAGCTTTTTTTGTGGAAGTCTGTTCAAGGTAATGGGCTCACAGAAGCGAAATGCAATTGGATTTACCAGCTGGGTTGTGTTTACAGCTTGGGGAATGATGTTCCGGAAAAAGTATTTAAAATATGTCATCTTTTTCACTCTTTCTGGCTTGGGACAGAGAGAAAGAGAGAAAGCTGCTAACAGATTAGATTTTACATGGCTGAATTATTGTCTTGTGGTCCCAAGTGAAATGAGATTAAGAATTTATAATTTATGTTGACAGCTCTTTAGGATCTGTCTCTCTTGGCTGTAGATCTGTAGCTCCTTTTAAGAATTTTGCAGGATGTTTAACTGCTTCTTGACTAGGCAGAGCAGAAATGAAACAAAGCCTAACCAGTTCATATTACTGTAGAGAAGATGCCAGTAAAATTATGTATATTGGCCAAGCCTAAAGATATGCACATGTCTGAAAAATCGCGTATGTGTTTGAAGATATGTGCATGTACATTAGTATGAGTGAATGTGCATGTGCAGCATTGGCATTTTGGTGCTCAACGGCCTATTTAAGACATTAAAGATGTAGCACCCTGGCCCTAAACAGGGCTGCTAGCAAATTTAGTTGTGCTAGGGGGTAACTAGCCTGGCTAATTGGTAGTTAGGATCCATTGATTCCTGTCCTAAGACTGAGTCTCGTGTGTAATCTCTCCCTTCTGTCAATAGGTGGCTCTGCTGCCTTTGACATTAGGATGATGGATCACAGTGAATTCGGATTACGAGTAGATATGTTGTCTCAGCCAATCAGCAGGAGTTTCTTTCGGCTGCTGAGCATTCTGGGATAGCCTATTTATTTGGAAGGAGTAAGGTGATCGGTGTTCTTTTCTACCTGGGTGGCTGCCTGGGTGGATGTGTGTCAAATCGCTCCAGGTTGCTAGGCCAGAAGCCTGAGGCCTATCCCAGAAGCTCCTGGCTGCTAGGTCCATCGGAGGCCTATCCAGGGATCTGAGCATCAGCATCACGTTAGGCTTCAAGTTGGAGGCTTAGCCAAGTTATGGAAGCTCTGCCTGAGGGAGAGCCGGATCAGTGCCAGTGGTAAAGGAGAAGCAGTTGCCACAAAGGGACGTATACTCCTGTTACCAGAGGCAGGTGTAGAAAGGATGGAGTTTTGAAGAAGTACCAGAGCAGTCTCTTCACTAGCCGGGTGATGGCGGAGAAGTGGGAAAGCTTTAGTAGACTCATTCAGGAACCCAGCAGGTGGCATGGGTGCACCTTGAAGATAAGTACAGCGGGTAGCTGCGAGTCAAGCCAGGGACCCAGCAGGTAGCGTGGGTGAAGCTTGAGGGATACAGCGGTTAGCTGAGAGAAGAGCTCAGGGGATCCAGCGGGTGGCTGGGAGTCCCAGAAATCTAGTGAAAGATGGGGTGCTTAGTGTGAAGATCTACAGAAGGATATTGTGAGATGTGAGTGAACATCTACAGCAGGATACTGTGAGTTACGTGTGCAGATCTACAGTGTGTTGCTACAAAGATACAGATTGCTGCATTCAGTTAAATGCCCTTTTTCTGTATTGCTGCCTGCCTATTACTATTTTTGTCTGCGTAGTCTGCCAATTTGCCATTGAATTTGCCTAAGGGTTTCCTGTGCCCTAACCCTCTCTCCCCTATTCCTGTTAAAGTGGGTGTATACCCTCCTATGGGTTTCAGCTAAGGAAGCTGACACCTCAGCTTCTGTTTAATCTGCATCTGCCATGATGCTGCACATGTGATCCATTATGACACCACACATTGAATAGTTTCATAGTTTGGTTGAGAGCACAACCAAGGAGACAGCTAGCATTTCCGGCATGCCGGGAATATTAACTCTTCTTTGACACTATCAAATCAATGGGTATACTTCCACTTTAAGAGAAATAAAACTCTCTTTGTTCATTTTTTTACAAAAAAGTGACTGGCGCCCATCATTCCATCCTGTACTACACTCACTATGCCTAGTTACCTGCACCCTGAGATGGAATGTCAGTCCTCCCTGACTCTGGAGGTCACCATCAGGCCTCTGGAAGTTGGGGAGGCCGCTACAAAGAATTAAGGTGAGCTGCTGCAGCTTCAGTGACCATACCTGCTTCTTCCTCCTTTTGTGCTTTGATCTGGCTTGCCTCTGGACTATGTCTGATACTGATCTCCTGTTATTGACCTTGGCTTGTCTTCTGACCCAGTTCTTTGGCTGCTGATTTTGTACTGCTTCTGCCAGTCTGATACTGACCTCGGCCTGGCTTCTGGGCTTGCTTCTGTCATCTGAACCTGTGCCTGGTTGTTGCTGACTCTAGCTTCTTTGACTAAGGTTCTGGCTCCCGCACCTGCATATTCCTGTGCTCCATGCGTTAACAGCATCCCGCACCAAACCGTCATCTGGCCAGGACCTACCACAGGCACCCGTGCCACTACTCATCCTGCTATACCCTGTCACTAACTCCAGGGAAGGTGTAAAAAAAGCCCTCTCATCAGCTCGGCCTCTATCAGCTGTGCCTGAGTTTGAAAGAGGTGCTTCCCCATTAGACACTTTGTCAACAAATTTTCACTTTGACCCAGACTGTCAAGAATTTACAAGATGGTTATTTCCAGTTGGAGGCTTGCATCCAACCTCTCACCATGGCATTTGTAACTGAACTCGCCATGGTGGAATGATCCACTGTTGCACCTACAGTGGTGCCACCACAGAGCCTCAGATTCCTACTCCTGAGCACTTTTCAAGTGATCGGAGTAGGTTCCAGGCATTCAGAAATGCTTGTCATTTGTACTTTGCATTCCAGTCAAGACCTTTTTCTCTAGAAGCAACCAAAGCGGGGTTTTTCATTTCCTTGCTGTTGCAAGAACAAAAATCCTAGGCTCATCATCTACTCAAACAAGATAGCCCTGTATTAAACACATGATTGTCCTTCTTTGAAGCCATGGACCAATTATATGATGACCTCAGCAGGCTGCCATGGCCAAGGACACACTTCATTCTCTAAAGGCACCCGTGCCACTCCTCATCCTGCTATACCCTGGGGGAAGTGGGACAGGAGTTGTAAGGGAAGCCCTCACATCAGCTTGGCCTCTATCAGGTACATGACAAGAGAGCTTTTCTTTCATTAAAGCACACAGGATTTAGTTATTCTGAGATAATTGGATTATAATATAATAATTGGGCATTCATAATGAATTTTCCCCCATGTAAACAGAAAACCAGCCAAGTATAACCCCCCACTCCCATCATAGTTCAGTTTTAGAAAAGTTTACCATTGTGTCTATTCATTTTTTTTCTTTATTTATTATTTTTCTTCAATAAGATTTCATCTACAGACAACTGAGCTGAGGTTTTCATGCAGCTGTTTGGATCAGGGTATCCTGCAGTGACTTTGGAGTCTGTACCTTCTGAAATTAAGCTCGTCGGGCTTGTCTGGAATGCGTGCTTGCATCCAGGGCCACTCTTCATACTGGTTATCAGTCTCTCAAATATAGATGTCATAGAAAAGAAAAGGTAAAATAGTGCAGACTGCAAACCACTATTTATTTAAAAAAATTGTAAAATATGCTCACACGGCAGAAAGGTAAAATCGCTTTCTTCATTGTACAAAAAAACCTCAGCAAGATGGTATTCTATCTCCATCCCACATAATGATGTCACTGCCCACTGACGCATATTGCCCCATCGGCTTTCTCAAAAGTGCAAAGGCTTCTCAAAGAGCCTTTGAGAAAGCCTATTGACCTGTTTGGGGACACCCGAACAGCATCAATCGGGGGCAAAAGTTGATTCTTGTGCCAAACTTTTAAAGGCCCTATATTCCCTTCTGGGTGGATCTGATGCACTGGCAAGCCTGACAGTTGCTTGTAGATGATATAGTGCTGAGATCTTCACTCATCAGCTAGCTTGTGTTTTTCAGGGATACTCAGATTCCTTAGCAGTAGAGTTGGGTGGACACCTGGATGTTCGAGTTCGTTGGGTTCGGCCGAACCTCGTGAAACCGTTTGGGTTTGGCACTGAACTCGATCAGAACTTGACCCCGGACACTGAACCCCATTGAAGTCAATGGTGACCCGAACTTTTGGGCACAAAAATGGCTGTAAAAAAGTAATGGAAAGGGCTAGAAGGCTGCAAAAGGAAGCAAAATGGGGGTAAGAATAGGACAAGTGCCCTGCAAACAAATGTGGATAGGGAAATAACTTAAAATCATATAAAAAAATAAAAATGGGAGGAGGAGGTGGATGTGGAGTAGGATTCTAGAGGTTGACTAGGCCATGACCGTGGCAGTGTAGGTAGAAGTGGCGGTGGTGGAGGAGGAAGTGCACACCACCAGGCCGGGCTTGAGGCTCAGTGGCAAAAACCACTCATTGGTCTGTTGTTCAATGCCCGTCCACAGCTCCTGGGCAGTGTGGGGTTAGCTTGTCCACGTTGGCTGTGGACAGGCTGCTGCGCTTGTCTGTGATAACGCCCCCTGCCATACTAAACACATGTTCAGACAATACACTGGCTGCAGGGCAGGCCAGCACCTCCAAGGCATAAAGGGCAAGCTCAGGCCATGTGGCCAATTTGGAGACCCAGAAGTTGAATGGGGCAGACCCATCAGTCAGTACATGTAGGCGTGTGCACACATACTGTTCCACCATGTTGCTGAAATGCTGCCTCCTGCTAAGACGTTGCCTATCAGCTGGTGGTGCTGTTTGTGGTGGCATGCTGCTGACAAAGCTTTTCCACATTTCGGCCTTGCTAACCCTGCCTTCTGAGGTGCTGGTTGTGCCACAGCTGCGTTGACGACCTCTTCCTCCTCCTCTGCCTTCGCCTTGTGCTTCCACTGAGCCCCCGGTGTAATTTGGAAATGCCCTCAGCAGCGCATCTACCAGAGTGCGCTTGTAGTCACGCATCTTCCGATCATGCTCCAGTGAGGGAATTAAGAACGGCACGTTGTCCTTGTAACGATGATCCAGTAGGGTGGCCACCCAGTAATCAGCACAAGTTAAAATGTGGGCAACTCGGCTGTCGCTGAGCAGGCACTGCAGCATGTAGTCGCTCATGTGTGCCAGGCTGCCCAGAGGCAAAGACAAGCTGTCCTCTGTGGGAGGTGTATCTGTGTCCTCCGTATCCCCCCAGCCATGCTCCAGTGATGCCCACGAGCTGCATTGGGTGCCACCCTGCTGTGAACACGGTTCCTCCTCCTCCTCCTCCTCATCATCCTCATCCTCCTCATCCTCCAGAACTGTTCCCAGGCTTGAACATTTTTGACCTGGCCTATGCTGGTGCAGGAACCCACCCTCCGAGCCACTTGTGAATGACTGGCTTGATAACCGTGGAAATGACCCCTCTTCCTCCTCCTCCTGTGTCACATCCTCTTCCATCATCGCCCAAAGTGTTTTTTCAAGGAGACATAGAAGTGGGATAGTAACCCTGAGAACAGCGTCATTGGCACTGGCCATGTTGGTGGAGTACTCGAAACACCGCAATATGGTACACAGGTCTCGCATGGAGGCCCACTCATTGGTGGTGAAGAGGTGCTGTTCCGCAGAGCGACTGACCCGTGCATGCTGCAGCTGAAACTCCACTATTGCCTGCTGCTGCTCGCACAGTCTCTCCAGCATGTGCAAGGTGGAGTTCCACCTTGTGGGCACATCGCATAGGAGGCGGTGAGCGGGAAGGCTGAAGTTCCGCTGCAGCGCAGACAGGCGAGCAGCAGCAGTGTGAGAATGCCAAAAGCGCGCACAGATGGCCCGCACTTTCTGCAGCAGCTCTGACATATCCGGGCAGCTTTTCAGAAATTTCTGCACCACCAAATTCAGCACATGCGCCAGGCAAGGGATGTGCGTCAAACCGGCTAGGCCCAGAGCTGCTACAAGATTTCGCCCATTATCACACACCACCAGGCCGGGCTTGAGGCTCAGTGGCAACAACCACTCATCGGTCTGTTGTTCAATATCCATTCACAGCTGCTGCGCAGTGTGGGGTTTATCCCCCAAACATATCAGTTTTAAAACAGCCTGCTGTCATTTCCCCCTGGATATGCTGAAGTTGGTGGTGAAGGTATTACGCTGAGCGGATGAGGAGGTGTTAGAGGAGGAGGAGGAAGTGCAGTAGGAGGAGGAGGCAACAGGAGGCAAAGAGAAATGCCCTGCAATCCTTGGTGGCGGAAGGACATGCGCCAAACGGCTAGCCGCCTCAGGCCCACCCGCCACTACATTTGCCCAGTGTGCAGTTACCGAGATATAGCGCCCCTGCCTGTGCTTACTGGTCCACGTATCAGTGGTTATGTGGACCTTGCCACAGATGGCATTGCGCAGTGCACACTTGATCTTGTCCCTGACTTGTTTGTGCAGGGAAGGGATGGCTCGCCTGGAAAAGTAGTGACGGCTGGGAACCACGTACTGTGGGACAGCCACCTCCATCGGGTTTTTAAAACTGTCTGTGTCCACCAAACGGAATGACAGCATTTCAAAGGCCAGGAATTTTGAAATGCTGGCATTCAGGGCCAGGGATCACGTGTGGGTAGGGGGGGTACTTCCTCTTTCTCTCCAGTGTTTGGAAGATGGAGAGCTGTAAGCTTCCATGGGACCATGTGGAAATGCTTGGGGGCAGTGGCGGACATGGTGGCGTTGCTGTCACATCATCTGTTTGCTGGGTGGCAGGTGACACTGGCACTGTAGAGGTGGAGGAAGAGGCTGAGGCAGCAGCAGAAGAGGAAGCAGGAGGAGTCCGAGACCTTTCTTGGATTTTGAGGTAATTATTCCACTGCAGCAAGTGCTTTGCATTTAGATGCCTGGTCATGGAGGTTGTGCCTCGCTTCAGCCTCTCATTGCACAGTGTGCAAACCCCATGTGTCTTGTAGTCAGCACATTTTCTGAAGAACTGCCACACCGGGGAATGCCTTTGAGCTACCTTTGGTGTGCAAGGTCCCTGAATGCGGTGGGTAGTAGCAAGCATACTGTCTAGGGGACGCTCGCTCAGCTTTTGCAACCTGCTTCCTCTTTTGCTGTGCTGGTGCCTCTGTGCGACCACCACCTCTTCCTCCAAACTGCACACGTCACTCGCATGACCTTCATTACATGTGGGGTCTAGGACCTCATCATCCTCCACATCATCTTCCACCCATCATTCACCACTGCCCTCCTTGTCAGTATGCACACTGTAGAAAGCCGCAGCAGTTGGCACCTGTGTTTTGTCATCATCATCACAGACGTGCTGCCGTGGTGTTTCCATATCCTCATCCTGAACCAGAAGTGGTTGGGCATCAGTGCACTCAATGTCTTCCACTTTTGGGCCAGGGCTATGTGGATGGCCCACGGAAAGCACAGTAGCAAGGTCATCAAAAAGCATAAGAGACTGCTGCATGACTTGGGGCTCAGTCTACTTGGCTGATTTACAAGGGGCTGAGGTGAAAGACAGATGGCCATGGGGTTCAGGTGCCAACTCTGAGCTTTCATCAAGGGACCGGGTGGGAGACAATGTGAAGGAACTGGAGGCATTGTCAGCCACCCAATCTACTATGGCCTGTACTTGTTCTGGCCTCACCATTCGTTGAGCGCCATTCAGGCCTACCATATAATGTTGAAGGTTCTGTTGGCTACCTGAGGAAGGTGTTTCACTTGTGCGTGTAGCTGGCACAGATCGACCACATTCTCTCCTTGCAACAGGAGCTTCAGCAACACCAGCAACACCAGCAGCACCACGACCACCACCACATCCCTTATTTGACGCTCTCATTCTGGACACAAATGTACTATGTAGCACTATTAATACAAAAAAAAATAATAAATTATTATTCTTATTTAAAAAAAAAAAAATTGTAGATGCACTTTTTATTTTTGTGCAAGAAATGCACCGCTCACACCAGCAGCAGGAACCTCTCCCTACACCAGAATGAGATGATTTTAGAACGATAATCTGTCTTTCACAGCACCGACAGGAACCTGTCCCTACTGCAGTATGAGATGATTTTAGAACAATAATCTCCCCCTCACGGTACCAACCTCTCCCTAATGCAGTAGGAGATGGCTTTATAATGATAAACTCTGCCTCAGAGCACCAACAGGAAACTCTCCCTAATGCAGTAGGAGATGGCTTTATAACGATAAACTCTCCCTCAGAGCACCAACAGGAACCTCTCCCTAATGCAGTAGTGGATGGTTTTATAACGATAATCTCTCCCTCAGAGCACCAACAGGAACCTCTCCCTAATGCAGTAGTAGATGGTTTTAGAACGATAAACTCTCCCTCAGAGCACCAACAGGAACCTCTCCCTAATGCAGTAGTGGATGGTTTTAGAACGATAAACTCTCCCTCAGAGCACCAACAGGAACCTCTCCCTAATGCAGTAGGAGATGGCTTTATAATGATAAACTCTCCCTCAGAGCACCAACAGGAACTTTTCCCTAATGCAGTAGTAGATGGTTTTAGAATGATAATCTCTCCCTCAAAGCACCAACAGGAACCTGTCCCTAATGCAGTAGTAGATGGTTTTAGAACGATAATCTCTACCTCAGAGCACCAAGAGGAGCGTTTCCATAATGCAGTAGTAGATGCTTTTAGAATGAGAATCTCTCCCTCAGAGCACCAACAGGAACGTTTCCCTAATGCAGTAGTAGATGGTTTTAGAAAGAGAATCTCTCCCTCAGAGCACCAACAGGAACGTTTCCCTAATGCACTATAAGATGGTTCTGAACGCTAATGTCTCCCTCACAGCACAGACAGGAACATCTCCCTAATGCACTATAAGATGTTTCCTGAACGCTAATGTCTCCCTCACAGGACCGCAATGAAGGTCTCCCTAATGCAGTCTGAGATGGTTGTAAATGCTAATCTTTCCCTCACAGCAGCGGCATGAAGCTCTCCCTACTCTAGTCTGAGATGATCTGACACGTGGCGCTACGTGACTCCAGCCCCATATAGAGGCTGGGTCACATGATGCACTGGCCAATCACAGCCATGCCATTAGTAGGCATGGCTGTGATGGCTTCTAAGGGCAAACTAGTGAAAAGCTTGTTGATTGGCTGCCCAGCAGCTATAGAAAAGGCGCCAAAAATACCCGAATACCGAACCCGATCCCGGACTTTTTTTTTAATGTCCAGGATCGGTTTCGGGGCACGGACACCCCAAAGTCCGGTACGAACCCGAATTTTACAGTCCGGGTTAGCTCAACTCTACTTAGCAGCACTCGACAATCCACATATCTTCTGTGAGTCGCAACAGGTGTCTGATTCATGGAATTACTGAAGGCCGGGTCCAATTTCCTCCAGGCATCTCTCCTAAACACGAGCATGTATGGAGAGTAACCAGTGGTATCATTCTACATACTATTGTATGCATGCATGACTGCAGAACTCTGTCTGCTCCGAAGCTGTTTCTTTTCCACTGTCAGTGTACCCAACATGTCAAGGGGAGTGCAATTGAATCAATTGGGCTGTTGGTTCCCTTGAGCGTAATAGTGACTCTTTCTGGACTTCTGAATACCCAACTGATATAGCAGCTGTTTGAAGAGACAGCTCTCAAATTCTTTGTCTTGATCTGAGTGGATTCTTTGTGTCAGCCCACAGTGAACAAAGAACTTCTCTACTACAACCTTAGCAAATGTTGATGCTTGTTGATCTTTTGTTGGGAAATCTTGACAAAGTGGGTTTGTGGGTCTGTCACCACCAGGGCATTTCCCTTTCCATTTATATCTGGCTCCAGACACAGGAAATTAAGGGCTAGTAGACCAGTAGAATTGGTTTGCTGCTAATTTGGAAGTCCTCTCCTGTGACTATGGTCACTCATCAAAGTGGCTAACGCAGTATCTCTATGTTTCTCCAGGATCCAGGAAAAACAATTGTTGCTTAAGGATTGTATGAGGGATTCCATTGGTAGAACATCCCATCTAGCAGATGTAATCAATTCCACTCTTTGTGGACCAGTTGTACCTCTTAACAGGAGCTCCAAATTGCCTTTCTCTAAGGCATTTCATTTCAGACTACAGAAAGGGTCTTCTGCTTGGTCATATTTTATATATTTCTTTGAAAGAGTAAGCTTGCTTCCAACTCTCACATGAATGAGGTAGCAGTAGAGCTTTGGAACACCTGTGTCATGACTCCAAGGGCTTCAGTTCTTGTTGCTCCCATGACTTGATGCTCAACCACTTGATACAAGGCTTGGACCCATTCCAACATCAATTGGGCCCTCCATTCTTGTGGATTCTCAGAGCCATAAGATCTCCATTACAGAGCGTCGGCATCCCTATTTCTAACTCCTGGACAGTACTTCAAGCTGAAGCAAAAGCCAGATAAGGCAACTAACTACTGATGTCTTATGGTGTCCAAAATGGTTGTGGCGAGTATGTACATGAGTGGATCATCGGAGGGGCCAACACAGAGGCTCTTTGGTAAGATGTTACATGTTACACCCTAAATATGGGTATAATATTTAATATGTTACCAAAGGTAAACTTAACCGTTAAGCTCTGCAAACTGCCGCAGAAGTCTTTCAAATGTCACAATGGAATCCGTTGGGATCTCTCTCTAAATAGCTTGTCTTCTTGCAGGTGGATTCATTGCTGGGCACTCTTCTCACACCCCATATCAAACTTATTTTTGAAGAATAGTTTCTGCCATCTCAAGAGCTCAGCTGAGGTCCTCTCTTTCTATACAGGCATAATCAGTGTGTTCTTTGGGTAAACTTGTTCTACCGGAATCTCGCCTTCGGCTCCCCCACCAAATCAGATGGTTAGATGGAGGTAGGTGGCTTTTCTTGTCCTATCAGCATTCAACCTCATAATTGGGGAGTCAGCAACATTGCAAACATTGACAAGAATTCTTCCTTGGATTTGTTGCAACTCCCTCATTGACACTACTTCAGGGATTATCTCCACCCCAGTGTCCTTTCCCAGTGAATAAGCTTCAAGGACAACAAAGGGGCCTGGCTGGTCCTAGCTCAACTTGACTGAATCTTGACATGCCACTTCTGCTGGCTGCAGTATCTTTTCATGTTTCCCAGCCTTCACAACTTCCCCACTCCTTCTGTGTGGGCTTTCTGCTCCTGGAAAGGGCATTGGTGCACTTTTTATAGCCAAGGATGTACATCCTCTATTGCTGGGTCACTCTCTGAGACAAGAGGAGTGGGTAATCACCCGAGTAGTTTGGTATTGGCCCCCATTATCAGAAAACTCCTAGTGGACACACTATGGCTAGGGTGTCAAATGTCTCTGACTGCCCGACTAAAAGAGGAGTCAAATTACAACTTTTTATATGTAATCTTCTTGTCTCTCATACCCCAAATTTCAAGATCTTCCAAGGTCTGTAGGGGTAGTTGCTTTAAATGTTTATCATAGAAGTCCTCGTATAACAGGGTCTCTTTTGCACCTAAATCAAGAAGAACCTTTGTGTGGATACCTTCTACTTGCATGATGGCAGAAGTGGTGACTAGCTTATCAGGTATCTTTCTTAAAGAACCCGGAGATGCAGATCCAGTGTGCTTGAATTCCCCTCTTAGTTTCATGATGTCTTGACTGAGTTTTAGGAAGTTTATGTGCTTTGTTGATCCTGGATAGACCACCTGTACTAAACAGAAGTGAGTTGAACAGTCTGTTAGAAACAGCGTTTGGGTCCCTCAGTGGGTTTTTATACCTAGCTGCCATTTCTTTCTTTGGAACTAGAACTAATTGTTGTGTGTAGACACCCAAATGTCTCCTTCACCAGGGACCTCTGAAGTTACCCGCCGTCTTTGCAGGCTGTAGTTTCCGCAATGCCTCCAGGGCTTCTTCTGCAGCACTTGGTGAGGATCTCTTCCTCAGACATTGTGCTCTAAAATGTCCAGTCTTATCACAGCTAAAACATTTCTGACTGGAAATTTGGCTGCAGTTCTCTGGTCTACCTTCCCCTGTGGCCTTCCCTTCTGAGACCAACATGAACACAGTCTGAGCCTGGGTTTTTGCCACCTGCACAACCATTTTCTGAACTTCAGAAAAGGTTTGCTGTAAAGTAGATTGTGACTGATTGTGATTGATATATCTGTGGTATGCTTTGAGGCCTTGAGAACAGTAGGCATCCCCCTCCCTATTTCTTTTGGTACACGCAGGACAGTTTGTGCTGAGTATGCAGAGGCACCATCACCTTGCCCATAACCCTCAAGAACATTGGGTTTCTGTGTCTTGGCTGCAATCAGGGCCTCTTTTTCATAGATGGCCTTGATAATCATGAAAAAGGTTAAGGGATCATTTTGATCTGTTGTCTGAGGCTTTATGAAGTCCAGTGGTCAAGCTTCTTTAAAAACCTGGGTCACCAAGGCTTTGCTTTTGGTGTCTGTCTCCATTCTACCCTTTAATATGACTTGGTGGAGATTCATGTCAAGATGTGTGACAACAGTTGACAACTTATCTCCTTCTCCTTGATAGGTGTGTTCAAAGAGATCAGTTCGGCACAGATTTCTCAAAGGGCTTCCTAACACTCTGCAGTGTTGCAGTCTAGGTTATCTCATTTTAGGTTCCAGATGATGTCTGAAACAGATTTTCAATTATTATCTGCCTTTTTATGGTGTCTGCCACCTCCTTTTCAACCACAGCCTGTACTGCTTGGTTTATCAAGGTCTCAAAGTCAAGACAAGTTCTTCACAAAACTCTCCACCAGCCTCCTAATGTTCATGAGGAAGTAGGTGGGAGATCCTGAGGATGGTGCAGAGGCTGTAGTAACAAACTCTGGGTCCAGTGTTTTCTGACTGGGACTCTCTGAAAAACTTGCTGGAGGGCTTAGATGTATCAGTAATGCTTTGACATCACCTGTTAAATGAAGGCTCTCACCTTTGAAGCTGACTGGAATTTTCTTCCTCCACTCTACTAATGCATAGGTTTGGGAAGTGGCCTAGTCCATCTTTCTGTCCAGTATGGACAACCACTGTTAATTAGCTGATGCCAGCACTGCATGTCTGATCTGTTTCTCTGTTCACTCATCCCTGAGGATGTCGACCACTATGCTCAGTTCCAACTGGCCAGTATGTTCCTTACACCATTCAGTGGCAGTGACAGGATCCATGATAATTTGCAGACTCATCATGTAACGCTTACCCACGAAGGAGCCACTGATGTTTGAGTTCCTCATTTTCTGATGCTAGTGATCTTATTCAGGCAGCAAACCCAGCAGAGCAGGACAATAACAATACCATAAGCAGTGGCAAAACAATGGCAAAAAACAGTTATACCAATAACAGTGTTTGTAAACGAGAGAAAACCAGACTCATTGATAATGAGTTCTCAACAGTCTGGTTCAGGTGGTTTAGACCTTATAGACCCTGATTTAAGGGGGGTAACCTAACTATGGGAGATACACACAGAGGTTATAAGACACAGTCCCTCCTTATCACCATGCCACTGGCCAGTGTTCAATATCTGTGCTCAAATCCCAATAGCTTGTACATGTATTTAAACTATCAGGTTTTCATTGCATAGTTTGCTGGAAAGGGTGTAGCAGTGTGCAGAGGGTCCATCCAGAATGTGTAGTGTTAATATGTGATCACACCCCTTTAGCGCCTGATAGTTTAAATACATGTACAAGCTATTGGGATTTGAGCACAGGTATATCTTTTCTCCATTGTAACACAGGTCAGTGACCAGATCTGTACTTAGTCACTCTCTCCCACCTTGGGTCTTTATGTCCCATGTTGGCATGGTGTCTGCTGTAGCATTTGCAGTGGCCAGGCAGTGTAGGACTGGGCATAAGAGTCAGCTTAAACATGTATTGCAATAAATGTGAACTATATCCCTGTTTTTCATTGCATGTGTAGCAGTGTACAGAGGGTCCATTCAGAATTTGTAGTGTTCAATACCTGTCAGTGTCAAGCATTGGAACCCAAAGTCAATGAAGCATTTTAATTGGAGCTCTGTAATCTCAACAAGAAAGTGGAAACTTTCCAAAGGAAAAATCCCTGGGATTATTATTATTATTATAAAGGATTTATATAGCACTGACAGTTTGCGCATCGCTTTCCGGAAAGGGGTGGTACCATTCCTTTAGGCATGAATGCAACTAAGATGGTGGCCAAAGGTCTCTCACCACTCTGTCACAAAGATTTCTCTTTCTCTTGGGCATCAGGAATGGCAGCTCTAGATTCAAATGTAAATAGTCCCCACAGTCCTTGACATGTCGGCAGCAGACCCGGAATGCAGCAGTTGGAGCTCAATAGGATGTCAGCAGAACAGCCTTCATCAGAGTTAACGCTCAGTCACATTCCTTTCTCAGATAGGCAGTGACAAGGCCTGGGCAAGTGGGCTCCCACATGCAGTAGCAGTAATCTGCTTGATAAGGATGTTGAATGCAGTCTCTGGTGCACACAGTAGCAGTGGCTTCTCAGCAGCTGATAAGTCCTGTAGGCTTTATGGCAGCCTAACCTGCTATACACACAGCACAGCACACAGGGCCCCCCCTCCTCCAGCAATGCACTTCTCACCCTGCAGCACACACTGTCCCCTTGCAGGAAGCTCAGCACCCACTTGGCAGTCATAGGAGCTTCAGGCAGCGCATCTTTTTCCACTCACTCTCCACATAAGACTGAGCCCTGCAAACTGGGCTTTTAGAACCTCTCCCGTGGCCCATCAGACACAGTTCTCCTGGGATTTGTTGCCCCATGTGGTCTTTCACTGATTTGGGTTACTTTCCAGTTGACTACATCGCTCATGAGTCTTTGCAGCCTTTGGCATTATGGGACCATCCTCCTCTCCTGCTGGGCAGTGTGCAGGGCTTTGTGGGACTACAGCTTATAGGAACCCTCCTACTCCTCTCCCTGTCAAATCATCTGCTCAAGATAGGTGAGAAAGAGAGGAATTGCAGCACAACAATGCGGATGAGTTCTTTCAGAGCTAAAGTCCATGCTGTGCAGCACCCGCGCCAACCCCCTCCCCCCACCTAACAGCAATAGTAATAAGCAAGCCTGGTAAAACCTGTATGTAAAGTAGTAGATTTGCCAATTGCTAGCCACACATTTTTAAGTATGAAATATTCATGTACAGTATTAATGAGGCTGAAATTAGTTGAAAAAATATTAAAAAGTTACTTTTTCTTTGTCTTGAGCATAATAAAGACAACATATTGTAAGTGGAAAAGGCTTAACTAGCAGTTTCAGCCATAAAATAGCGAGATAGGGAACACTTAGAAACAGTCCAGGAAAGATTGTCCTGCAATTTACTCAGCAAGACAGCAAACAAACACAGTGCAGGAGGCCCATCACATGAAACAAACCAAAAATCTGCCCATGCAAAAACTCACTGTTCCTTGCGTATCTTCCCATGTTTAGCAACTCTCTCTAAGATGCAATTTGGGCTTCAACATCCATTCTCCAGGAACAATTTCCATAAAGCATGTTGCACCAGCTATCGAGGTCGGGATGTTGGACCCTGTGCCACCATCTGCTGCTCTGCCATTGCCTGTGTCTTACTGCTGTAAAGAAAGGTTCACTTGCTGTTATCCATCTAGGGAGACTTAGTTGGTTTTATAAGCTGTTGCTTATAACAGTCTGTTGGGCAATTAAATGCTTTACCTCTTGCAGTAGCTGAATAGTCTACTTTTGCTTAGTGTTTGTCAATAAAAGCTGTTTTACAAGCTCCTCCATTTTTTCAAGGATATGTGACTGTCTCTTTAAGGTGCTGCACACATCTAAGCACCAGGTTGTAAGGAAGAAAGATTCATAGGTAGTGGCAAGGGTAAACTATACATGAAACAGGGACACCCAAAACAGCATACAAACACCGCTATGATCGTGTTGATCACTGTAGAACCTGCACCCTCCCCTTAGTGGGCGGGGGACCCAGCCCCCGTGGGATGTGCCCAATTATTGCACATGTATCTGTAAAAGAGTATATATTGAGCTGAAGGGATTATTGTTGCCAGACTCTGAAGAAGAAGCTATGACTTTGAAACGCGTCAGCAGCAGCAGCCCGGATGTCTTTTCCTTTAAGCTATCTGGAGACTGTTGGTCCAGGATTGATCACCATGACCAGGTGGCTATGTTAAGCGCCTATTATATTCACACATTTGTGAGTAGTATTTTATTCTGGTTTTAACAATAAATTTGCTTGGGATAATGCACAAGGCTGGTGCGCCCTCCTTTTCTTTTTTGTTCTGTGACTACTAGGATATCTCCTATTCTGGAGGGCAGCAAGGCCATAGCTTCTACCCTCTGAATGATCGAAAACCCGACATCGCACCATTGCGCAGGAGTATTTGTTTACTATTAGCAAGAGGGCTTTGTACAGCAAATTTGTCACATACAACAAACAAAACATCTACTCATTCAAACAGCTAACTAAACTCGACTTACAGGGTGCCTTCTAATGGGTTTACAAATAAACAGACAGAACATGTGTTTTAGTGTTCTGTCAGCATTCAGCCTTTTCCCCCATCAACAAGCTCCCGCAGTAGAGACAGCAAGAGAGAGAGCTATGAACATCAGTCAGCTCACATGTATACATATATGCGCACAACTAAGCACGTGCCATGGAAGATCATGCGCAGGCAGGTGCAGAGGAGGTCATCACGATGGTTGGTAGTGGTGGCCATCTTGGTTAGGGTTATTAAGCTGGTATCTACCACTGCATAGAAGACTGGCTGAGGAGGTGAGGACACAGAGCAGGGGGAACTATTTGTCTGGGCAAGTGTGTACTGCCTCTGGGGAGTGGACTCTGGTAGCTGAGAGACTCCTTGGGCTATTGCGTGCTATTTAACCCTTACTGGGGAATGATAGCCAGTCTGGCACAGCCCTATATTTTGTCCAGCATGCTTTGCTTGGTATGTCTTCCAGAAAGTGATAGGGGGAGCACAGTTGGGAAGGGCTCAGGTGTGCCACCTTCAGGTACTGAGGACACTAGCCACAGTCATGCTCAATTTGCTTCCTCTGAAAGACCAGAGCTGACAGGTGCTTTGGATTCCCTGCATGTGGCATTGTAGCCATGGCAGGGGCATCAACCTCAGCTTATGTCACAAAGGACGACTTGATGGGCCTGGATGGAAATATTGCGGGCATGATTTCCTCAGTGGCACATGGCAGCAAGAAGTGGGAGATGCCCCCCCACCAGACCCACCTCAGGAGGTAGAGGAGGAATGGGTAGACATTGATGAGGAGGTGGTCGGTGTGGAGGTCAAGGAAGGTCAAATGGTGGATTCTACATAACATGTAACTAAAATGGGGTGTAAACTGCACTCATGGTGTATGTACACTAATTAGAGGACAAAGCTGCAAGCATGCTATGTGATCCGAACATAGAGACTAAATTGGAAAAGAAAATACTGCGCTAATGTCCAGGGTGGAGCCTGCTCTGACGTTGTTGCGCATTACAGGAAGTTGCAGGAAGCCATCTTTGTTGTTACCGGCCGTAACATTTATATACATAAGCACTGTCATTTCTTTTAATATGTGAGTGTTTTACATTTTATTACCAAATAAATGCTTTTATGGGCTACACTATGAGGAGTTTCCACTTATGTACCAATACTAAAGGATCTTGGAGTGAGGTGCCTTCCCAACATACAATGACTGGGAAGCCTTTTCCACATTGATTTTAATATCAGTGAAGACCCCTGTGATGCTATATGACCCATGCCTGTTATGATCTCTCTTTAATTAGATGGTCATTGTGATCTGGTAAGCCTCAGTTGGTGCCACCCTTTTGAAGACTTTATTTACTGCACATGGGATATTGTCCATTATATGATTGATTGGAGTCCCACATTCATTTTTTTATTGCCCATGTTTGGACTACACTTTTATTCCCTTGAGCACTTTGATTTGTTATATGTTTTTTGGAGTTTATAGATGGCGAATTCTACCTCTACTAAGTCTGAGCCCAAAGAGGCACAGGGGTCCTTGGTCTCACAAGCTAAAGATATTAGTTCAATCTCTATCTGAGATGATTTAAACTGACTTTGGGTTGTCTCTGGCTGAATCCTCATTGGTCAAATATTCCTCTTTGGGGCTCTATGTCAGCCTCAGATTTCACAAGTTTTTCCTTGCATCGTCTCTTGGAAGAGTTATTTATGCTGAATGGGATCATCCTAGGGTATTTGTGCCACCAAAGAGATTTTCTCTCCTTTATCCTATGGAGAAAAGGTTTTCGAAAAAGAGCATGCCCACAGTAAATGCAGCAATATCCTGCCTGTCTCAATAAAAATTTGACTTGCTCATTAGACAATATTAATGAGAGACTGGAGACACTGTTAAAGGCTTCCTTTGTTTGGCGGGCTCCGCTATGCAGCCAGCAGTAGCAGCCATTGGCATTTGCCAAAGCCTTAGGGTTCTCATTAAAGAAGAACCCTTCATGTGTGGGAACTGACACTAGCAAAGGGTTAGCAGAGTTGCCCCTGGCTCTGCATTTTGCAGTAGATGCTCTGAAGGAGGCTATCCAGCAGATTTCTTGTTTTGCTCTAGGGTCTATCCACATGTGGAGGGTTCTGTGGTTGAAAAGTTGGTCTGCAGAACTGCCTTGTAAAAAGTTGCTGGCAGGTTTTTCCATTCATGGTGAATGCCTGTTCAGAAAGGACTTGGATAAGCACATTCAAAAGGTCTTTGGTAAGAAGAGCTCCCTCTTGCCGCTTAAGAAGAAGGGCAAATGTCCAGCTTACCGGGGGTCAGCTGTGCAGGCGGCTGGTTCCTCCTCCTCCTCTAGGCAGACTTTTTGGTTCTCCCAGGCAGCTGGATGCAGGGGTAAAGTACAGATTCAGGGCCAAAAGAGGCCCTGGGCAGCTAAGTCTGGTAATCCAGATGCCAAGTCCTCTTCACTTTGAAGGCACGCCTTCACTCCTGTAAGTGGGAGGGGGGGGGGGACAGTGGACATTTGCAGTAGCCTGGCATAATGCAATTTCAGACAGTTGGGTTTTTTCCAGAGTCTCTCACGGGTACAGGTTGGAATTTTTTTTTTTTTGCCTCCGAGGTTTATGAGATTGAATGTACCTGTAGATCCACGAAAGAGGGCTCTGCTGTTTCAGGTGCTTGAGCGATTTATTGTACAGGGGCTAGTTGACGTGGTCCCAGTGACCAAAAGATTCCTTGGCTTTTACTCCAATCTCCTCAAGGTCCCAAAGCTGAATGGCAATATGCAACCAATCTTGGATCTCAAGTGTCTGAACAAGTTTCTCAAAGTTCTGACTTTTTGCACGGAATCAGTTCAGTCAGTGGTGGCCTTGCTCCAGCAGGGGGATTTTCTGGCATCCATAGACATTAGGAATGCTTATCTCCAAGTGCCCATTTTTCCTGTGCATCAGAAGTTCTTGCATTTTGCTGTAGAAGACCAGCACTTTCAGTTTGTGGCCTTGCCTTTTGGCCTGGCCACAGCCCTGTGGGTTTTCACAAAAGTGCTGGAGCCAGTGCCAGTGTTCACAAAAGAATAAATAAATCAATACGATAGCAAAAATTGTATATATCATAACAATCAATATTAAGATGGAAATACCAAAAAAATGCTAGTGCATATACGAACCATAAATAAACTACAGGTGCTAGTGCATATGTAAACCATGAATAAATCAATAAATCAATGTGTAGTGCTGCTTTCTTGGGGGTCGCAAGATAAGTCTATTCCCCCCCTGGTTTCCCCGACCCTGGGAGTCCTCCACTGCCCCTGACACACTGGGTTCACTCATAATGTTAGTTCCCCTTTAAGTAGGACCCAGTGAATAAAGTACACAGAGTTGAGAAAATCAATAGTGTTTACTTAAAGTATATGGTTCAAGAGGAACTCTGACTCAATAGAGTACATAATATAGGTCTCACAACAGTATAACTTCTTATAACTTTATAGATTCAACCAATCAGTGTATAAACAGGTCAATATACCATGCATGAGAGTGGGGCACAGGAAAGCAACAGATGAAGAACAGTTGTAGTTCAATGTTCCTTGCTTGACAGTTCAGATGGTCTTCAGCTAGCTTTGTGGTTTAAATGGTATATACCAATCAAATGCTGATGCAACAAAATAGGTTTCCAGGAAGTGTACTATATTTGTATAGAGCACTCTTTCTGCAGCAAACAAAGGAAGCTTCACAGTGATCACTGACTTTGAATTGTGGGACTACAAATAAGAGCAATCCAACTTAGTGTATAAATGCTTGTACTCCACTTCTGCTTCCAAATGTTAAGAACTAGGCCTTGACTACAGTGAATGTTCAGAGTCAGGTTATGTGTACACAGTGTCTGCAAAAATGGGCTTCCGCCTGCTCACCCCACAGGATAAATTGATGCAGATGGTGTCTCCACTGCTAAGGATGATGAAGATGATGAGGATGGAGAGGATGATGTTGGTCACTCCAGCCCTCTGGCTCCTAGGATCGGCTTCTACCGCCTCTCTCCGCGGTTCTCCCGGATCGATTGTCCAAGTGGGATGCAGGGATCAGGAACAGGCTCCACTCTGTGCAGGGCAGATCTTCCGGGTTGCTCACTGAAGTACTGCAAGGTTTTTGAACTGCTCAGTCTGTGGGAGTAGGCCGCAATTCAGCCAGCATTTACACAGAGTCCTGCTTGATCAATCCATGCTGTCCAGAGAGAGCGTGCTAGGCTCCAGCCTCTGCTTAAATAGTCTCTCCCACGAGGCACCTCTTCTTCCAGGAATCCTTCTCTGCTCCACAGCCAGATGGGAAATGTAGTTCTACTGCAGTACAGCCAGAGGGTGAATCCTCAAAAGCAAACTACAACCCCCAGAGTGCATTTCTCTTGCCACTGTTAGAGTCACAGAACAGTAAACTGGCGCTAGGGGAAACAACTGCATTAAACCTAAAGACAGAAACATCTCTGTTGCTGGGAGTGTGCATACCCAGCTCCGGGCTACAAATAAATAAATATGCAAATGTATACCAACATTCCTACATCAAAGTAACCAATAAATAGTAAACTAATGCAAAGTTCATGGTGCACAAAAGTGCAGACTAAGGTGCAAAGTCCATGCGGATTCTATCCAACATGTGCCAAGGGCAAACACCAGGTAAATAAGAGCCAACTTTCAGGACCACTGCAATCATTCAAAACTAACACCAAAGGGATAAAACTGTAGCCTAAAAAGAACCAAAAGGAACCACTATAGCAGGGATATGCAATTAGCGGACCTCCAGATGTTGCAGAACTACAAATCCCCTGAGGCATAGCAAGACTGACAGCCACAAGCATGACACCTAGAGGCAGAGGCATGATGGGACTTGTAGTTTTGCAACAGCTGGAGGTCCGCTAATTGCATATCCCTGCACTATAGTGTTACACTGCCATACATATTCTTTTATTACTTAAATCCACAATGTACAGGCACTTGCACAGCAAGGGAGACAGAGTACACAAGCAGAGAATACCACACCATCCAGACATGGCAGGCATAATGACATCACCGGCTAGGACCCACCCAACATGTTTGGCTGCCAATGAGCATCTTCAGGGGAATGTAGTGATTTTGGTATTCATTTGCATATTTGTCTATTTAATTATTCATGGTTTACATATGCACTAGCGCCTGTGGCTTATTTATGGTTCATTCAATATACACATTAGCACATTTTAATATTGTTAGGATATATGACTTTTTCACATTGATTTATTTATTCATCTGTACACCCATAGGCTAGTATATAGGAAG
Source organism: Glandirana rugosa (assembly GCA_018402905.1). Classification (NCBI taxonomy): domain Eukaryota; kingdom Metazoa; phylum Chordata; class Amphibia; order Anura; family Ranidae; genus Glandirana; species Glandirana rugosa. The sequence continues at coordinate 222,782 of BLSH010378393.1, read as the reverse complement.
CACACCTCTTTATATAAGTACTGTAGTTCTTTCAGTTTCTTGTATTCAAACATACAGTGGGCTGCATTCAAACATACACTAAGCAGAAAAACTCTTTTCATTTTGCATTACAGGCTGTTACAGAGAAACATAGGAATGGAAAAGGGAAGTTCAGATCCCAGTGTTCTTTAGGCATTAAACTTGTGGCTGATCCCTTGGAATCTGAAGAGAGGAAGGTCTTTTCTATTAGTTGTCTGGAAGGTGTTGACTACTGATGCCAGTCTGATGGGATGAGGGGGCCATCATGAGCTCCTTGCCAGTATGGGGTGCATGGTCTCTCAAAGAAAAGAGTGTGTCCATCAATCTTCTGGAGCGTTAGACAGTTCGTCTTGCCCTGGCTTACTGAACAAGACAGCTGTGGGGGATCCCAGTCAGGGTTCAGTTTGACAATGCCACGGTAGTGGCATGTATTAACCATCAGGGCAGCACCAGGCATTGGGCTGTCCGGATGGATGTGGATCACTTTCACATTGTTTGGCAGAACATCATGTTCCAGCCTTGTTGGCAGTCCACATTCCGGGTGTAGAGAGCTGGCAGACTTTCTCCATCAGCAGCAGATGGTTCAGGGGGAGATGTCTCTTCATCCTGAGGTGTTTGTTGTAATTTGTCAACAGTTGCACACTCTGGATGTGGATATGTTAGCATCCAGAGTCAACATGAAGCAGGTTTGTCTCCAGAACAAGAGATCCACGGCAATAGGGGTAGATGCCCTAGTGACACAGTGGGATCAATTCTCTCTTATGACTTTCCATCAGTTCAGCTTCTGCCACTTTTGTTAGGATTCAGGAGGAGAAGACGACAGTGATTTTGGTCTCTTCAGTTTGGCCCAGAAGAACCTGGTATGTTGACAGTGTGAACTTGGCGGTGGACGATCCTTGGACACTGCCGATTCGACCAGACTTCCGGTCTCAAGGTCGATTTTGCATCCTGCTTTACAGTTTTTTGGCTTTGACAGCTTGGCTATTGAGACCCAGGTTCTGAAAGACCATGGGGTTTCAGGTAGGGCCATGTATAGGCTAGGGAGCCTTCCTCTAGGAAGATTTATCGTAGGACTTGGAGATCTTATGTGTCCTGGTGCGAATCCAGGAACTTGCTTCCCCATAAATACAGGGTTGAATGCATTTTGTTTTTTCTCCAATCAGGGGTGGAGATTAAATTGACCCTAAGCACGATTAAGGGTCAGATTTTGGCATTGATGGTATAGTTTCAGAGGCCAATTTCATACGTTGAAACACACTTTTCTGCAGGGGGCAACTTGTATTTTTCCGTCGGTTAAGTCTCCCCTGCGTCCATGGGACTTCGGGTTTTTGGAGTTCATGGCTCTTTCCTACATTGGAGCCATTATTAGTTCTCCACCATGACAAGATGGTACTGCAACCTCAACTGCCTTTTTTGCTGAAGGTAGTTTAAAATTTTCATTTGAATCAGGACATTGTCTTACCTTTGTTTTTCTTTGTCCTCGATCCACAGGAGAGAAATCCCTGGACGTGGTTCAAACTGTCAGAATTTACCTAAAGATGACTGCAGCAGTCAGATTCAATGTTTATAGTTCCGGAGGGTCTGAGAAAGGGTCAGGCACCTTTGAAGTCGACCATTTCATTGTGAATGCGCCAGGTTATTGCTCATGCCTATGGCCTAAAGGGTAAGGCTCCGCCTTTATAGGTAAAAGTGCACTCTGCTAGGGGAGTGGGTGTCAGTAGCTTAGGTGTGCAAAGCTGGTCTTTGGTACATACCTTTACAAGGTTCTACCAGGTAGATGCAAAGGCTGTCGAGGATGCTACCTTTGGCCACAGCGTACTTTTCTCAGTGGAATAAGTCTCCTTGGGCCTGTTGGGGGCTTTTTTTGTCTCCCTCTCCTCAAGGGCATTGCTTTGGGATATCCCATCTAGTCATTATTATAGCCTGCTCTGTGTCCTTTGATGTACGAATAAATTTGGATTTTTGTACTTACCTGTAAAATCCATTTCTTGAAGTACATCACAGGACACAGAAGTCCCTCCCCTCTTTCTAGGGGTTCATTGCTTGTTACAAAACTTAGGAGCGTCCTAATAGGAGGGATTATATAGGGGCACTTCCTGTCTTTTTCTGCTGCCAGTGTCCATTCACATAAAGGTGGTGCATAAACCAGGTAGTCATGATTATAGCCCGCTCTGTGTCCCATGATGTGCTTCAAGAAATCGATTTTACAGGTAAGTACAGGAATCCAAAGATTTCTAGTACTGGGGCTTATTCCTCATTCTCCCCAACTATGATACTTAACGAGAAGTTGTCAGGTAGACATGTGTGGTTTGTTTCATTCTGAATCAAAATTCTGACAATTTTTAGTTATTCAGAAATTCAAAGGTATCCGAATTTCCGAATTACAATAGTAACAAATTTAAATGAATTAAAAATAGGAAAATTTCAGATGAAATTTGAATTCAAATAGTTTTTTAATCAGATTTGAATAGTTTTGAAAATAATATAATAGAATAGAAAATAAAAGAATAGAGTATAATAGAGTAAAACAGAACAGAATAGAAAATAAAAGAATAGAGAATAAAAGAACAGAATAAAATAGAATAGAAAATAAAGGGATGGAATACAAAAAAGAATAAAATGAAATTCGAATTTCAAATAGAATAAATTTGAATTCAAATAGAAAAGAATAGAATAGAATAGGAAAAAGCAATAGAATAGAACAAAATAGAAAGTATATATCCTTCTTCTGAATTTTAAATTTCGAATAGAATATATTTGAATTTGAATAGAAAATAAAATAATAGAAAAGAGTAGAATAGAACAGAAAAAGCAATAGAATAGAAAGAATATAACAATATAACCATCTTCCGAAATTCGAATTTCAAATAGAATAAATTCTAATTCTGATAGAATGGAAAAGAATAGAATATAATAGAAAGAATAGAATAGAAAATAAAAAAATAGAATAGAATGGAAAGAATATAACCATCTTTCAAATATGGAATTTCTAATAGAATAAATTTGATTTCGAATGGAATTCGAATGAATTCAAATTTCCGAATTCCGTTGAATTGAATTCATTTCGACTGAATTCTGAAAACTTGAATTGATTAAAAAATGAATTCCGAAAACAAATTTAACTAAATGAATTTATGTAAATAATGAATCGAAACAAAACAAAACATTTTTTTTGTTCTGCACATGTCTATTGTCAGGTACCTCTGACAAAGCATTGTCAGCATTCCCTAAAGATAAGCCCAAATCAGACATATCCCCCCAGTTCCAAAAACGAAAATCACAGCAGAGTGCCACACTGTGCAGAACGTTATTTGCATGTATACAAATTACTCCCATTCAGTCTGAACCAAGCTTGGTAGAGTCCACCACACTGCCAAGGACCAAGGTACAAGACTTCTGGAGTCTATTAATGCCTCCACCAGGTGTTCTGCTGTTGTAAAAGGACATACAGTATCTGCTTGCAGTCTCAGATCCTAGGTGTGCTGCCAGAACAGACTTGGCAAATAGTGACACATACCTCCAAAGATCAAATTCCATAGGTTCATGTGATTTGGGGCAATTGGAAGCCACATGGTCCAATCCTGGAACAGGACCTAATATGCGTTGTCTCTCCCAAAAAAGATACTCATTTTGGGATGAGAGACTGTTTAAATCTGAAAGGTTTGACCCCCCCTCTCCTTGGGAGCCTGTATACTTCTTGGGAAAAAACAAACAAACAATCTTACCTGCAGAAGAGGGTACAGAAGATGCAGGGGTGAGGGAGACTGGGCAATGAACAAGGTATCACTTGAAAATTGACCAGCACATTGGCAAAATATTATGAGTACCCAACATACCCCACAGGACCCAACCATAAACAATATGCACACTCTAATACCCAAGCTGCCCCCACTTACAGGCTTGTGAGTAGCTAAATTCTGATACCCTAGTCAATAGACTTTGTTTTTAAGCAGACTAGCACATAGGCTTTCACAGACTATATACACTGCTCTCACTAGCAGTTAGCAAAATATGCAGAACTCTATAGTACATTTAATGAACAGTGTGAACTATTTAATGTGAATTAATTTTGCATGCTAATGATTCAAGTTGCATGTAATCTGTTGGTTATTGTTGACATACAATAAAACTTTGCTGTCTCTGAGCATTTTAGGGCCTTACGCATACTGGGCAGAAAAAAAAACAAAACATCACTTTTACAGGTGTTTAGTGTTTTTTTTTCTGCCTGTAAATGTACATCTATGTTAGCCTATGTGTCCATGCACACAAACATTTACAGCCATATTCAGGAGAGGAGCTTTTGGGCAGAAAAAATGCTTGACACATGTAAACGTCCCTAAACGCTAGGTACATTTAGCACGTATTAATTTCAATGACCAGAATAAATTAAGATTCTGGGTAATAAATCTATAAACGCTTTACACGACTAAACGCGTGTGCAAAACGCAGCTTTAGGCATGTTTTTTAAGCAGCTTTTTCACCTGCCAGGAGAAATGGTGTCCAGGGGAGCTGTGCAAATGCTCCATGTGCATGAGGCCTAAATGCTCCCTTATTAGTGTGTATGGATTAGCAATGTGCTAAACTGTTAGCAGCACAAATTAATACATATACATGACTTGCCTGGTTGGAAACTAAAACAACCCATCCAAAGTCTATGGTTTAGTTACAAGTATAATACACTACATATTGGCAACGGAGCTGATGATCAGTTTAGATTAAAGTTAAACCATTTGAAATTTTTAGAAATCCCAAAGGTTTTTCTCAAAAATGAGATTGTAGCACCCTCCTAGTGTAGGTTACTAGGCAAATTTAGCTCTGGCTCCATCTGTAATCAGGGGAGCTGTCATTGTTTGGTTTGGTCTGTTCAGGGTATCACAGGCTGAGAGTTTGAGTGCATCCTCCTGCCTATGAAAGAAGCTTCCAGAGCTTAGGGCAGTAATTTCAAATTTCAGCCTTTATATTTATCTGGTTTTGGCCTATTCCAGGATGGGAAGTGTCTAGAAGGGAGATGTAGTGTAGATAAATAGTCTGAGACAATGGAGAGCAGCGTTCCTTCTCCTAAAGAGGGTCTCAGAGCTGCAGGAGCTGCTGCCCTTAGGCAGCCCATGGACTCTACTACTGCTGCAGAGGTGCCAGGAAAGAGAAATTGAATGAACTCTGCTGTGAACAGAACTACACCACAAGGGATTTGGTCCGGAGAGGCGTCATCTCACTCACCGGGTAGTGTCCAGAAGAGGCAGTTGTCCTGGGGACTTATGAGTAGTGACCTTAAGTTGATTCCTGAGACTGTGTGCTGAAAGCTGCACTGGGTACTGACAGTTGCATATTGACCCAAGGTAACCAGATGCCCAAAATTTTGCCCTATAGTCTTCAGCTGTGGGGTTTCAGACTGTTCACCATTAGCTACTACTGTAGAGACTGTCTTCTAACAACTAGTTCCAACTGAGCTTTTTTATGTATCCTATGTCTTAACCCCCTCCCCCACCTTTAAAAGTTCCTTCAAGCAATAGACCTTAAAAAGGTAAAAGGCCCTAGACCAGTGATGGTGAGCCTTGGCACCCCAGATGTTTTGGAACTACATTTCCCATGATGCTCAACTACACTGCAGAGTGCATGAGCATCATAGGAAATGCAGTTCCAAAACATTTGGGGTGCCAAGGTTTGCCATCACTGCCCTAGACTGTTTATTGGAGCCAGTGTGAATGGACTGTTGCTTGTGTGGATGGGCAGCCTATGTACTTATTGGGGAAGAACTGGTAAAAATCAGTGGCCCCTGTGGGAGTAGAACTACAAGACCAAGCAATAAAGTCAAGAAATGGGGAACAATTGAGTTATGCGACTAGGCTAACATGCTTAAAAAAAGGCTTGTGTTTTGCTAACATAAGAAATAATCAGAGATCAAGTTTTTGAGATTTGGACCTCTCAACTCAGGAGACTTCACTTAAAGAGCCTAGACTAACATTAGGTTCACAAAACACTGAAAAAAACTGTGTGGAAACAGGGGTCATTTCTGAGTTGTTTACCACAGTAATATTCCTGCTTGGACCTGGGGTGGTGACCTTATCTTAGTGGTACACTGTGGGAATGGACCCCCAAGGAAATAACCTACTCTCTGTTCTGTGTAGGGACACTTGTGGAGCGACCCATCATGGTGTGACTCTTACTTGTTGACAATCTTCCACACACCTGCTTCAAACTTTACACCAACAGACCCCTCTTTGCCCCTTGGGCACAAGTTTAATTTCCAGGAGATGTCCCCATATATACTGTAGGTTAGGAGAAGGAGGAGTTCACACCAGGAGTGACTTTAATTGTTTTTTAAATAAATGGTAGAAAGGGTATTTGCATACTTCAGCCATCTGTTGAACGTGACTTGAACAGTCCAGCATGGTTCAAAAAGATGTACCATGAGAGGAGAGATGAGAGGACCACTACTCACCCAGAGTCTGGGATCTCAAAAATGGGGGATGTGAATAGTCCTAAAAAATAATAAAGTCCTTATACCACTTCAATAAGTCCCAACTGCCTTCATGTTGATCTGGCCCAGTTTACCCACAGAGAAATCCAGCAATCACTGTCCTCGTGGTGAATAACTCAGGAAGCTCTCTGCCTTCCTAATATTCCCTTACCCAGGTTGCCCCTCTGCTAGCAGGGGCAAATCTGGCAGTTAACCCTACCAACTCCTGACCCTTCTCTGACTTATTGCTATGGGGATGTCAAGTGGCTAACCAGGAGAACTGCAAAAGTCTATATCGGTGCCCTCCCCTAAACCACTTTTTTTTTAACAGAATGTTTATTGTTCAAAGTAGACAGTGGTTTACATGTGAATATCAGCAGGTACAGTCATCAGAGAATACATTTCTACATATGGTTTTCGCATTTCGTCCATTACGCAATCCTGTAACAGTATATGCCAAAGCAAAGATTCAATACATTTAAAATTAGTATCATATCCAAGGGCTTAGATCAGCCTAAAAGGAATCACATCCTAAGATACAATACCAAGGGGGAAAATCTGTCTTAAGGGGGATTAGGGAAGAAAAAGAAAAAAGGGGGAGGGAGAAAGGGAGCGCAGAGAAGAGGGAAGAGGAGAGTGACTGGGCACAGACAGGGACAAGAGGGCATAGAAAGCTAGATAAACAGGGCTAGAGTCCCCATGTGAGGCCCCGAGAGGGGCCCAGGGGAGACAAGGGGCATGAGGAATACCAAAATCCCCCCCCAACCGCCACTCACACTGTCAAATGACGGGCCTCCACCCACTCCGACTAGATCTTCTGAAACTTTTAAGGACAGTTTCGGCCTATATATGTCAATTTGGATAGTGGCAGGGTGTCATTTATCAGAGTCCGCCACGCCACCACCGTGGGGGGTCTGCTTTCTTCCAGTTAATCATCATATTTTTCCTGGCATAATACGCTGTATAAAAAATAAACAATTTGACATGAGTATTGGTAGGTATATTGTCGGTTATCCCAAGCAGTAGGACCGAATGGTCGAGGGTCAGGGCCACTCCACAAATTCTACCAACGTCAGCGACCACCTCCTGCCAGTACCCCTGAAGCATCGGGCACAGCCACACCATGTGGATAAAATTGCCTATATATCCCCGGCACCTCGGATATCGATCGTCTCCAGTATTGTATATGACTGATAGTCTCTGTGGCGTGTAGTATACCCTGTGTATGAATTTTAGTTTTACAAATGTATCCTTGGCAGAGATCAGGAGGGGAATAAACTGACGGAGGCATTCAGTCCAGTCTTCGTCTGTGAGGGACGGGATGTCTCGCTTCCAGGCCTGGTATGTTCTGTCCGTCCTTCCCCCACCCCCGCACGTAAATCTGAGGTAAATAGAGGAGAGTGTTCTGTCAATGTTACGTGCGGTCAAAAGCTGTTCTACCGAGTGGGTTTCAAAAGTTACGGGGTCAGGGAACTGCGCTCTCATAGCATGCCGCTGCTGCAAATACCTGAAATACATCCAGGGTGGGAGCAAGTATCAGTTTCTCAACTCCATGAACGTAAGTAATTGCCCAGCAGGCATAACATCACGCAGCGCCCGTACCCCCCGCCTAGCCCACACTTGCGGGTCAGGAATCCTTTCGAAGATGTGCCAGGGATGGATTACCCCACAGCGGGGCATGAGGGGAGAACCCTCCCGGCCTGACCAGGGCCATCGAGGCCTGTCTCCACACCGTTTCTGTTGTTTTCATGGGAGTGGTGGCCACGGGACTAGACCTAGGTCCCCTATGCATAAAATTGGTAAGCTCAGAGTAGGATCCCAATATAGCGGTTTCTAAGTTCACAGCAGAATTTGACCGATCCTGTGTGAACCACCATCTCACCGAGACCAGAACTTCCACCCAATATTATTTTTTAAAGCAAGGCAGGGCCTGACCTCCCTCAGACATTGGAAGCTGTAGTATGTGTCTGGCCATCCTTGGAACTGCTCCCTTCCATACAAAGGACCCTACGGCCTGATATAATTTACTGAAAAATGCATTAGAGACAGTGACCTGGGTGTGTCTAAAAGCATATAAAAACCTGGGGAGAAAAGACATCTTGACCAGATTAGCCCTGCCCACTGGGGTAAGGGGCAAACTCTGCCACATCGCACTCTTCTGGAGAAAACTCCGAAGAATAGGGTGAACATTGTCTTCTAGGTATCCTGAGAGATCCCTTTGGACATTTATGCCAAGATATCTAAACCTTTCCATCCATTGGAGTGGAGCCGGCAGTCCACCAGGGGGCGGGATGTCACTCAGGGGAAACAGGACTGATTTGTCCCAGTTAATCCTGATACCCGATAATCTGCCAAACGTGTCAATGACCCCCAGGGCAGAGCGTAGGGACTGATGAGCATCTTTCAAATAAAGTAGCATGTCATCAGCATACATCAACACCTTTTCCTCTAGGGGACAGAGGGCACCCCTGCCTTGTGCCTCGGTGGAGTGGGAAGGCCGCTGACTGACACCCATTCGTGCGGACCTGGGCTGTGGGCCCCACATACAGGAGTTGTAGCCAGGAAATAAAGGTTGGTCCAAACCCATACTTCCGCAGGGTCATCCACAGGTATTCCCACTCCACCGAGTCAAAAGCCTTCTCGGCGTCCAGCGAGGCAATCACCTCCAAGCTCACCCCGCCCGCCCACCCGATCACTCACCGTAAAAAGGCGCCGGAGATTAATATCCATGCCCTTGCCGGGCATGAAGCCTGTCTGGTCTCCATGGATCAGGGTAAGTATGACCTTGTTGAGCCTATTTGCCAGAACCTTGGTGAATATTTTGGCATCAGCATTCAGCAGGGATATGGGCCTATATGATGAGTTCAGGGTCCTTCCCCGGTTTGGGTATAACCACTATCACTGCCCATGACATTGGCGGTGGCAATCGCAAATCCTTCAGGGAGGTCAGCAGCATCTCTCTGAAACCCTCAGCCAGGGAGGTGCAGTAAGTTTTAAAGAACTCCGCCGGGATACCATCCTCCCCCGGTGTTTTCCCCATCTGCATAGAGGCTATGGCATTTTGTATTTCTTTCAGGGTGAACAGAGCGCCCAGTCCCCGGAGGACTTCCTCAGAGAGTTCAGGGAACCGAATGGACCCCAGGAAAGAATGGAGTTCCTCCGCAGAGTAGTTCACCCTAGAGGAGTATAACTCGGCGTAATACGATGCAAAACGGGCATTGACATCCCCAGAATCTGATTCCAATTTCCCCATCCCGTATGTGAGCCACATGCACCGAGGTGTTCTGCTCTCTCGAGAGCCACGCCAGAAAACTCCCAGTCCGCTCACCCTGTTCAAAAATTCTCTGTGATCTAAAAATTAGTTGTTTTTTAGGGGCCGCCATTTGCAGGAGCTGAACTTCCCATATTGCCACTGACAGATCAAGTCTATGCCCTTCGTCTCTAGTCTCAGTGTATTGGGCCTCTAGTCTCTGAGCCTCAGTCACCACTCGGTCCAGTGCCTCCCCAGCTGATCTCCGGGCCACACCAATAGTGGGCTGATATTGACCACAGATATGCGCCTTGAAGCGTTCCCATCGGGAAGCCATGGCCTCACCCGGAGCATCAGAAGCCCAAAACGCCAGTATTGCAGAGTCTATCACAGGTTCCACCCTCTCGTCGGAGACCCAGTATCTCGACAGTGTCCAGAGACAGTCCGACGGGTTCCCTCTCCTGCGTAAACACGAAAGAACCGGAGCATGGTCCGAGATGCCCCTGGGGAGAATGTTCACGTCCTCAACCCTATCCAGGATGGGGCCGTTGACGTAAAACAAATCTATGCGGGACATGACTGCATAGGTGGCCGAGCTACAGGTGTAACTCCGGGCCCGTGGGTGTCTCCACCACCGGACATCCATGAACTCAAAAGTGACCGCCCACCTAGAAATCGGGGAGTCCAAGGCCACCTCCGGGGTCAGTCTGTCCAAACATGGAGAGGGGGCCATGTTGAAGTCCCTCGCCAAGACAGCCGCAGCAGCCGGGTAGCCAGCTATCAGCTGCGCCACCTTGTTGAGGAGTACAACCGTGGCCGGAGGGTGGATATACAGGCCCACCAGGACCATAGGGAGTCCGTCAATAACAGCATGGATTACCACAAATTTACCCTCTGGGTCCAGGTGCAGGTCCAGAAGCTCAAAGGGTAGGGTCCGGAATAATCAGCACGCTAACCCCCCTGGCATTGGTGGAGTATGTGGAATGATAATAGTGCCCAACCTAAGGTTTTTTAAACTAAGTATTCTACTCCCTACCAAATGTGTTTCCTGAAGGATACAGATATCTGGGCTATAATTTTTGAGATAATTGGAGACTAGGGCCATTTTAATGCCAGAGTTAAGCCCTCTGACATTCCACAATATCACAGTAAGGGGCGCCATAGGGGTAAGCCAAGAATTCCAGGACCCCTCTGGAAGCCTGCACCTGAACCCCCTGATAGGACAAAAGGTTTGGCCCCACACCAAAAATGGCCCGGGGGGCTCCCACCAACCACATATACATTATACATAATCAGTAGAACACGTACATGAGACATTCCTTCCAAAAACACGTGAAAAAAAAAGAAAAGAAAACAAACTGGAATTGTCAAGCGAACCGTATGCCATGCTTGATCATCCCCAACTCCCCCCCACCCCATACATCCAAATCAATGCTTTTGAATACCCAAACAAAACTTATACAAACTAAGGCACACAGTGTTCTAGGCACAGTTTAGAGTTGCCACCAACCGGGTGGAACATGTGAAGAAGGTTATCATCATCACCCGGCAAGGCCAGGGGCACATTCTTAAATGAGCGCGGTACAGTGTGCAGCCCGCAAAGTCAGTGTGGCGCCATCCCTGTACCCGCTGAAGACACGTGGAGACAGCGGGACATCCTTGTTAGAATGTACCGTTACCATATCCAAGGCAGCCGTTAGGAACAGGGGGGGGGGGGCAGAAATGAGCTGGCCTCCATACATGTAATCATAGTGTCTGCCAGGATCCCTACGGCGCCTCCGAGGTGGAGAGAAGTTCACGTGGCTGAGGCCAACATACGTCACCAATAGCAGCTTGGTTGTTCTCATGCAAGCTGCAGTCCAGTATATATAAATGACGGGTCAGCCATAACGTAGGGAGGGCACAGAGGGACATCACACATGGTTTGGCACACATCTGAGTGGCTCCATAACTGAGGTAAAGTAACCCGCTGAAAAAACAGAGGTGTAAGGGCCCCCCCTTAATGACAGTATGAGGCCGGGGCCTGGCAGGAGATTGTTACGGCCGCCCATGGGCACCAGCGTCCCTTCGGCAAATTCCTTTCTCGTCCCACACACCGGGAAAAGGAAATCTAAAGCCTAGGTGGAGAGGCCAGGCAAATGATACAGCAGTACAGTACTTCACCCGGCCCTCCAACAAGGAGAGGGATGGGAATTAGCAAGAAACAGGGAGGAAAAAAAAAGACCAAAAGTAGGCAGCCAGCGCCTTCTCACTGAGGGAGACAGCATATTAACCCATTGAGAGGCTTCTTCTGGTGAGGTAAAGAAACGGGTGGTCTCTCCATCTACCACCCACAGGCGAGCCGGGAACAACATGCTGTACTTGATGTTCTTCGCTCTAAGGGCCTGTTTGACTGATTCAAAGGACTTACGAAGCCTCTGGGTGTCCACGGAGAAGTCAGGGAAAAACATGAGCCTAGCCCTCTCGTGGCGGATATTCTCCATCTTGCAGGCCTCCCGGAGGATCAGATCACGGTCCCGAAAGTTCTTCAGCCAGAAAATAAATGTGCGAGGAGGTGCTCCAGGGGCGCCTCGAACCGACGGCATCCTGTGGGCGCATTCCACAACAAAGTGGGGGGAGGAGGCCGCCTGGGGAAAGAGGCTGTGCAGGAGGCGCTCAGTGTAGGCCAGGGTGTCTGGACCTTCCACCCCCTCCGGCAGACCCAGGATCCGGAGGTTGTTGCGCCAGTTCCCGTTCTCAGCGTCTTCAGCCTGTGATTCCAGATGTTCCAGGCGCACTTGTACCATGTGTAGAGTGGCAGAGTGGTCTCTGACCGTATCCTCCATATCTCCAGTCCAGTGCTCCACATCCACAACCCGGTGGCGGATCTTGACAATGTCTTTGCGAATAAGGCCCATCTCAATCTGCAGGGTATCAATCTTAGCGGTGAGGGCCGTTTGACAGCCCTGTTATCGCCTGCATAAGGGCATCGAAGTTGGCCTGGGCCACGTGAGCTGGCGCCTGATCCTCCGGGTGCGATGCCATATAAGAAGATTTCACCGTGCAGGCCGCCGCCCAACCTGTCCCAGCCTCTGCTCTTCCCTGTTGTTTACGCTCTTTCTGCTGCTTTTTACGTGTCTGCATCAGGCAGGGCAGCAGAGCAATGTCTGGAGATTAGTTGCAGGCAAGCAGGATGAGAATAAAGGATGATTTCCACCACCGTGGTAGCAGAGCTCCATGCCTATGCGTCCTGTCTGTTCGCCATCTTGGTCATGCACCCCCCCAAACCACTTTTATCAGATAACAATGATATTATCACATCAGTCGATATAGCAGCCATGCATGATTTTGAATTTGCTTTCTCTCTTGATCTGCTTGGTGTAGAAAGTCTGCATGTTAAAACTGTCAACATACACTTCACAGTCATGGCTTCCAACAGTCCCTGATTTCGAGGGACTGTCCCTCATTTGTCCCTCATTTTGGTCTGGTTTACATAGTTATATAAAATGCACTTTTTATCTTTTAAAACGTGTTTCCCAGTGCTAAACCCTTCATCAAATTTCTAAATTGCTTCAGTTGTAAATTTCAAAAGCCAGTATAAAGGAATAGTAGTGGTAAAAAAAAACACTTGTGGGTTTGAAGTGTTACTAAACCTAAGAATGTTTTTTACCTTAATGCATTGTTTGCATTAAGGTAAAAAATGTTTTCAATTCCCCTGTGTCCCCCTTCCCCTGGGTGAAGAGTAAGAGAGGGGAGAAGAGATCAGCGCTGTGCACGGCTGCATCTATTCTCTCCTTACTTCCTCTTCACACAGCATTTGAGAAGCCCCAGGAACCATTGGCTTTTGCTGCTGTCAATCAAATGCAGTGAAGAGGAAGTGGGGGGGGTGGGCCTAAGTTCCGCTGTGTAAGTCTATTTGAGCGCGGCTCCATAGACACACAGGTCGGGAGCCTGCAAACCACGTTTCTTCCCATAGCAAGCAGCTGGCTATGGTGGAGGTAAAAAGAAGAGGAGGAGCCAAGATCACCACTGGGGACTCCAGAAGAGGAGGATCGGGGCACTCTGTGCAATACCACTGCACAAAGCAGGTAAGTAGAACATGTTATTTTAATTCAAAAAAAATTTTAGTAACACTTTAACTAATAATTTTTTGTACAATTCTCCTTTAGGAAGGCGTGGCAGTGGGTGTGTCCTGTGCCTACATACTATGTGTGGCTATGGCCTATTGCACATGGTACTGATGTTTGAGCATCAGCATTTCTGGACATAATTTCAGGCATTTTTGTCACGTATATGCAATACATTCCTTGGGCAAAATCTATTGAATATTCAAAATATTCTTGGTCATATGGTACAAAATATGGACCTGGAAAGCAATTTTTTCTATTTTTTTTTACACATAAATACTCAGTGCATGTTTACATGCCTGTGTGTACAGGCAGGGTGTAAACAATGGGCTGCATTTTAGATAAGTTAAAAAAAAAACACTGTACTGAGCTTTTTCAAGTTGCAGAGTGCAAGAGGCCTAAGATATGTGCTGATCTGGTAGTGATCAGAGAAAAGCATCTGTATCTTACTGTTGCAGATATTTTTATTCAGGTGAATACAGCAGTCTTTTTTTAACCACTTGCCCACCAGCCGCTGTCGTCTGACGACGGCAGGTCGGCTCTATTGCGCAAATTGCCGTAGCTGTACAGCGGCGCTTTAAGAGACTGTAGGGGGCACGTGCGCTCGCTGCATGTCTCTGGAGTCGATGCGCATGGCCGGCAGGCGTGATGTCCACTGGCCACCCGCGATTGCTCCTCATAGAACCAGAACGGGGATTTGTTGATGTAAACAAACAGATCCTCATTCTGACAGGGAAGTGGAGAGAGATCTGCTGTTCCCAGTGATCAGGAGCAGCTTTCTCTCTGCACCTCCAGTCAGTACACTCCTCCCACAGTTAGAAACACCTCCCTAGGGAACACTTAGGGCTCGTTTACACTTGCTTCAAAACAAGGCGTCAGACAGGCATTGTTAAAGCTCCCTTAACACCAGTCAAAGCCCATGTCACTAAACAAAATGGTTAGCTTACAGCCCTGTTTACACCTTGTGTTGTCTAAGCTGCGCTTCAGCTTTGCGTCAAAAATTATACCACATGCAGCTTTAGCCAGGCTTCAAAGCCTCTCCAACGCCTCCATAGAAGTTTATGACAAAGCTTGTTTGAAGCTCGCTTGAAGCACCTGCAGCTTTTCAGAGGCTTTATTTCAGCTTTAGCTTCACTTTGTTTTGGAGAAATTGCAGGTGTGAGATATCAACAAACACACAGGGCATTTACCAAGCTTCATCAAAGCTTCAAAAGTGCATCGCTGAAGCCTTGTTGAAGCCCCACTGAAGCCTCTTAGAAGCACCACCGAAGCCTCAAAAACACATCATAAAAGCTCGTTGAAGCTGTATGAGCTTTAATGAGTGTCGAAGCCGAAGCAAGTGTAAACTAGCCCTTAACTCCTTGATCGCCCCCTAGTGTTAACCCCTTCTGTGCCAGTGGCAGTTTTTTTATATATATTTTTTGGATGTTTAATATAGCAAAAAGTAAAAAAAAAAGTTTTTTCTCAAAATTTCCGCTCTTTTTTTATAGTGCAAAAAATAAAAACCTGAAAGGTGATCAAATACCACCAAAAGAAAGCTCTATTTGTGGGAAAAAAAGGACGTAAATTTTGTTTGGGTACAGTGTTGCACAACCACGCAGTTATCAGTTAAAACAACGCAGTGCTGAATCGCAAAAAGTGCTCTGGTCAGGAAGGGGGTAAATCCTTCCGGGGCTGAAGTAAATTTATCTTGAAATAGGGATTTTGAGTTATCTCCAGCTCCCAGGGACATAACTACATTTGTGAGTCATAAAGGTCTATTTTGGTACAAATGACTGTTTTGTCATATCCTCTGCTTCTAAGGTCTTTCAGCATTTGATTCAAAAAGTATTGTATGGTTGTTACTTATAAATTTTCAGACATTATTATTGTGGAGGGTGAACACGAGCATGATGGAAGATTCTGTGTGGTAGTTAAGTGCCTAAAAGTGAGACATTTATTCACAACAAGGAAAAGTGTACATTTAAAACAAATATATATACTTTCACCAACCACGTCCTATGGAAAAAAAGTATTGGTCCAAAGGATAGTAAAATCAAATACATTTTGTATTCCAGAAACCCATAAATCCTGCAGAAGTATGTTGTTTTTTTTGTTTAGTGCCAAATTTATTCCAGACTAGCAAAGTGTGCCCATTTCATGAACAGCTTATTCTCAGTACAGATAATAAGTTATCATGGCCATCTGGACTGCAACATTTAGCTCTAGGTATGAATAAAACTGACAGTTTTTGCTTTAAACCAGTATTAAACTCAAAAGCAAACATTTATTATATTACAGCTTACCAACTCTTGTGATGACTGTATTTGTTTTCTTTTTTTAGGCTTTCTTTCTTCTATTTTCATCTGGTGATCCAGGCAGTAAAGTCTGTTGTTTTTGCAAAAGACCATGCTCACCTGCAAATGTATCGGTTTACAGGAATGAGACATTTACCACTGACAATGATCCGCTTTTATGTATTCATGTAAAACATTTATCCCAAAAGAAAAAAAACACTGTTTGCTGTAACTGATTGCAAAGTGTTTTCTGGGGTTTGGATTCAATTTGTTAGTGTATTTAAATTTGCTATATATATTTAACACTCCCATCCCTCTCCATTGACAATGCTGCTGTCCAAAGGGGCCTCTGTGCTCCTTCATCCAGAGTGGGGGACTCTAATACAGGAGGTGTGTTACTGGCCAGATCACCAGGTAAAAACAGAGAACAGAAAAGCCTAAAAAAGAAAACTAATGCAGTCACCACATCTTATTATTGGTAAGCTGCAATATATAATATTTTTGGTTTTGGGTTTAATACTGCCTTAACAGAAGTTTAAGATATTTACAAAATTTGGGCCATTTTGGCAAAATTAATTGGAGTTATCAAAGTAGTGCATTTCTAGGTGAGAAAGCACCTATAATTTAATCAGGACAGACCAAAAAAGAACAATGCTGATTTCCAAATGTGCTCTCTTCACAGCAGAGTGTTATGAATGAATGTGTATACACAGGCAAATCTATACATATGCAGAGAAGTCAGTACAGTGATGGGGAGTAAGAAGGCCTTGCAGATAGCTTCAAAAAAATTATAGAATTTTGTTAAAGTTTACCACTAGCAGCTTCTAATAGCCTTTTCACTAGTTTCAGCTTTCAGTACAATTAGAAGGCAATGTTGTCAAATGCAAAAATGTTGATTTTATTGTGAAATTCATTGAATATCCCTAAAAAGCTTCCATACTACGGCCACGTTAGCTCATGGCTCATCAAAGATGGTCATAAGCATATGGTTACCACAGTGTTACATCATCTCTTTCCATACTTTTGAAGCCCTAATTGCACAACTCCATATAGCAGTGATCAGAATGAACTGCCATTTGATGTGTAGGCTGTAAACATTACCATCCAGACGATGCCATGGCAGCTGATGCCCGTGATGTCTCAGTCTTCCTTAAAACAGAATTGCTGTGAAAATCCACCCACTATCACAAAAAGGATATCCAGGCGAATATACCTACAAGTGTCTAATGTTTTTTAAAGCATAGAGTTAGGACGACTTTGAATTTCTCTGTTTGTATACCTGGGAGTACCTCACGTTCTCTTGCAGGTTAACAGTATTTTTAACTTGATGTGCAGTGGATCAATATTTCTTCTGCAGATTTAAAAAAAAGAAGAAAGCTGATAGTTTGAAAGAAACCCCTACTCTCTCCTATCGGAAGGAAAATATAAATAGTTTCATATAGTTAAAGCCTCTTACAGACGGTTCGATGGTCGTATGACCGAACGGACCAAATCGTATGTTGGATCATGTAACTTGCGTACTGACATGCACTACACGATCGTACGACCAAGCTGAGCATAGTGACGTGTAATGAACGTAGAAAGAGAGAGTTCAGGTACATGTAATTTGTGAATTAGGAACGAACGGACACTTCCGGGCGCTCCTGACTTCTGAGCATGTGTGTTTTGCACAGTACAACTTATTGGACCAACTTCTCTGTACAGACGATACAACAATCGTATGACTGCTTGTTGGTACTACCAAAGTTTTCTAGTCTGCTCATTCAACTTCTGTTGTACGACCGTCGTATGTAGGCTGTTCTAATCGTGCGTACTAACGGTCCGATAATCATACAACGAGCGGTCGTACAACCGTTTGCATACGACCGTCGAACTGTTTGTACGAGGCTTAAGAGTAGGCATCTTTTTATCTGTTCTTTGCCACAGGACAGACTTTTCCTTCTAGAAAAGTGTAAATGCTTAACATGTTAATTTAGTGTATGCCCAGACAAACAAAACATCTATTCCTGCCATCTAGAGCATGTACCAGTATTCATTTTTTACTTGATCCTAAAGCCAGAAAACTGAAAATTTATATCAAATACTTACCGTAATTTTCCTTTCCTGATAGACTCCATGGCAGCATACGTGTGGGTTAGCCCCGCCTCCTTAATTACCCTATAGGACCCCTCTCCCATAAATCTTTGCTCCATGCCAGCGGCCGTGTTCCGTGACTAGCCTACTCCAGGCATTTGGGAGGGGACTCCTGCTGCCATGGAGTCTATCAGGAAAGGAAAATTACGGTAAGTATTTGATATAAATTTTCAGTTTTCCTGACAGACTCCATGGCAGCATACGTGTGGGAAATAACTCGCTACACACATGGGTGGGAAATACTGAGCAAAGAAAGTTTACTTAACACCGTCAACCAACGGTACTTGTAAACCAAAACTAACTTGAAGATAGGGCGCTGGTTCAACACAGTAATGGGACATAGATGTGTTGCTAGAAAACCAGGAAGCTGCCCTGCAAATTACTCCGGGAGCTACACGACGCAAAGCTGCCCAGATGTAGACCAGCTCCAGGTCGGGTGAGCAGACACTATCTCCAAAAGAGCCCAGCCCTTGGCTCTGTTAGCCCGTTGGAAGACCTAGGCACCCTTGTTTGATATAATGCAAAGAAAAGACAGCACAAGCCATTACTTTACAGAAGCCATGTTCATTGAATAACCAGCAGGAGCAGGAAACACCACACAGGAAATAAGTACAACACAGATGCACCATAGAGATGCATTTAAAGAAACATAACATCCATAACAATCCGTGCCACAGTCACCCTAAATGGGGCATGTTCCTCTGTCATTTCTGGCAAAAGGATGAACAGGCATTCTGAAGGCTGAAGGAAGCTATGCTTGTAGATATGACTTTACAATTTCTGAGGGATTCCTAAAATTAAAGGAAGGCACTGCTGGAAGTCAAATCATGAATCCCTGTTTACTGTACATGTGCTTTAACCAACTAAGCCACATTGTGCCATCACCCACGCAAGTTAGAACTGTAAGAATGGCAGAACACTTTCTTGGCTCCCACTAAGACCGATACACCCTTGGGAATTGAGTCAAGCATAGGTAACAGCACTGCTCAACTGGAAGAATGTAAGAAAGTTCTCCAAGACCAGAAAACCAATCTCTGAGGCTTCTTATGCCAACGTGATAGCCGGGAAAAGGTGAACCCGACCAAGCTCTGAGCCTAGCTGCTGAATTGTTGGACAGGAAGATGCCTAGATCAACAAAAAAAACCTGTGAAGGCCAATAAGGCTGACACTTGGGCTCAGAGGGAGCTGACCGCTAGAACCAGAATTAAATCTGACTGGAGGAATATTCAAAACTGCTAGATCACTACATGATCTGTCAGCAGCAGACAGGTATTGACAACTTTGACCAGATTCTCCTGTCAACTTTGTCTGCATTCATTCTTCTAGTATTCAAGAGAGTGGAGATGACTCTGGAAGAGCAACCGGGGACCTCCAATCTTGAGAACCAGGCCATCCGACGCAATCGTGCTGGACATGGATGTAGAATTGTACTTAGTGACAAAAGGCCTGGCCTGAGGAGAAGGTGTAATGGGTTCCAGAAGCTGAACTGTGCTAGCAAGGGGAACCATGACTTAATTGATCGATAAGACATCACTGCCACTAACACCACAGCCTCTGTACGGAGTTTTTGAACAAAACCCGAGGTTGACCAGGATTGAAAGAAATGCATAGGTCCTACTGCATCCAATGATCCATCAGGACATCTACACCTGAAAACCTCCAAATGTAGAGACCATTCGTTGTGGACTCCGGACAGAACACCGTTAGAACTTTTTGGACTTAGAACATACGCTGCTTGAGCTGTAGGCTCCATTGTTCTGAGCCCAAGACACAATTGGTCAGCTTTCTGTAATAGAGAACAGGCTGTGAGTCCCCAGGTTGTCTAACGTAAGAAACTGCCGTAGTGGATTAACTTAACACTGACGCTCCCTACATTATATGGTGAAAGGCCTGAAATCTGCTCCCTGGCTTCCACTGCTGGAGAAACCCCTCGCAGAAGGCTACCTTCTCCTGCTTCCACTTGATCCTAGGATAGGTAGACACTATAGTGCCAATCAATTTAGACACTGATTGGCGTGCAGTTGGGAAGAAGACGGGCCAGGAGTATTCAGATCCAGAACATTGGAATCCAAAGCCAAGGCAATGTTTCCCCAGATTATATTGAGTCCTGAGGCCCACAAGAGACTGAGTGGGCTCCAGGTGTCTCCCTGCCAGCATCGACAGCCAGCTGAATTTGTGGAGCATAGAAAAGACCTGAGCTCTGGGCTCCAGCAGTTGCCCTCTGTCTTGGGACGGTAGGACAAGGACCTCCACGCAACTAGCTCGGCGTATGCCCCTTGTTTTGATAAGACGATAACACCCAGTACAACCCTGAAAAAAACACATAGGGTGATGTTGAAAGCCCGAACGGCTGGAGCTGGAGATGGTCTTGACCTACAGTAACTTGTGAAAGTCTTCTACAATGGGCACATGAAGGGAAGAATCTTAAGTCTATTGAACTTCTCCTTTGCTGAAGATTGTCTCAGGTGTGCAAGATCTAAAATCGGCCTCCACAAGCTACTCCACTTCATGACCATAAGAGGGGCAAGCACCTGCCCTGAAAACGCTTGCATTCAGAGACTGGCACAGCAGCACTTTGCGACTCCAGTGACTTACGTAAGGCATGAGTATACGCTTTCTTTACCTCAGTGTGAGGAAAAAAACATGGAAATGACTCAGAAAAAAGGGAGGACTTCTGATGGACCATGCCTGTCCCGAAAAAACAAATACTTTGAAGTCCAAATAGTCTGAGGCCCAACTCAGTAGCTTCATGGCACCCAAGTTCAAGCTTTAGCACACTTCTAAGAGGGATATCTGGTCTTTTCACCAGCTCTTCCTAAAGTCCCGTCCTGGACTGTAAAAACATGCAACCCTCGCACGCTCTGCACTTTCTCTAGACTTTCCCCTTGTGGCCTAGCCAGTGCTGGTCCTAATGTAGGACCTCAACTTGCCAACTGTGGCCCCGGTTACGGTGCTATCCAGCTTGCCAAAGATGAAGCTCCCTAACAGGAATGCTACACTACGCCTTTTAGAGGCTGAATCAGCAAGCCCAGGCCCCAGCCATAGCACACACTTTGCCGTTACTGACAAGAGCAAAAAACCATGCCACTATGCGGCTGATGTCATTTGGAGCCTCATTATAAAAATCACACCAGCTCAGGCTTCTGAGTTACAGAGTTTCAGAAAACGCTCCTGAATACTACGTCCACATTCTCCATTCACATTTCCATCTTTTCGATATAGCCACAGGAGCCCAGGCAGACATTCGGGCTATTCACTGCATCTTCCAAGGAAGAGCGACATGCTTGCTCGCCTAATCAAGGCCTCAGAAATTTAGAGAGGCAGCCTTAAAAATGCTTCACATCCTTATCTTTGAATGGATAGAGCTTGGCCATTTGCACAGCAGGGAGGGATGCCTCGAGACCTTATTTCCCTTATCCAATGATGTACCTTAGTTCTGTTCAGAATGGAAAATTTAGAACACTCTATGGCTACGTTTCACCATTGCGGCCCCCAAGTCGCACGATTCAGAGTGCGACCTCGATCTGACTCTTAGTGCAGCACCAATCCAACTTTACAGCCCGTGGATCAAGTTACAAACAGTCATGGGAACAGGCACAAGGAATGTATGCTGGACAGAAGTTCTGGCCAATGCTGCAGCAATAGCTGCTGGGGTGCTAATGATAGTCTCTGATGCCTGGGAATGAGTTTGTGATGCACTGTGGCCGCTATCCTCAGAGATGAGCCAGCTTTGTTTGCAGAGCAGGATCAAGTTGCATCAAGTCGCATCAAAGTAGCACAGGAACTCCGCTCAAAGTTGCTGCGATTCCAAGTTGCATAGAGTGGAATGGGTGCCATTGATATCAATGGGCTGTGACCCACCATGCGACCACATTAAAGTCGCATTTCCAAGTCACACCAGTGGAAATGGAGCCAAAAGGTGCCCACATAACTTCCTCTTACCTTGCAGGAGACTTTACCTTGGTTGGGACAGCTCCAGTTCTTCCTGGTCATCCTAGTGGGAGAACATGCCGCAATGGCTGTTGGACTTTGTGTGTGGCTTGTATCTCACTCTGAGAGAATTTACACCACGTGCCTCACTAGGAATTCCATCTGCTGGAACACACCACCACCTGGCTTAGCATAGCTCACATAGAGATTTGCCCTCTGGGACCAGCGTCCCGCATCCTCAGCAGGCTCCCTCCTTGGAGCGGCTGACATGCTCGATACGATTCGGTCCACCACCACACAAGGTCGTCTACCTTAAGGATCACTCCGTGCACCACATTTAAGAGAGTCTCACTCTATGTTCGGTGTGTGTTTCAGGTTGTCGGTAACGCCGTACAAGAGGGTGATCCTACTGGTCCTTCTTGACCTCGACAGGGTTGGTTCCATTTCAGAGGACGTTCCATTCTCCTTCAATACACCCGTGGAAAACCGAGGTAAAGGTGACCACACTGAACCTTTACGCTGAAATTACACCAGCGTACCACCCAGTGTCGGGTAACTATAGTTACCGTGGGTAAGGTGAGATACGTTGAACCTTAGCGTCGTT
>BLSH010378393.1:189548-199998 GCA_018402905.1 Glandirana rugosa | reverse complement strand
AGGTCAACATAAACAGTATCCAGTGACAGTTCCAGGTCGGAAGTGTCGTCTTCGAGACTTAGGAGGAGATGTGTGGGTGGTGGTACAGTCGGCGAGGTTCTTCTGCTGTGAAGGCTGGACCTTGACAGTGACCTATGACAAATACAACTGGAAAAAAAAAGTTGTGACCTAATGAGGTGTTTATCGTGTCATGCCGTGTAATATCAACCTGGCCTAGAAGGACTCACAAAAGCAAACTAGGATAGAAAGGAAAATGTAGTAAAATCAGCAAATAGAGTACCCGGACAGCAAGAAGAGGAAGGGTTAAACCCCCCTCTCATACCTGCTATCCCAGGGCTGGCCACACGGGGGGCAGTAATACTTCCCCAGTGTGAAACTGCACAGAAAGACTGACAACCTGCCCAGGTGATCAATCATGCCAGAATCACACAGACAGAATACAATGCAGACCATCCCCTGTGATGATTGCACACAGAACTTTGGGAACTGCTGCAGCTGCCCACAGAGAAATCCATATATCAGCAGTACTGACTGCAGAATGAATTTCTCCCCGGTAATGTCACCACTGCCATCCACAGCGCCCATGCGCTGCGTCCCTGAGCAGAAGCAACCCAGGGCACAAGGCCGGAAGAGAGAGCAGCAGCTTTGAACACCCATGTGCTCCAGCTGCCATAGGCTGGAAGACACTAGCCAGAGAAGAAAACAGACAAACAGAAAATACACAAACTGCTGCCATGGAATGTGTAATATAAAAGTATACATCACCGCACACGGCAACTTCAATCCTGCTTCCACAATCGGATCGGACCGGGCCAGGTAGGATGATCACACCGGCTTGTTTCTTAGTCCAGGACAGTATACATGCATCGGTCTTTAGCAGATTAGGGCCGCCTGCTCACAGCTAGGCTTTTTGGCCAGGCGCACTTTTCAGCTACTCCCCAGGACTCCGACTTCAGCGCTACTCTGCTTTATACACTCCATACCCTGCTCTCAGCTAGGGCCTATCGGAGGGACGTAATTCCTCTGACCGCTTCACCGATTCCTGACTGTGGGGGATTCTTCAGAGAACCGTCTATTCGGTCCTACGGAGGAGGACAAAAAAAAGGAACACGGCCGCTGGCATGGAGCAAAGATTTATGGGAGAGGGGTCCTATAGGGTAATTAAGGAGGCGGGGCTAACCACACGTATGCTGCCATGGAGTCTGTCAGGAAACATCTTTTATTACTTCCTGTGATAGCATCACCAGGTTTGAAAATTTCTTGGAGGGGTAACTGCTGGAAGCCTGGTTCCTATTGATGTAACCACACTCCCAGTACTACATCTCTCAGAAGGAACTCTTTCAATACACTCAGTGTGTGAGTAGGCTTGTGAGAGTAAGCCTGCGTTCACATAGGGGCTTTGGCGGACTTTTCTAGGTGACTTTCAGCGTGACTTCAGGCAACTTACAATGCGACTTCATGCTAGGCGACTTTGCCTGTGGCTAATCAGAGAAGGGAGGGAGGGGGTTGCTCTGGATAAATTATTTTCCTTTCACTGTAAAGTCGCTTCCATATAGATGGGGGATCCAACTTCAGTAGTGCACATTAAGATGGCTCCCATTCACTTCAATGGGATTTCAGATGTCATGCGACTTGAGGTGACTCAAGTCAGAGCGCAAGTTGCCCCTGTGTGACCGGGCACTCAAGGTATCAACATTGTTTTGTTGGTAAAGAAGTCCATATGCATGTGGGTCAGGACAGAGATAGATGGGGGGGGGGGGTCTGTATTTCAACAGACAGAGAAGCAGAGACATTGGGGTTGATTTACTGAAGACTGGTCGGTGCACTGCAAATAAGGTAGCTCTAGATCTGAGGGGAAGCTCTGAAATGAGGGAAAGCTCTGCTGATTTCTATCATCCAATTATGTGCAAGCAAAATGCTGTTTTTTTTAATTTTCCTTGCATGTTCCCCTCAGATGTAGAGCAACTGCACAAACAATTTGCCTTTAGTAAATCAACCCCATTGTGGTGTTTGCACAAATAGGAAGTTAGGAGCACAGTGGGTTTTTTTGGCAGACCCGCAGATTTGTTTCTGTACTTGCAGGATAAATATGTATGTAATGTAGATATATACAGAATGCAATTTTTGCCCTGATATACATCTAAAAGGTCAGCCTTTTTGTTTACTAATCCTGAAGATAATGGTTGAAGTCACAGAGCCATCAATGTATAAAGGCAACTATTTACTCACAAATAACTATAGATTTCATCAAAATTCTTTTTTAACCACTTCAGCCCCAGAAGGATTTCCCTCTTTAGGACCAGAGCACTTTTTGCGATCGACACTGCGTCACTTTAACTGACAATTGCGCAGTCGTGCGACGTTGTACCCAAACGAAATTGACGTCCTTTTTTTTCCCCACAAACAGAGCTTTCTTTTGGTGGTATTTGATCACCTCTGCCATTTTTTATTTTTTGCGCTATAAACAAACAAATAGCGACAATTTTGCAAAAAATCCAATATTTCTTACTTTTTGCTAAAATACATATCCAAAAAAAAAAATATAAAAAAACAAATGTATTCATCAGTTTTGGTCGATATATATTCTTCCTCATATTTTTGGAAAAAAAAATTGCAGTCGGCGTATATTGATTGGTTTGTGCAAAAGTTGCAGCGTTTACGAACAATGAGAATTAATTTTGGGTTTTTAATTTTTTTATTTTGTACTATTAATGGCAGTGAGCTGCGATTCTTAGCGGGACTGCGACAATACGGCGGACATGTTGGACAATTTTGACACTTTTTGGGACCATTGGCGATCAGTGCTATGAAAATGCACTGATTAATGTGTAAATGTCACTGGCAGGGAAGGGGTTAACACTAGGGGGCGATCAAAGGGTTAACTGTGTTCCCTGGGATGTGTTTCTAACTGTGTGGGGACCAGGCTGAGACAGGGAGGAGAGTGATCGGGGCTCCCATACACAGGGAGCCTACGGTCACACTCCTCTCCTGTCGGAATGGGATCCGCTTGTTTACATTAGCGGGGGTCACTGCGGGGGAGCAATTGCGGGTAGCTGACAGACATCGAGTCCACCCTACCCGCTACCTGGCTCCCCCGTAACACAGTGAGTGCACGAACGCGCCTCCGGAGGTGCGCACTCTCATGATCCGAGGAACTCACAGCCGCCGTCGGGTGACAGCGGTTTGCTATATTGAGCTAATTTGCCGCCATCGATCCACGGTGGGTGGTCGGCAAGTGGTTAAATCCAAATAAGTCACATCAATTTATTTTGCACACAACTTTCTGTTGTTTTCAGTGCTTAGCTTTTGCGAACCATATATGTCTTATTTAAAATCTTATCTTGTTCACATAACTGATCACTTCACCATTATGTAAGGAATGTTAAAATACGACAGACTTGCATGCGCCTTTGGACATTTACAGCCATTCACTTGCATGATAGGCAGTATGTGACATGTGTGATTGTCAGGGGTACCACATGAAGGTATCCAGCATGGATGACCAGATCAGTGGGCTGTACCTTAAGAAATCAGGAATCAGGCTGAAGGAAGTTAAATGAAGTTTATTAAGACAAATAATACAATTCCAACACCAACACCAGTAAACCATAAACAATATAATGTGACATACAAACATGAAGGTGCAGCAACCCAAATAACAACCTAACTGGCTATGCACACATGGAGGGATCCCACCTGAGCAGGGCAAGGTCAGGACAGAGACAAGACACAAGAGTATCAGGGAGCAAGGTACTGGGAGCTGGGAGCAGGTCACAGGAGCAGGTCTCAGGATCAGGTGCAGGAACAAGGATTAAGATCAGGCAGGGACAAGGCTCACAGGAAGAACACTAAAGCACTGAACTTAAGTCAAGGGCAGGATTATATACTTTCCAGGAGCCCATGTCAGGTTCAGGCTGATTACTTGAACAGCCCAGCTGCTGGGAGACACCCGCTGGTAGCCACTGGAACTGCCCGCTTTGACTCTGGCCACAGCAGTGCCACCAGCAGGTGACCCAGGTAATGACACAAGTCCTGACAGTGATTCTCCCGGCGGAAAAGAAAAATACCTGCGCTTAGCATGAAAAATCCCTATAGTTGTCCATGTGCATGAACCCTAAAACTAAAGCTAATGATCAACAAGATTAAATGTACTGTAGTTAAAAATACAATCATTAAATCAAACAGAATCAGCTGTGTAGGTGCAATTAGGGGAGGAAAACCATGACAAACTTGTAGGCAGGCGCAGTCTACTTTCTCCACTATAGGTGACACTCATCCGGATTTCTTCTATGGTTTCCTGGGTCACTGGGGGAAGCAATCCGATTGAATGCTGCCATCCCATGTGACTCTGGCAGCCATATTGCGTCAGGCAGAGACTATTTAAGGCCCTGGCTCCTAGGTTTGGGGAGGTTTTGTGAGTTGGTAGAGTAGTGACAGGTACCCTGCCTATTAGGGACAGTACTAGCGGTAGGGAAAGATTCCTGATGAAGAGGGAAAGTGTGGGGTCAGAACTCCTTGGACATCATCCCACTTGGGCATGAGACAGCCAGGCTGCATTCTTCTCTCTTTACAGACACTGTCAATCTGGCTGTTACCCACTCTCTTCACATTACTGGAAAATTGTGAGTGCACCCAATTGGGCAGCCTTCCCACCAGGTTTGTTGTGAACTGTTGCTGTACTATTTCAATACAAGTTTTCCCTTGCAACTGACTGGGTGAATTATTGCTGCCACACTACACTGCAATCCACCTCCAAGCTGAAAAATCCAAAATCTTACACAATGGCAAGACTGAGCTCAGCAGAAAAACATATAAATAATTAGTTACATTGGAAATACTTGGCTGTAACAGAAGACAATTAGTTCACCAAAGGTCTGGAGAGCAGTACAATGATGAGTGTCTGCAGACAACAGTGAAGCATTGGGGTAGGTTCCTTGCAGGTTTAAGGTTGTATTTCTGCACATGGAGTTTATTTATTTGGGCAAAATGAATGACCTCCTCAATGCTGAAATGTACAGGCAGATACTTATCAATCATAACTGATGAGAGACCAGTAGCAAGAAGGACAATGAAACAAGTAGCACAATGACCACAACCATACAGCCAAAGTACCTTCAGCGAAAAGATCATTGAATACTGGAAAAGATGGTATGGCCCACACAGAGCCATGATTTTAACATCATTGAGTCTGTCAAGGATTGCATAAAAACCTGAGACAGCCTACGTCCACTGAAGAACTGTGGTTGTTCTTCTAGATGTTGTAAACAACCTTACCTGATGATTTCTTGAAAAAAACTTTGTGCGAGTGTACATACCTAAATTGATGATTTTTTTAAAGGCATAGGTCAGATACACTAAATATTGATTTGATTGCGTTTTTATTTAAATAATTATAATTATTAATTGCTTTATCTTTGAAAGCAGTCTAATTTTACAGCATTCTTTCACATGTGCTTAACGCTTTTGCACAGTACTATACATTACTACACTTTAAAATACACTTTAAAACTACACTTCAAACTATGACATTAGTGTAATTTGGGTGTTTGATATCAAGCTATATTTCCATATAGATTAGTTTGTAGTGATGGTTTTAAAATTTTGGTGAAAAAGGGGGTGAACTTCTTACAGCACAATATGGTGAAAAGAAAGACAAATTTTCACTGCCATTTTTAAAGTAGTCAGGATGGTCTTGCTGCTTTTAATCATTGATGTAGAATAACCAGACAGATTGTGGTTAGTGGGCAAAAAGTAACAAAATGTCCTCTACAAAAGAAAATTGTTTAATACGGGTTTGCATTAGAGAGAAGGGTGTCCGTGACCCGGACCCAGACATTTGAAAAAAAGTTCGGGTTCTGGGTTCGGGTATTTTATCC
This sequence comes from Glandirana rugosa, assembly GCA_018402905.1. Lineage (NCBI taxonomy): Eukaryota > Metazoa > Chordata > Amphibia > Anura > Ranidae > Glandirana > Glandirana rugosa. The sequence goes on along the minus strand of BLSH010378393.1, from coordinate 194,122 downwards.
CGCCTGTTGAATAACTGCAGGGCAGCCAATCAACAAGCGTTTCACTGGTTTGCCCTTAGAAGCCATCACAGCCATGCCTACTAATGGCATGGCTGTGATTGGCCAGTGCATTATGTGACCCAGAATCTTCAGTGATGCTGCACTGGAGAGAGAAGGGCAGCACGGTGGTGCTCAGCAGTAAGTCAGCTATGGCTAGGTTAATGATGAAATAATTGGTGACCGTTTGCAGCTGCCTGTTGCATGCCACAGACAAGATCACCAGGATGTTCCCAACAATGGCAAAGAGGATGAAAACTGCCAGGACAATACCCACACTCAGAGCCTGTAGGTCCAAAGCTTCTGCCAAGGAGGTGCCATTATCGGTCCCATTCTCACCTGGCAGGTAGGCACTTGATTGATTCCACAGGCTCTCATTACTGGGCTCTGACCAAGTCATGTTAATCCAAGTTAATGATTTCCTAGAAGAGCCAAGTAATTCCAAGGTGATTCATTAAGGGGTTACTCTGAGATGTTTGCATGAGATTGTTATATTTATGTCCATGGCTTTATTACTTGTGCCTGCCTGGGGTGTAAATACCAATTTACTGAGGAACTACAAGAGTCAGCATGCCTTGTTTGTTTTATACTAAAATAATATCCAGCATAGACACCAGGGGATACAGTAAGTGGTCTGTAGAACTACAACAGCCAGCATGCATTGTTTGCTATATAATGACATAGGCTCCTACTCCACATCCACCCCCCATTCCCATTTTTATTTTTTTAATGTGATTTTAAGTTATTTTCCCTATCCCCAATTTTTGGAGGGAACTTGTCCTACTCTTACCCCCATTTTACTTCCTTTTGCAGCCCTCTAGTACTTGCCAGGACTTTTTTACAGCCATTTTTGTGCCCAAAAGTTCAGGTCCCCATTAACTTCAAAGGGGTTCAGGGTCCGGGGTCAAGTTCGGTACCGAACCCGAACTTTTTTGCGAAGTTCGGCCGGACCCGCTGAACCCGAACATCCAGGTGTCTGCTCAACTCTACTTACAAGTATTAACTTACAGATATTTTTAACACTTGTATGTGTTTTGTATTTATCAGGTCTTTCTGTTGTTCCTGAATCATTTGGAAGGAGGCATAAACAATAACATTGTCTGATTTCCTGAGTTTAAGTACCAGTATATAAAATGCTCAAAGTACATATGAGACTTATAGTAAGTAAGCATTGGCTTTTGCAAAATGTGTTAATATAATTCTTTGACTATTGGCTTAGGCAAAAACAGAGTAGGTGGGTTATTGCTTACAGATATCAGTGACATAACATGTCATGCAACAAATTATTAAGACTAAAGGGACTTTTGCATTTTAGGTTACACATCAACTGGTTTGTATAGACCCATCTGCAATTTATACAAGTTGGATTGCCTTTTCTAGAGGATCTTTTGGTGCTCTACTCATATACTCAAAAGGGAGGTGTTTATTATTATTGCCTTGGCAATAAATAAGAGAAAGGTGATTGAGAAAAAAGGTTTAAATTTGAAGGTATGCACATTTTACTCTCTAGAACTATTTACCGCGATAAAGTAAAAAATGTTGTTTGGATTGGAAACCATTAAACAAGCTTGACTGCCAGCACGTATTCACAGCACATGTGACCCCTACATTCCTTTTTAATAGGGAACATCCCCAGTTCCTGAAATTACATCATGCACCGAGTGTGCCACATTTATGTCATCTGCATGCTAAGGATCCATTGGTGAGATAACTGCAAAATGACAGAACCTTCTCCTTGACTTCTTCTGTTTTTTAACTTGCCATTCTCCCCTACAGGCAGATAGGGGTCATCCAAATACAGCTCTGGAAAACATAAATACCATGGCACATACCCGTGGGACATATGATTTCTTAATGTTTTCTTTCCCACAGCTCATGTGCAGCAAAAGGCGAGCTGGTTGATAGTGTGAAAATAACTATAAACACACATATACAGTATAACTATATGCAATCTACAGTAGATATATATACAGTATATATATATATATATTTAAAAAAATAACTGTAAGCTTAATAGTGTTAATCCACAATATTGTCTGAAAGAATACAAAATATGACTGGACTTTTACTGAGCAGTTTTACCAAAATACCCTGGTATTCAATGCATAATCTCCATTTTATTGTTAGCAGTGTTCTGAGATGGAAGCAATTTCATGATGTAAAGCAGTGGTGGGCAATGTAACAGTTTTAATAGGCCTCGTATGTGCCTTTTGGCCCTGCTATTGGAGCTGCATATATAGCCAAGTTAGCAATTTAACAGTAACTCATGTGATTGCATATCTATATACTCCGGCACCAGCTGGATAGGCTCACACTACAAAGTTGGCTTGTACTTGTTAAAATGTTTTAATTATAGGCCTATATTAATTTGATATTACATTTCCATTCTTGGATTAGAGATTTCCAGACCTAGAACTATTTGCAGTGTTAGAAGCTTAGATTGGTTACATTTTCAACTAAACATTTTTGTTGAATTCCAGCTAATTTAATTAATTATTAAGACTATCAGCTATTTGACTAAGATTTGTTGTGATTACCTAGTAGACAGTTTACATTTGATTTTTCACACTATCTGAATTTGAAACAAAGTAAATAAAATGGTCACATCAAAATTCACATTTCCTACTTGGCTAAGAAAAGTTGACCTGCAAAGATGAAACCCAGAAACCCTGTTGTGTGTATTTTAAGGGACAGAAACATTGCATATTTTAATCACTATCCCAAGTATGCTTTGAAAATGGTGTAAACTTCATGCTTTAGTAAAGTATTCCAGTATAACCTTTTGCTTAATCTTCCTTCAAATTTCTGTTGCATTGTGTTAACACACATTTTGTCATGCGCTAATGTGCAGAGCAATACAATTCATCTGCACTTGTTTCTCTAATGCAGCACACCACAACACAGTTGTGCGTTGCAGTACAATAGCGAAGCACTGCAACACAGGGGGGTTGCCTTACTCATTTTCAGTGGCACACCAACTTAATGTCCAACAGCTTTATAAATATGCAATGTGTGTTACCAAAGCACTTAGATGCAGAAGGACTCTCAACATGTACAGTATGTCCAACCAAAATGTTTAGTTTTTTTTTGTAATTCCTTTATTTTCCAAAGAAAAAATTAGAAAGATACATACAACTGGAAAGCCATCACCAAATACAGTATCATGGAGACAAAGTGTATATCAGAATAGAGCAACATTATACACAGTAATGGAGGGTACAGTATTCTATATCTTGAAAAACCTAGAACAACATGTAAGTGCACTCCATGGTCTGTAACTGTAGCCCGCCTCGAAGGCGGGGCAGCGTTGAGCACCCAGGTGCCTAGCTGAAAGCTGCACGTCCGACTGGTCCTCCCACTCCGACAGCTCTATCAACCGTTCTGTACCGAAAAAAACAAAAACCTTATTATAAAATGACCCCAGGATTGATTAACGTCCAGGGAGAGGCAGGGACACCCGGCCCCAGCGGCCGAGGGACCCGGAGGAAAGACCGACAGATACCCCCCGCCACAGTCAGGACCCCACCCACCCCCAGGACCAACCGCCACAGAGCGGGAGGGTGAAATAAGACTAGGTTATCACCAGGAAACTCAACTTTTGAATTGTGAAACTACAGAACAGAGTGGAAGTATAATATAACAGATAGATAGACAAAAAGTAAAAAGGATACAGTTGGAATTGCGTGTCACCCGCCTAGGACCCCCCGGTGTCACGCCGATCCAGTGGCTCAGCACGGCATTCCGCCAGATAGGCGTCTGTATAGACAAAGTACGGCCAAGGTCGCCAGGTCTCCCGAAAGGCCTCCACCATGTCGTTCAGGGTGGCAGTCAGGTCTTCCATATTTCTCAAGTCATTAACTTTCAAGAACCAAAGTGCCAGAGAGGGAGGGAGCTCCAACTTCCAACAGAGAGGGATACATGCCTTAGCCGCATTCAACAGCTGCATTGTTAAAGAGGTTTTGTACTTCTTGATGGGACAGTCTGTTAAGTGTAATAAACACGCCAGTGGCTTGTCTTCCACATCAACGCCAGTCAGGTTTTTTATGGTGCGGGTCTTCCAAAAGGGACGCAATTTTGGACAGTCCCAAAAGATATGGAGCATTGTGCCCTCCCCCCTTCCACATCTCCAGCACTGCAACGAAGTCCGAGGGAAGAACCGATGCAGAACCGTTGGCACTCTGTACCATCTTGTAAGAATTTTATAGCAGGATTCTTGAATCCTGGTAGCTATGGAGGATTTATGGGCAAAGTGCAGTATTTTCTCTCTCTCTGCAGCAGTCAACTGAACACCCAGATCCTCTTCCCATTGAAGAAGGAATGGTGGCTGAAAATCGGCTTGGGGCTGAGTCAACAAGGTATATAGTAAGGAGAGGCCGTGGCGAACGGGCTCCCAGGAGCGGCATATTGCCTCCAGTGTAGTCAGCTGTCTGGAGCCTCCCGGGGTCCTCTGGGACCTCCGCAAGAAGGCCCAGAGCTGGAGACCACTGAGAAAGTCCAAGGGAGGACTGACCACCGCTGGACCCGCAACCTCAGAAAGG
>BLSH010378393.1:72986-88012 GCA_018402905.1 Glandirana rugosa | reverse complement strand
ATACCACATCTTACTTTATAGTTTCACATGATGATATACGCAATTTGTTGTCTATTATGCCCCAATTTTGTACTTGATTTATTTAGTGTCACGTAGTCATGATTATTTGTTACGCCGAGATTGGTTTTTATTCGGGCATTCCCACTCGTGTGTTAATTTTTACTGGGACTGGGTGATGACGTTTGTGGATTCTAACTTAGGCACGGGTCCACACATTTTAACCTCACACTTTACCACAAGGCGACACCACACCGTACTTTATAGTTTCACATGATGATATACGCAATTTGTTATTTATTATGTCCCAATTTTAATGGATTTATTTAGTGTCACGTATTTTAACCCTGTATTATTTATTGTTTAACGCATATAGTAGTACACTTTGATATTTCATGCCACACCACAGCGGAACACCATTTCACACTCCAATTTTACACACCTGGGCACGGATTCAATCTTAGGTGTTTGCAGTAGTGGGTCAGGGTCATTTTTAATTGTGTGCTCACCCTTACGGGCTTATTTTTGGTTAGAGCCGCATTGTTTATTAGTACTGATGCACTGTGATTTATTTAGTTCATGTTTTAACCCCGTATTATCTGTTGTTTAACGCATATAGTAGTACACTTTGATATTTCATTCTACACCATAGCGCAACACCACTTCACACTCCAATTGGAACATATAGCTGCTCACAGGGGAGCTGTATCAGCTACTAGATCCAGGAACCAAAGGGTGAGGCGGGGTGCAAGCCCTGTCATTGCAGCAGCATGTCAGGTAGAAAGAAAATAGGATTGGCTCCACTCCGGTCGAAAAAAATATAACAACGTTTCTTTACTCAATAGTATAAAAGCACAAAACAGGTACAGGCAGAGGAAGGTCAAATAGATAGATGCGTTTCACACTCTATGAGTGCTATATCAATACCATGGTATTACCATGGTGAAAAAAGAGACTGGGAGATCGGTCCCCATCCGATCACCCATACCAGGGGAATTTTGAAAAGGACTATTTCAGTACCAACTCATACAGTGTATACTCAAAGTTTGATAAAAAATTATTCAATACTTTATTTATACAAAAAATAGTAAATGTTCCCCCCATTAATGGACGTTGGACCCGGGGAAACATTACCTCTTTATATACTATAAGTCTCAAGGTATCAGGGATTCTCTCCCTGTATTGACCTGCTGTGAGCTTACCAGCTCCACACTTCAATTGAGCAACACAGCTGTGATTTGATTAATTGATTTTCTATTAAGCTGAACCCCCCTTTCCCCTGGATCCAGAGTAGTGTCGTCTTTCCTAGTAAGACAACCGTCCATTTTTTGCACGTCCCCCATGGCAGCCTGGGTCCCAGATATTCTCCTGAGGAAGCGGTAGATTTCCGCAAAACATGTTGAGAACAATGGTATCCGTGAGAACCCATTATATCCTGGTCCCCCCAAGCAGGGGACACAAATGGGATACACCTGGATTGTTATTATGCACTTTTTATGATGCCTTCCATGAAATCTTTAGACATTCTGTTTTTACAATTTTTTGTATAAATTAAGTATTGAATAATTTTTTATCAAACTTTGAGTATACGCTGTATGAGCTGGTACCAAGATAGTCCTTTACAAAATTCCCCTGGTATGGGTGATCGGATGGGGACCGATCTCCCAGTCTCTTTTCTCGCTTCAATTGGATGATGGTACACCATACTCAGTTTGTATGTAACCAATACTTATAGAGGCTCTAGTTTTCTAATGATCAAAGACTGGCAGAAGTCATCTGCTTGCATGTGACTACCCTTAAGTTTGAGGGATGGCCACTTTTACACATTGGGCACAAAGGCATAAAACATTTTTTGGGCTTGCACATTCAAAAACATTTAATTTGAGAAAGTGCTCTAATGTTGAGGCAATGCAGATATGAAAAATAACAACCAAAAAGTGCAGAGCAACAAAAATATGTGGCAAATGCCTATAATAAATGAATTGTGAATCTATACATCAATGAACAATGAATAGCATTCCAATTGCAAAAGTATATCAATTTCTTAATAAAGTGCAAAGTGACAGTCCACTGCTGGTATGTTTTCTTATTACACTGTGTAGTATACACACACGCAAGCACGATATTCAGGGGAGGGCTGGCAGCCTTAGGCCTGGGGGGGCAAGTCCAGTCAAGTGGCCCATTGAACCACTGTATCAGCTCACCATCCATGCCTACCTGGTTTTAGAACAGATATTGATGTTATGAAGCAAGAAAAATATGATACAATGTGGTAACATAATTTAATGTTACTAGCAACAAAGGGGGTTTAACAAAAATAATGCATCAATGCAGCTCAACAGTGCCCACCAATGCAGCCTCATCAGTGCCTATCAGCTTAGCCTCATTAGTGTCCATCAATGCAGCCTCACCAGTGCCCATCAATTCAAAATGTAAGTTAGGGTGGTCTGGGGGGCAATTGCCACCCTGCCCCATGGCCCAGCCCTCCCCTGGTGATATTCCAATATAAAGTGCCAAAAAATGTTCCACCACTGTGCTCCACCACCTGTTCAAGCTGTCTCTTACCTCATCTGGAGACCTCCTTAAAGGTAAGGTCAGCAAAAGCCTTCCCAGATCACTGGGTGTGACCACTGTAGGAGTGCTCCAGAAGATGCTTCACAGATACCAGGATCAGATTACATCATGCTTCTCACTACCATAGCTTCCAAAGCTCAGCCAGGAATAAATCAAATAAAAACCATCATAGTGTAGTATATAAAATAAAGGACTACTTTATTAAAAGATCATTAGTAGACATGGGCCGAACACCCCCCTTTTCGGTTAGCAGCAAAACTTCTGAACAGGCAAAATGTTCTCCCATTGAAGTATATGGGAGCCGAACAGGAAAAATCAAAAGCACCCATTTTGAAGACTTATATGCAAGCAATTGGCAATAAAAGGGGTATGGGGGCACGGGCACTGCCCTGGGGGGGGGGGGGGGGGACATGTATCAATGCAAAAATGTTTTGCATTTAAAGTGAAAAAATAAAAATGAAAAATTCCTTTAAATATAGTGCCTGGGGGATCCTCTTTGTCTGCCTGTAAAGTGATGCATCTGTAGCATATACATAACATACTGCAGACAAAATGACATTTCCAAAGGAAAAAGAAAATGAGTCAAATCCCATTTAAAATGACTCGTGGTTACAATTGCCGACACCCGACTATTGAAAAAATAAAGAAAAAAAACAGCATGGAGTCCCCCATAATACCAGACCAGACCCATATCTTGGCATACAGTCTGGCAGGTCAAGAAAGGGGGAGATTTATACCACGCACCATGTCCTCAACATGGGTAGGTGGGTGCTTTGGGGCAGGGGGGCTCTGCCCCCCTGCCCCAATGCACCTTGTCCCCATGTTGTCCCCACAATAGTGACCGGTGGTTGTGGGGGTCTGCGGGCGGGGGGCTTATCAGAATCTGGAAGCCCCTTTAACAGTCCCTAGATCCCTTCCCCTTTCCCCGTATGTAAATGAGTATTGGGTACATTGTACCTCTACCTATTCACAAAAATGTGTGCAAAAAAAAAAGACAAGATTTTGACAAATCATTTGTTAAAAAATAAAAACTATCCCTCAATGTAAATCCATCGTCAATCACGACGCCCGCCGCAGCACCGGACCAGGAAAAAAAAGAAAACAACACTCTGCTTTCTGGGCCCGCTGGCCTCTGAATGCCTCCTTCGTGCTTTGACAGTTCCTATATAGTTAAGGGCGGGGCCACCTGACAAAGTCACAACATTTTGCAAACAGATAATTTTTCACCTTCATTGATGGGCACTGATAGGCTGCACTGATGGGCACTGATAAGGCAGCACTGATGGGCACTGATAGATAGCACTGATGGGCACTCATTGGCTGACAGCTGATCACGTGGTAAAAAGCCAGGATCGGCCGTTTGCTCTAATCTTTGATCAGCCGGGTCCCAAGGACTCGGTGATCACAGAGCGCACCGCCAGCGCCCCCAGGGGGCATGCAGGTAGCGCTAGCATGGGAGGACATACATGGATGCCCTCCTGGCAATCTAAGCCCGCGCTGTAGCTGTCTTTTGACTATAGCGCGGGTGTGAAGTGGTTACTAAAGGATTTGTCAAGAACTTGTCTCCTTTTTTTATTTTTTTGTACACTTTTTTTGGTGAATGGGTAGGGGTACAATATACATGATACTCATTCACATTGGGGGGGCGAGATCTGGGGGCCCCCTTGTTAAAGGGGGCTTCCAGATTCCGATAAGCCCCCCATCTGCATACCCCCACAACCACCAGCCTGGTTGTGGGGATGAGGCCCATGTCTCCATCAACATGGGTATATGTGGAATTACAACCCAAAATACATTCTGCTGCTTCTCCTGAGTACGGGGATACCACATATGTGAGACTTTTTGGCAGGCTAGCCATGTACAGGACCCCGAAAACCAAGCACCGCCTTCAGGCTTTCTAAGGGCGTAAGTTTTTGATTTCACAGTTTCGAAGGCCATGAAATGCCCAGATAGCACAAAACCCCCCAAATGACCCCATTTTTAAAAATAGACACCCCAAGCTATGTGCTGAAAGGCATGTTGAACATTTTGTAGATCTCGCTTTTTGTCACAAATTATTAAAATTGAAAAGATAAAAACAAAATACATTTTCCTTTACTTTCTTCATTTTCCAAAACAAATGAGAGCTGCAAAATACTCACCATATACCTTGGGGTAATTTGGGGGGGGGGGGGGGTTGTGCTATCTTGACATTTCAGGGCCTCCGAAACTGTGATAGGTAGTGAGGAAGTGAAATCACCACTTTATGCCCTTAGAAGTCCTGAAGGCGGTGATTGGTTTTTGAGGTCCTGTACATGTCTAGGCTCCCAAAAAGTCCCACACACGTGGTATCCCCATACCCAGGAGAAGCAGCAGTATATATTTTGGGGTGTAATTCCACATATACCCTTGGCATGTTCAAGCAATATATAATTTAGTGACAACTTTGTGCACAAAAAAAAAAAATGTCAATTTTTCCCGAAACTTGTGACAAAATATAAACTATTCCATGGACTCAACATGCCCCTAAGCAAATAGCTTGCAGTGTCTACTTTCCAAAAATGGGTCATTTGGGGGGGTTGAACTGCCCTGGCATTTTATGCCCCACATCACCATGGGCATCCACAGAACTTTTTTTGGTGGGAGGGGCATCATTTTAAGGTCACATATGCTCCGCACCTTTTCGACAATGTCAAGAAGGGGAGGGGCTTAGTCATTATCACATAAAGCGTGGTAACCCTCCCCCCTTCCACTGCCACATTTAGCACTTTTTGGGAGGGAGAATGTACCTGGTTTTGTCATGGCGATCTGAGCCACATGCAAAACCATGCAAAATATATAAGTGAAAGTATAAATAAACATACAATTAAGCAAACAATCAATTACAAAAAAAAAAAAACGACACCTGCATGGTGCAGCATTGGCTTAAGTCAGTGGAGATTTTTAAATTCTATACGGGCACAATAGCATCTTTATGCTGTTGTGCCCATATAGCTGCACTGATGAGGTGGCACTGATGGTCACTGATAGGCGGCACTGATAGGCTACACTAATGAGGTGGCACTAATGGTTACTGATAGGTGGCACTAATGGGCACTAATAGGGGGCACTGCTGAGCACTAATAGGTGGCACTGATTGGCAGCACTGATAGAACTGGTTAAACAGCATGTTGCTTTCAGTGGGTGGTGCTGTGAAAAAGAATAATGTAGCTCAATGTGGCCACCGTATGACAATTATTGGGTTAATAACCTCTCAAACAGCTCTGAAAAGCGATCCAAGCATGGATCTTTTGAGAGGCGCAATAGCCACTTCCACACATGTGAAGGAGCCTTAAGAGTTGCTAAGTAAAAGCATACAGGGAAGTAAAATCTCTTCACATGATAACAGAAGGTTCAGCCCAAGTTGACAGTGTAAGGTGATACACGGTCTAAAAAATGCTGACAGGTCCAGGGCAATCGGAGACATTCCTCAAGCAGTTCACTGATAACAGAAGATAAGAAGGATAGGGCAGCCTGTGACAGCGGGGGATGGAGATCCAGGTGTCAGCCTGACAATAAATAAGGCTGAGCTCCAGTGAAGTGAACATTCTCTTATCACGTTTGAACAAACATTTTACTTTCCTGCACTTCCCCTAGAGTGCGGACACCTTGCCTGATTCCGGGGACTTGACCCCCTTGCCCTTTTTAAAGCAGAGGCCCTATAGATTAAAATGGTGGGTGTTGCAGATTTTTTTTTCACAAAGTATTTGCGCAGCGATTTTTCAAACGCGATTTTTTGGAACAGAAAAAAATTCAATGTACAAAAACACACTATATTGCCCAATAGGGATGGGCTAACGTAAGTTCGACTCGGACAGTGCCCATTTGCCTGTTCGGCAAACTTAGAACATTATGGGGCATTCGCGGGAACTTCAAGCACCCCATAATGCATTCCAATGGCGGGGGAAATGCTGCCCGCTGATTGGTCAAGGCATGCACATGACCTGCATGCTTTGGCCAATCACAGAGAGCTCTGCTGTGAGAGATATGATTGGCTAAAGGTAGGGTGCCTTTAGCTAATCACTGCTCAGCAGCCTCAATCCACGCCCCACACTATATAAAGCCACTTGTACAGCGGCTCTATGTAGTGTGTTAAACGTGGAGAAATAGTTAGTGAGCTTAGGTAGCGGCAAACAGGCAGAGCTAGCTAGCTAGCTGTGGATTGTGAAGATCATATTAGATAGATAGTTAGATAGATAGATAGATAGATAGATAGATTGTTCTATATACAGTCAGTTAGTGCAGACAGTTTAGTGTAGAGTGAAATATATACTAGATAGATAGGGCGATCAGTATACAATCAGTTAGTGTAGAGTGAAATATATATTAGACAGATAGATAGATAGACAGATAGATAGATAGATAGATAGATAGATAGGGCAAGCTATACACAGTCAGTTAGTGCAAGCAGTGCAAGAATATTTAACCACTTCCGTACCGCTGGACGTCATATGACATCCTTGGGTTTGAGTGGTGATATCTGAATGGTACCTGATTCAGATACGTTTTTTTTTCAGCCAGCGATTCTGCACATGATAAAAGTGGTCTTAGCGGCGGATTCGCCGCGAGATCACTTTTATCAGCGGCGGGAGAGGTGCCCCCCCTCCCACCGCTTTCTGGTCATCTCCGCTGGTTACCGGACCCGCCGGCAGTGGCGGAGATGATCCGATCTGGTCTCCCCTAGTGTCTGTGAGCTGACTGAGCTCATTCGGCTCCATAAAACAGCGGGCGGAAATTACATCAGAAGTCAAGTCCGCCCAACGGTCTTAAAGGGCCCGTTTTTTTTTTGATCTGTCATTTTTTTCAGATTTAATTTTTTTTTTTTTTTTTGGACTTTACTGTAAATATGAGATGTGAAGTCTTTTTGACCCCAGATCTCATATTTAAGAGGACCTGTCATGCTTTTTTCTATTACAAGGAATGTTTACATTTTTTGTAATAGGAATAAAAGTGATCAATTTTTTTTTAAAAAAGAAAAAAAAATAATTAAAAAAAAAAAAAAAAAATTTAAAGCGCTCCGTCCCACTGAGCTCGCGCGCAGAAGCGAATGCATACGTAAGTCCCACCGACATATGAAAATGGTGTTCAAACCACACATGTGAGGTATCGCCGCGATCATTAGAGCAAGAGCAATAATTTTAGCACTAGACCTCCTCTGTAACGCAAAACTGCGAACTTGTAGAATTTTTAAACGTCGCCAATGGAGATTTTTAAGTTGCAAAGTTTGTCGCCATTCCACGAGCGGACGCAATTTTGAAGCATGACATGTTGGGTATCATTTTACTTTGCGTAACATTATCTTTCACAATATGGAAAAAAATTGGCCTAACTTTACTGTTTTCTTATTTTTAACTAGAAAAACGGAATTTATTAAAGAAAAAGCACGCTTGGAAGACCGCTGCGCAAATACGGTGTGACATAAAGTTTTGCAATGACCGCCATTTTATTCTTTAGGGTGTTAGAAAAAAAAAAATATAATGTTTGGGGGTTCTAAGTAATTTTATAGCAAAAAAAACAGTTTTTAACTCGTAAGCACAGAATTAAAAAAACAGGCTTAGTCTTGAAGTGGATATATATATATACCTTCCTAGTGTATATATATATATATATATATATATATATATATATATATATATTTAATGCAATGCCTTTAGTGTATACTATATCTACTTCCACACTGCCTACCGTATATTCACGGCGGCAGTGTGGCTGCGTCCCGTGAATCGCCGTAAATAAGCAGCGATCTGCGGGTGGCTGCTAGGGGGAGCAACAGACCCTTCAGGTCTGGTATGGATTTTAAGGGGAACCCCATGCCAACATTAAAAAAAAATGATGTAGGGGTCCCCTGTAAAGTCTGTACCAGACCCTTCAGGTCTGGTATGGATTTTAAGGGGAACCCCGCACCAAAATTAAAAAAAATTATCAAAGGGGCTTCCAGATTCCGATAATCCCTCCCACCCGCAGACCCCCACAACCATCAGCAAGGGTTGTGGGGATGAGGCCCTTCTCCCCATCAACATGGGGACAAGGTGCTTTGGGGGCGACCTCAAAGCATCCTCCCCATGTTGAGGGCATGTGGCCTGGTATGGTTTGGAGGGGGACTTTGGGGGGGAACCCCACATCATTTTTTTTTAATTTTGGCGTGGGTTCCCCTTAAAATCCATACCAGACCTGAAGGACTTTGGGGGGGGGACCCCTACACAATTTTTTTTTAATTTGGGCGAGGTTCCCATAAAAATACATACCAGACCTTAAGGGTCTGTTAAGGACTTTGTGGGGGAACCCTACGCAGTTTTTTTTAAACGTTTGGAGCGGGGTTCCCCTTAAAATCCATACCAGACCTGAAGGGCAATACATTACAGCAACGATAATAAATGACAATTTTTCCTTTGGAAATGTCATTTTGCCCATGTTCTAAGCATCACAGAGGTGCACCCTTTTACAGGCAGACTAAGGGGACCCCCCAGACACGATATTTAAAGGAATATTTCATTTTTATTGTTTCACTTTAAGCATTATTAAAATCACTGCTCCTGAAAAAACGATTGATTTAAAAACTTTTTTCTGCATTCACACATGTCCCCTAGGGCAGAACCCGGGCCCTCATACACTTTTTATGGCAATAACTTGCATATAAGCCTTTAAAATGAGCACTTTTGATTTTTCATGTTCGAGTCCCATTGATTTTAATGGCGTTCACGTGTTTGCACTAATTTTTTGCCTGTTCGCAAGTTCTGGAGCGAACCGAACCGGGGGGGGGGGGGTGTTCGGCCCATCCCTATTGCCCAAATGTTTTGTGAAATATAAAAGATGATCTTATTGCGAGCACATAGATACCAAACAGGGTATGCTTTAAAATATTGCACACCCGCTCAGCGGCGACAAACTATATACATTTTTAAAAGCCTTTAAATGTCTTTACAGGTTACCACTTTAGTGTTACAGAGGAGGTCTATGGCTAGAAGTACTGCCCTCTATCTGACGTGTGCGGTGATACCTCACATGCATGGTGCAATTGCTGTTTACATACGTCACAAGACCGACGTTGCATTCACCTTTGTGCGCCTGCACAGGGAGACAGGGGTGCATTTTTTAAAAATTATTAATTTCCTTTATATTTACACTGTCCCTTTCATTTTTTTATCATTTTTATTGTTATCACAGGGAATTTTAATATCCCCTATGATAGCAATATGTAGTGATGGGTATTTTTTTTTTAAATATGGGATCTATTAGACTCTAGATCTCTCCTCAGCCCTTAAAGCATCTGACCACACCAAGATTGGTGTGATAAGACACTTTCCCAATTTCCCAATGGCATTGTTTATATCCAGCAAAACCAAACTAAAATGCTCATAGCTTCCGGTTTCTTAGGCCATATAGATGATTGAAGCCATTCTAGTCTTCGATCAGCTCTATGGTCAGCTGGCAGAACCATTGCCTCCATTCTCGGGTTCCCCGGTGGGACAGGAGAGCCCAAGAAAACCATGGAAAATGGCGGATGGGGGTGGGACATTCCCTCCCACTGCTTGTAAAAGCAGTCTAGTGGCTAATTAACCGCTAGGATTGCTTTTACATGAAAGCCAACTGCCTATACCTGCAGGCATCATTCCGGTATAACCACTTAAAGTCCAGTAACATACCAGTACGTCGCTGGTCCTTGTTGGGCATATGTTGTTTTTTTCATGCAGCCTGTGGGTTAAATGAAAAAAATGAATCAATCAATAGGTGGTATGCCCACCATTAGAAAACCGCTCTGCATCCACCCACTGCTAATTATGGGTATAGCATCGTTCTAAAAATATGTGCCAAAGCATAGCGGCAATCATCCCTTATGTCCACCCCTGCTCCTATGTTTCGGCATATATGCTCTTTCTTAACTGTGGTAGGGAAATCACCTCCTACAGCACTGGAGTCACTGATTTACGTATTGTGGGAGCAAATGCTTTTGCTGTCAAGATAAATAAATCAGTGCTGCAGCTGAATTGCATACCTGAAAAGCAAATAATGATTAACACAGTGAACAGTAACGTATAAAAGTAGAACTACATACCTGCAAAGCAAACATAATAAAACACAGTAACAGTAAAACATTACAGGTAAGCATAAAATACAGTAACAATAGAGAGAGAAAAATAGAGAGAGAACAACAAGAAAATAAGAACTATTTTTGGCTATTTTATTTTATATTTTTGTTTTTTTTAACATTTTTTATTTTTTGCTGTTTTAATTTTTTTTAATTATTTTTTTGGTACACTTTTTTGTAACTGTAACTGTAAGGGTTCCAGATTCAGGTCTCTCAAAATGCGGTGGCATCTTTTGGAGATAGGGATGAAAGTGTGCCCTATGCCTGTGTAGTGCTGTACCCTACGCTAATACTCCACTAGTGTGAGGAAGCGTTTGAAACAGTCACCAATGCAGAGACCAGGCTGATCAGGACAGCAGGGGCAATAACAACGGGTGTCGTGCCTATATCCGCACACGACATCTTCTTTGGGGTGCTCGTTGGGTAGAGGCACCATGGAGGACTTCTGGGAAGTGCCTTTCATGCAGCCAGCTTACTGCATTTGCATTGGGAAGTTGGGGAACAGCACCGTCTGGAAACAGAAGGGCTGTGTTAATCTCTTCCTGGAAGCGTTCAGCAGAGCCAATTGGAATAAATATACAGACACTTTTTTGCACCAGCGTCTGGCCTTATGAGCAATTAAGTACAGCACCAATAACTGGTCGTTGAGCTCCACTCCATCCATATTAAGGTTGTATTCGTGGATACAGAGGGGCTTCTCCATAACATATCTGCGTGAAAAGAGGGCAGAATGAAAACATTCCGGTTGTCCCTTCACTTCACCGCGAGCAAATTATTACTTCTCAATAAGGCTCTCTCCCCCTTCCTAAGACGTGACTTTACAAGCCATTGGGGGAAGCCCTGGGGTTTATATCGCATGGTGCCACATGCGCCAATTCCATGATCAAAAAGGTGACTAAAAAGTGGCGCACTTGTGTAATAATTGTCCACATACAGGTGGTACCCCTTTCCGAATAAGGGTGACACCAAGTCCCAAACATAAAACATAAAACTATATGTATAGCCTGTGGCCCTGTCACAGAGCTTATACATCTTGACTCGTATCTGGCACGCTTGCTGGGGATAAGCTGTTTGAAAGCAAGACAGCAAGAAAATGTAATCAGGGACTTGTCTATGCAGACAACTTGATTGGGAATAAACAAGGCTGTGAATTGTTGGTTGAAGTGGTTTACGAGGGGTCAAATTTTGTGCAGCCGATCGTATTCAGAGTCACCCTGAGGACGACAGAGTTCATCATCATTAAAATCATGAATCACAAGATCTGCTCGTATCTAGCCCTGGTCATGGAAGCAGAGATTATGGGCATATGGTGAATTGGGTCAGTGGATTAATATGACCGCAACTCAGATACATATGCCCATGAGGAGGGAAAGGCCTAGAAAGGTCTTAAAGGTCTTAAATTCTGGAACTGTAATAGGTTTCCAGTCTCTGGCAAGTGACAATTGGGGATTAGCGGTGATGAATTGACCAGCATACAAATTGCGTTGGTCCACAATAGATCTATAGAGATCTTCCGTAAAAAACAGTGAATAAAAGTCAAGGGCCATAAAATCAGCTGCTTCCACCTGAATGCAGGGTTGGCCAGTGAATGCGTAAAGTATGGGCACTGCAGAAGTGGTGGGTTGCCAATCAGGTTTAGCATATGCAGTGGGAAGGACACTATGGGCCTATCCTTGTCTTCGGCTGCGGGACACTACTTGTGCTAGCCACACCAGCTTGAACTGCACTTATGGGACTCACCGCGCCAAGTGTTACTGCAGTGCTGGTTTGTCTACGACCAGGTTGTACTAGACCGCTGGTGCTTGCCAGTTCACCAGAAGGATGAGCGGCGCTAGTACTGGTTCTCTGCTTCATACAAGAGCCCTGTGGTTCTTTTACCTCAACAACAGCAGAATGGGATCGGGTACGCCTGACCTTAGCAGGGACCACTACTGTGTAGTCAGAGCTATCTGACAGGGTGCCGCTGCTGTCTACAGGTTCGTATGATGAGCCTGAATCTGACAGAGAAACTTCCCCATAGCTCTCATCTGTCATGCTCAGCAACGTGTAGGCCTCTTCACTAGTGTACCTGTGATTGGACATTTTGGCCTCTAAATTTATAGGTACACTAGTGTGACTCACAGGCAAAAGAGCACACCTGGTTGTCAGAGCCTGCTTCAGTCGCTACCAAAATAACTGTTAGCATTCGCAGGGATCAGGCGTGACTCTGCGAACGTTGCAGTTATGTGTGTTGTATTTTGTAAGTGTCAGTGATCTATTTGATACTGCACTTGGGTGGGCTGGGCTGGGTAGAGGGGCTAAACGCAGGTGCTAGCAGGTATCTGGTCTGATCCCGCTAATGCCACATTTTTAGGAACACTAAAGTACCTGGGAACGCTAGTATAGTTTTGATCAGATCATAGATATTGATCCGTTCAGATACTATACTAGTAACAGACCTATCTAGTGTGTGTGTGCGCGTTGGAGTACCTGACTAATCTGACCCTGACTGGTATTTACGATGACCCTAACTCACACTAAAACCTAAAGTATGTCACCCGCCGGGTGATCAGCGGGTAAAACCTTTTTTAGGTATATATACGGCAGGTACCCTGACAAAATAAAAAATGATCACTGGTGACGGGGGGGGGGGGTCAATGGGGTTAAAAATTTTATTAGTGGGGTTAAGGTGGGCACCTGGGCCTACTACTACCTACCACTACCTACCCTAAGGTGATTTAGTGTCACAAGTGACACAAGTACAGTGGTCAGTGACTCAGTAACAGGAGTGAAGGGGTTAACTGGGGGGGTGATCAGGGGGCGATCAAGGGGTTAATTGTGTGCCTAACGTATACTGTGTTAGTGTAGTGTTGTGTAACTCACTGTTAGATGCTCTCTCTCCCCGCTCTGGAACCAAAAAGGACTCCAGGAGGGGAGATTGCATCACTACCTCACCTTACTTTACACAGGCAGATGAGGCATTTCATTTGTCAGATTTGATTATCACGGGGGTGGCGGGAGCGCACAAGTGTCCCCCCGCCCCGCGTATACATTGACGGTGGTTTGCGCAGCTGAGCCAACCTGCCGCAGTACAACTGTGTCGGCTGGTCGGCAACTGTTTAAACCTCATTTGCCATAGTAACCACATTGCCAATTAAACAGTGCACTGAGGTTGACTTGTAAGTTGGAGACATCCTGTAAGGAAGTTATTCCACTGCATAGCTTGGTGTCATCTGCAAACACTGAAATGGTACTTTTAATCCCAGACCCTATATCATTTATAAATATATTGCAGAGTAAGGGTCACAACACTGAACCTTGGGGTACACCACTGATAACTTTAGACCAGAGTAAGAATCACTACTCTGAATTCGTTTTTTTAGCCAGTTTTTTTATCCATTTACAAACTGATCTCTCCAAGCCTGTAGACTTTACCTTACACATTAGCCGTTTGTGGGGAACTGTGTCAAATGCTTTTGCAAAATCCAAGTATACCATGTCCACAGCCACCCCTCTGTCCAAGGTTTTACTTACCTACTCATAAAAAGAAATCAGGTTTGTTCGACAACATTTTTACTGTATATAACAGTGTAATATAATATCATGATGATATACTATAATATAATTATATACAATATATATTAACATTATAATATATAAATATATATATATATATATATATATATATATATTGTGAGATTGGGGTGATTAAACTCAAGCAGCAGGTATATTTACAATGAGTTGCGTCGGACTAAACTGTAATTTTAGGACGTGGCAGCCCACTTTTTTTGAATAAATGAAAAGTTCACTTGTATGTCAGTTGCCCACATAGGGGTTTCTTCCACATAATCATGCATAAACGAAAATACCAAGCCACCTGGCTCATGTGTTGGCAGCACTGTTGCTCCTTTTGACTGTGTCATCTAGCTCTCCTGGACACACCTGGCTCTCTAGCCTTCAGTCACAGCACCCTGCTTCATGGCCCACCTCTGGCCTAAGGATTGGGGTTTTCCTTACACACCTGATAGGAGCTGACCTGACTCCTGGAAACTGAGACCTCTGTCTCCTGGCTTCTGGCTGGGGCCCCCTGACCCTGGGTGAGACCTTTGGTCTCCCATACTGGGAGCGGTCTCCAAACTGGAAGCTGTTTCCAAAATGGGAGCCCTGAGCAATTTCCAGACCTGCATATATAATGACCTTGCACACCTGTGTTGTCATCCTGGACACAGGATTGAATGCTCTGATTCAGAACTACAGAATCTGGAGAAAGCCAAAAACACAGCGTTCTCCAAATAATAGTTCTGAAACTCGCATTAACCCTTAATGCGAATTCTGAGTCACATTTTCCTATATTCTTACTGTGACTGAGCCT
>BLSH010378393.1:30659-44616 GCA_018402905.1 Glandirana rugosa | reverse complement strand
TTACACCCTAAGAAAGAACACACTAAAATTGCCAAGATGGTAGACCGTTCTTCTCAAACACCTTCTAAGCGTCGACCCAAAGATATGCCTACGTCGCCATAGGCATCCAAAACCCCGTAAAAATTTGTCGGCAACCACGCGCAGTTTTACCGTATCCTCAACCCTCTTAGGGTAGTAGGAGACATTAGACCAAGAAAACCTTGACAAGGGTCATTATCACAGCCACCAATAAACCTTTCTGTTCAAACTCTTAGCGTCCCATTATCACGTATGCCTGTTATTTCCACACAATACTTTGGAACACTGAAACAACGTTGTTGGATCATTGTTCATAGTCGCGGGACCTATTTAGTGAAGTGTTTTGATATACACAGTTATTATTAGAACATCGACGACGAAATTTTTACAGATATTAGTAAAGCAGCAGCTACAAGATTATTATTGACACATATAGTTTTGTGAAGTGATTTATCCAGGGCGCTGATACTTGTTACTAGGTTGTTGCAACAAAGTCACAAGGTTTCATAACACACCTTTATTGTCCGTATGCACTATTACCCTGCGATTCTCAAACTTGTCTTTCCAAATAACCACCGACACTATTACTGGGAACAGTTCCAAAAGAACCAGATTACAGAGGATGATGGGATTCTCCCAACTCCTATGCCATTTTGACGCGCACCAACGGCTGTTTAAAAATGCCCCAAAACCTACGGATACCGCTGCATCCGTATAGAAACCCAGCTGCGAATCTTCCACAAACTCTTCTTGCCAGATGGTAGAACCGTTAAAATCACACAAGAAAGAATCCCACATTTTTAAATCCTCCTTGATGCTTCTTGAAATGCAGACATGAGCCAAGGGGTTCTTTAAACCTTTAGTAGCGAGGGAAAAACGCCTAGAGAATATCCTAGCTACTGGAATGACCCTTGCTGCGAAAGCAAAAAGACCAAGGAGCGACTGCACATCTCTCAGCAAAGCTTTACGCTTTGACAAAAAAGATGCAATCATCCGCAACAATTTCGCAGGAGGAAGTCTAAATTCCATCAGAGACGAATCAATAGTGATTCCTAGAAACTCGATAACTCTTGATGGAAGAACCGTCTTCTCTTCGGCCAACGGAATACCAAATGACTCACAAATCCTAACAAAACAAGAAAGAGATCGGGCACAAATCGGAGAATCGGATGGGCCAATAAAAAGAAAATTGTCTAAATAATGCAAACATCCCCCCGAGGGAAAGGACTCTGAAAAAACCCATTGAAGAAAACTCGAAAAAGCTTTGAAATAAAAGCAAGAAAGAGAGAAGCCCATCGGCATACATTTGTCAAAGTAAAAAAGATTCCGAAACTGAAAACCGAGAGAATTAAAGCCCTGCGGATGTACCGGTAGCAGGCGAAACGCCGACTTGATGTCGCTAATAGCGCTGACTTGCCAAAACATTTCAATAACAAGAGAGCTTCGTCAAACGAAGCATATGATACCTGAGCTCCAGAGTCCGATACCTCATTGTTGAGGGATTCCCCCGGGGGGTAAGACAGATGGTGAATTAGCCGAAAGGAATTCTGCTCTTTCTTAGGAACCAAACCTAAGGGAAAAGACGAAAATTTGAAAATGGCGGAGATACAAAAGGGCCTGCTACTCGACCTTCCCTCACTTCCTTCTCGATTTTACTGACCACCACCTCTGGATGAAGAAAAACAGAACGTAAATTTTTAACCTTCTTACACCCGATACCCGTAAAGTGTGGTACCAAAAACCCTTCTTCAAAACCCTTGCGCAAAAGATCCGCCATCCTGGGGTTTGGATAACGATCTAACCATGGGGACATTTCTGCCAAGTTCACTGGAGTCCTGGCTTTTGTTACCAGAATCTCTGGACTGAACTGGATTTGACCCGACAGTTTTACGGTAGCATCTGTTAGCTGGATGTGACCCGATACAATAAGAGCATTCGTGTTTGTATCGACAATTGGATGCAAACCTACATTGCCCTTCATTAAAGGCAAAACAGAATCCTTTACGAAAGGAACTCTGTCCTGTGTTCACCACTTTAGGGGCGAACAATGGCTTGTGGCATACATTAAATTTAACCACAGGCCCACATCTTTGACACCCCAGCGCAGTGATGGGTGAACCGCTAGCTTTTGTCTGAAATTTTCATCATAAATAAACCAAGCTGAACCGCCAAAATGCCTAAAGGCTTCAGCGATAATATCTAGGTGCTGGAATAAGCCCGAGCACCTATCCGGAAACCGTTCTCCCAAAACAGCAGCATATATGCAAAAGGCTTGAAGTCAGTTCTGAAAGGTCCTAGGTATCGGTCTCCTCCTATCCGCCTCTAACCTATCCTCTACTTTCCTCTCCGCTTTAACCAAAAATTCTTTTGATGCTGGAAGTAACGATAACAAATCAACGAATTCACCTCTCCAAATCTTTTCTTTTACCCCTAGCGAAAGGTGATACCCTAAAGGAGAGATTTCGCAGGGTAATGCCTCTTTAGGGCATGATTCCGCTACCTTAGAAACCCCAGGTTTCTGGGAAGATAGGACCTGAGACAAATTATCGGTATTAATAGGGTTGCTTAAGACACCACCCTGTGTAGAATTACCATAACCATGCCAAACTGTATTAAATTTCTGCATGTTCTGACTAATCAAAGGATGCTGCACAACCTTTTGTATAGAATCATTTAATGCAGGAAAAGCACCATCTCTGTGTGCCCCTTGATTATTAACTATTCTCAAATCATTTGTAGCACCAGAGCTATGTGCCCTTAAGTCATTTTCACATGAAGCATCATAGCTCTGTGCCCTTTTAACATCCAGCAATGCACCAGCTGTCTGTGCCCCTTTAAACTCTTCAATTATGTCAGATAAAGATTTAAAAATGTACTTAATTCATTACCATTATTCTTATAATGCTCACCACCACTAGGGGGCGCCTGATGTCCACTGACAGCTGGAACTGCTGTTGGTTGAGTGGCAAAACTCACTGAGACAGGGAGCTTCTCTCCATATGAACCCGTAGCATTGCTGCCACCTGGCTGAGGAGACGCATCCCTCTTCTGCCTTTTCTTCTTCCTTAGCGGCTGGCGGCGCTGATCCCGCATTTCCTGGGCTGGTTCCACCATATTCGTGTCTTCCTGTGTCTCCCCTTCGGGCGGAGGGACACCACCGCTGTCCCTAAGACACCGCTGGAGCCATTCTTCACCGCCAGCTCCTTCAGCCTTTTCAATAAGGCGACGAAGAAGCTCCTCTCTCCTCTCAGGTGAGCTCCGCTTGATGCTGGCCGCTGCTCCTTCACACCCACGGTGACTGCAGCCTGAGAGGACGGCGGTCCTATAAATCAGCTCCCAGCGCACGGGAGCCCCAGCCCGCCGTTTTGCTCCAATCGTGCACCTGTTGCTGTGCAGAGCGGAGCCGCCGCAGCCCGTGGCAACCTGCAACATAAGAGGGAGGGGGAGGGACAGCCTGGCCCCTTTGAGCTATCCCATGGGGTCCCGCTAAACGCTGGGGACCCATAAATTCTAACATCACTCCTGTAACAAAGACGATTCATTAAGTAATCTTTTCTCTCCCTATATCCAATATAGCTGGGAGTTGTTTGGATTTCTTTTTTCCCATTATATAGAGCCGGGGGAGTGAGTCCTATAAGTTAAACAATGGGCTCTCTCCAAATGTTTCTCATGGGGAATGCTTCTTTTCTTTTTAGTTTTGTTTTTTTGTTTTTCTAAGTTATTAATTGCCAGATGGCATGGGTATGCTCATGCCCTCTGGCTTTCTTATTGTCACATATTGTTTTTTTTTTTCAATTTTTCTTCACTTTTTTTCAGTGTGTATCCATTGTTATGATCAGAACACAGGTCATTATTTTTTTTTATTTTTTTTATGATTATCAGATTGGAAGTCAAGGTATTGTATGTTTATTGTGTTGCCCCTATCTATGAGGTATCTTTAGTATCAATTTTAGTTTGGAGCTTTTTTTTTTTCAAAGGCTTCATGTAAGACTCACACAGGTTTTTTGAATTTCTCTCTTTTTCTTTTTACTTATAGCTTATGCACACCAGATATTTAAAGTGACTGTAGAGATCTTCTGTTCACGTAAGAATTTCAAGAGACTTTTGCCTGATGGTACCATGGGTATAGCTATCACCTACACATTTAACTTTTTTCATATTATTTCCCCTAACATAAAGACTCTCTCATTCAGTTTAGGGTCAATAGGGATTTTTATATATAACTATTGACCCACTGAGGTCAGAGACATGGGGATTTTGGGTACAAATTTAACACTATTATATTATGTCTGTCTCAACACAAATTTTGGTATTGTGGAATATTAGGGGTTTTAGCGATCCAGTTAAGAGGCTAGCTATGTTTACTACATTAAAGCAGTTCTCTCTGTCTAGTATTTGCCTACAGGAAACACATCTAAATCTATCCACTTTAAAATATCTGAAACATGCACAATTTAGCACCCAGTATCATTCTACTTATACCACATATTCCAGAGGTGTATCTATATTGATTGCAAATGATGTTGATTTTACCTGCAGGAAGATACAAATGGACATTAGAGGTCACTATTAGAGTTGAGCGAACCCGGACTGTAAAGTTCGGGTCCGTACCGGACTTTGGGGTGTCCATGCCCCGAACCCGGACATTTGCAAAAAAGTCTGGGTTCGAGTTAGGTATTGGGGTATTTTACACGCCTTTTCTATAGCTGCAGGGCTGCCAATCAACAAGCGTTTTACTCGTTTGCCCATAGAAGCCATCACAGCCATGCCTACTAATGGCATGGCTGTGATTGGCCAGTGCATCATGTGACCCAGACTATTTTTGGCGCCTTTTCTATAGCTGCAGGGCTGCCAATCAACAACCGTTTCACTTGTTTGCCCTTAGAAGCCATCACAGCCATGCCTACTAATGGCATGGCTGTGATAGGCTAGTGCATCATGTGACCCAGCCTCTATATGCGCTGGAGTCATGTATGCCGTGTGTCACGTCATCTCAGGCTAGTGTAGGGAGAGCATGCTGACGGCGCTGTGAGGGACAGATTTCCGATCTAATATGATCTCATCCTGCATTACAGACAGATTCCTGACAGTGCTGTGAGGGCAAAGCTTAGCGTTCTAAAACGATCTGATGCTGGACTAGGTAGAGTTTACTACTGCTGTGAGGGATAGATTACCGATCTAATATCATCTCATCCTCCATTACAGACAGGTTCCTGGCAGTGCTGTGAGGGCAAAGCTTAGCGTTCTAAAACGATCTGATACTGGACTAGGTAGAGTTTACTATTGCTGTGAGGGATAGATTGCTGTGAGGGATAGATTACTGATCTGACATCATCTCATCCTGTATTACAGAAAGGTTCCTGGCGGTGCTGTGAGGGCAAAGCTTAGCATTCTAAAACTATCTGATACTGGATTAGGTACAGTTTACTGGTGCTGTGAGGGACCGATTATTGTTCTAAAATCATCTCATCCTGTATTACAGAAAGGTTCCTGGCAGTGCTGTGAGGGGAAAGCTTAGCGTTCTAAAACCATCTGATACTGGATTAGGGACAGATTATTGTTCTAAAATCATCTCCTAGTTCTATAAGGAGAGGTTCCTGCTGGTGCTGTGAGGGACAGATTATTGTTCTAAAATCATCACATACTGCTATGGGGAGAGGTTCCTGCTGGTGCTGCGAGGGACAGATTATTGTTCTAAAAACATCTCCTAGTTCTATAGGGAGAGGTTCCTGCTAGTGCTGTGAGGGACAGATTATTGTTCTAAAATCATCACATAGTGCTATAGGGAGAGGTTCCTGCTTGTGCTGTGAGGGACAGATTATTGTTCTAAAATCATCTCCTAGTGCTATAGGGAAAGGTTCCTGCTGGTGCTGTAAGGGACAGGTTATTGTTCTAAAATCATCATATAATGCTAGAGGGAGAAGTTCCTGCTGCTCCTGTGAGGTAAAGATTATTGTTCTAAAATCATCTCCTAGTTCTATAGGGAGAGGTTCCTGCTGGTGCTGTGACGGACAGATTATTGTTCTAAAATCGTCTCCTAGTTCTATAGGGAGAGGTTCCTGCTGGTGCTGTGAGGGACAGATTATTGTTCTAAAATCATCACATACTGCTATAGGGAGAGGTTCTTGCTGGTGCTGTGAAGGACAGATTATTGTTCTAAAATCATCTCCTAGTTCTATAGGGAGAGGTTCCTGCTGGTGCTATGAGGGACAGATTATCGTTCTAAAACTATCACATACTGCTATAGGGAGAGGTTCCTGCTGGTTCTGTGAGGGACAGATTATTGTTCTAAAATAATCTCCTAGTGCTATAGGGAGAGGTTCCTGCTGGTGCTGTAAGGGACAGATTTTTGTTCTGAAATCATCACATACTGCTAGAGGGAGAGGTTCCTGCTGCTCCTGTGAGGAACAGATTATTGTTCTAAAATCATCTCCTAGTTCTATAGGGAGAGGTTCCTCCTGTGCTGTGAGGGACAGATTATTGTTCTAAAATCATCACATACTGCTAGAGGGAGAGGTTCCTGCTGGTGCTTTAAAGGACAGATTATTGTTCTAAAATCATCTCCTGGTTCTATAGGGAGAGGTTCCTGCTGGTGCTGTAAGGGACAGGTTATTGTTCTAAAATCATCACATACTGATAGAGGGAGAGGTTCCTGCTGCTCCTGTGAGGGACAGATTATTGTTCTAAAATCATATCATACTGGGGTAGGGAGAGGTTCCTGCTGTTGGTGTGAGTGGTGCATTTCTTGCACAAAAATAAAAAGTGCATCTACGTTGTTGTTTTCCAAAAAAAAAGAAGAATTTATTATTCTTATTTTTTGTATTATTAAATAGTGGTACATAGTACATTTGCAGCCAGAATGAGGAGTGTCAAATAAGGGACGTGGTCGTGTTCGTGGTGCTGCTGGTGCTGCTGGTGTTGTTGGTGCTGTTGAAGTTCCTGTTGCAAGGAGAGGACGTGGTCGATTTGTGCCAGCTACACACACACAGGTGAAACACCTTCTTCAGGTGCGAGTAGCTGACAGAACCTTCAACGTTATATGGTAGGCCCGAATGCCGCTCAATGAATGGTGAGGCCAGAACAAGTACAGGCGATAGCAGATTGGGTGGCTGACAATGCCTCCAGTTCTCCCACCCGGTCCCTTGATGAAAGCTCAGATTTGGCACCTGAACCCCATGACCATCTGTCTTTCACCTCAGCCCCTTGTAAATCAGCCAAGCAGTCTGAGCCCCAAGTCATGCAACAGTCTTTTATGCTTTTTGATGACTCTCCTGGTGTGCTTTCCGTGGGCCATCCACATAGCCCTGCCTCAGAAGTGGAAGACATTGTGTGCACCGATGCCTAACCACTTCTGTTGCAGGATGAGGACATGGAAACACCAGCGCAGCACGTTGATGATGACGAAACACAGGTGCCAACTGCTGCAGCTTTCCACAGTGTGCAGACTGACAAGGAGGGCAGTGGTAAAGGGTGGGTGGAAGATGATGTGGACGAGGAGGATGATGAGGTCCTAGACCCCACATGGAATGAGGGTCATGCGAGTGACGTGTGCAGTTTGGAGGAAGATGTGGTGGTCGCACAGAGCACAGCAAAAGAGGAAGCAGGTTGCAAAAGCGGAGCGAGCGTCCCCTAAACAGTACGCCTTCTACTACCCACCGCACCCAGGGACCTAGCACACCCTGGCAGCTCAAAGGCGTTCCCCAGCGTGGCAGTTCTTCAGACAATGTGCTGACTACAAGACACGAGTGGTTTGCACGCTGTGCAATGAGAGCCTGAAGCGAGGCATAAATGTTCTAAACCTGAGCACAACCTGCATGACCAGGCATCTAAATTCAAAGCACTTGCTGCAGTGGAATAAGTACCTCAAAATCCAAGAAAGGTCTCGGCCTCCTCCTGCTTCCTCTTCTGCTACTGCCTCGGCCTCTTCCTTCACCTCTACAGTGCTAGTGTCACCTGCCACCCAGCAAACAGAGCATGTGACAGCAACGCCACCATGTCCGCCACCGTCCCCAAGCATTTCCACACGGTCCCATGGAAGCTTACAGCTCTCCATCTCCCAAACACTGGAGAGAAAGAGGACTTTGAAATTCTGTCATTCCGTCTGATCATGGACAGTTTTAAAAACCTGATGGCGGTGGCTTTCCCACCGTATGTGGTTCCCAGCCGCCACTACTTTTCCAGCCAAGCCATCCCTTCCCTGCACAAACAAGTCGGGGACGAGATCAAGTGTGCACTGCGCAACGCCATTTGTGGCAAGGTCCACATAACCACTGATATGTGGACCAGTAAGCACGGGCAGGGATGCTATATCTCTCTAACTGCACACTGGGCAAATGTAGTGGCGGTGGGCCTGAGGCGGCCAGCCGTTTGGCACATGTCCTTCCGCCACCGAGGATTGCAGGGCATTTCTCTTTGCCTCCTGTTGCCTCCTCCTCCTACTGCGCTTCCTCCTCCTACTGCGCTTCCTCCTCCTCTACCACCTCCTAATCCGCTCAGCATAACACCTTCACCACCAACTTCAGCACATCCAGGGGGAAACGACAGCAGGCTGTTTTAAAACTGATATGTTTGGGGGATAAACCCCACACTGAGCAGCAGCTGTGGACGGGCATTGAATAACAGACCAAGGAGTGGTTGATGCCATTGAGCCTCAAGCCCGGCCTTGTGGTGTGTGATAATGGGCAAAATCTCGTAGCAGCTCTGGGCCGGTTTGACGCACATCCCTTGCCTGGCGCATGTGCTGAATTTGGTGGTGCAGAAATTTCAAAAAACTACCCGGATATGTCAGAGTTGCTGCAGAAAGTGCGGGCCGTCTGTGCGCGCTTTCGGCTTTCTCACCCTGCTGCTGCTCGCCTGTCTGCGCTGCAGGGGAACTTCGGTCTTCCCGCTCACCGCCTCCTATGCGACGTGCCCACAAGGAACTCCACCTTGCACATGCTGGAGAGACTGTGCGAGCAGCAGCAGGCAATAGTGGAGTTTCACCTACAGCACGCACGGGTCAGTCGCTCTGCGGAACAGCACCACTTCACCAACGAGTGGGCCTCCATGGTACAGACCTGTGCGGTGTTTTGAGTACTCCACCAACATGGCCAGTGCCGATGACGCTGTTCTCAGCGTTACTATCCCACTTCTATGTCTCCTTGAAAAAACACTTCGGGCGATGATAGAAGAGGATGTGGCACAGGAGGAAGAGGGAGGAAGAGGGGTCATTTTCACGGTTATCAGACCAGTCATTCACAAGTGGCTCGGAGGGTGGGTTCCTGCACTAGCATAGGCTAGGTAAAAAAATTTCAACCAGGGCACAGTTCTGGAGGATGAGGAAGATGATAAGGAGGAGGAGGAACTGTGTTCACAGCAGGGTGGCACCCAATGCAGCTCCTGGGCATTACTGGAGCGTGGCTGGGGGGATACGGAGGACACAGATGATACACCTCCCACAGAAGACAGCTTGTCTTTGCCTCTGGGCAGCCTGGCACACATGAGCGACTACATGCTACAGTGCCTGCTCAACGACAGCCGAGTTGCCCAGATTTTAACTTGTGCTGATTACTGGATGGCCACCCTGCTGGATCCCCATTACAAGGACAACGTGCCATCCTAAATTCCCTCACTGGAGCGTGATCGGAAGATACCCGACTACAAGCGCACGCTGGTAGACGCGCTGCTGAGGGCATTCCCAAATGACACGGGGGGCTCTGTGGAAGCACAAGGCGAAGGCGGAGGAAGAGGTCACCAACGCAGCTGTGGCACCGCCAGCACCTCAGAAGGCAGGGTTAGCATGGCCAAAATGGGGAAAATCTTTGTCAGCAGCACGCCACAACAAACAGCACCACCAGCTGATAGGCAACGTCTTAGCAGGGGGCAGCATTTCAGCAACATGGTGGAACAGTATGTGTGCACACGCCTACATGTACTGACTGATGGGTCTGCCCCATTCAACTTCTGGATCTCCAGATTGGGCACATGGCCTGAGCTTGCCCTTTATGCCTTGGAGCTGCTGGCCTGCCCTGCAGCCAGTGTATTGTCTGAACGTGTGTTTAGCACGGCAGGGGACATTATCACAGACAAGTGCAGCCACCTGTCCACAGTCAACGTGGACAAGCTAATATTTATTAAAATGAACCAGGCATGGATCCCAGTAGACTTGTCTGTACCTTGTGCAGAATAGACAGTTAGACCGGCCTCACACAGCCATTGGTATACTTGTTTTTTTTTTAATATGTCTCAATATTTTGGGGGCTACCCCAATTAGAGAAAACAAACAAACAAACAAACAAATAACAGTGTTGGCTACCTCCTCCTCCTCCACCACTGCCACTTCCACCTACACTGCCACGGTCACGGCCTAGTCAACCTCTAGGCTCCTACTCCACATCCACCTCCTCCTCTCAATTTTATTTTTTTTATGTGATTTTAAGTTTTTTCCCTATCCACATTTGTTTGTAGGGCACTTGTCCTACTCTTACCTCCATTTTGCTTCCTTTTGCAGCCCTCTAGCCCTTTCCAGGACTTTTTTACAGCCATTTTTGTGCTCAAAAGTTCAGGTTACCATTGACTTCAATGGGGTTCGGGGTCCGGGGTCAAGTTTGGGTCAAGTTCGGTACCAAACCCGAACTTTTTTGCGAGTAGTTCGGCCAAACCAGACGAACCCAAACATCCAGGTGTCCGCTCAACTCTAGTGGCTATATTATTTTGTATTGTACACTATATAGAAAACCATATGTACCCGCTAATATATATATACCACCCCCATACTAACTGGAGGTATTCAAAGATATTTTGCATTTTACCTCTGATAAATTTGATGTTCCCTGGTTATTGGTAGGAGACGTTAATAATTATCTCGATCCCTCCTTAGATAAATATGGCACAGCCAAAGGCCAGACGACCTCAGTATGTACCTTTTTTGCTGGCTTTATTCGAGAGATTGGCCTGATGGGTGTCTGGAGAACGCTACATCCTTATGATAAAGTGTTTTCCTGTTTCTCTAGTACACACAGGAGTTTATCCAGAATAGACCTGGCATTAGTCACTTCTACAATGCTACCAATGATAACAGAGGTGATCTATGCAGCTAGGGGTTATCAGATCATTCTCCATTGGTTCTCCAATCAATTTTGCTTTCTGCTCAGACTTTTATGGAAAATAAATCCCTATTGGCTGGGGCTTTTTCCTTCAACTGAAGACATCATGCTTGATATCTGCTTTTAGTGCCACTAACAAGTCCTCTGTATCTCTGCAGCTTATTGGGATTCTTTAAAAGCCTATATAGGAGGCATATTTATATCTTAAATATCAAAAACCAAAAAGAAATCCAAGACCTGGGAACGCTCTGTAGCCAGAGCTGTCTTGCATGCTGAACTTCAATATATAGTAAACCCCACTATAGAAAATCAGCAGAAGTGGATACAAAGTCAACAGTCCTATGCAGAAATATCCTGTAAAAAAGTGAAGCAGAAATATTTTTTCCTCCAGCAACCTTATTTTGAGGAGGGATAAAATACAGGTGACCTCCTAGCTACAATCGTTAAAGCCCAAAAACCTTCAGCCCATGTAGAAGAATTGCAAAAATCTTCAACTAAAATGGCACAAACAACTTTGGAGATTTCATCTGTGTTTTGTGACTTTTTTCAACCACTTCAGCCCCGGAAGGATTTCACGCTTTAGGACCAGAGCACTTTTTGCGATTCGGCACTGTGTCGCTTTAACTGACAATTGCGCGGTCGTGCGACGTTGTACCCAAACAAAATTTGCGTCCTTTTTTCCCCACATATAGAGCTTTCTTTTGGTGGTATTTGATCACCTCTGCGTCATTTCTGATTGCCGCTATAAGCAAAAAAAAAAAAATTTTCTTACTTTTTGCTAAAATAAATATGCAAAAAAATATAAAAAAACATTTTTTAGGCCGTTTTGGCCAATTTATATTCTTCCTCATATTTTTGGTAAAAAAAAAAATCACAATCTGCGTTTATTGATTAGTTTGTGCAAAAGTTGCTGCGTTTAAGGATGATAAGAATTAATTTCTGGGGTTTTTATTTTTTTACTAGTAATGGCGGCGATCTGCAATTTTTAGCGGTACTGTGATATTGCAGCGGACATGTCGGACCATTTTGACACTTTTTTAGGACCATTGGCATTTATACAGCGATCAGTTCTATAAAAATGTACTGATTACTGTGTAAATGCTATTGGCAGTGAAGGGGTTAACCTGGAGGGGGCGCTCTAAGGGTTAACTGTGTTCCCTCACTGTGTTCTAACTGTATGGGGGCTGGACTGGCAGGAGGAGGGACGTGATCATGGCTTCCATATACAGGAAGCCTGTGATCACAGCCCTCCCCCTTCTTTCGCTGTGGGGGGGCCATCGCGGGTAGTCTCCGGCGGCACACGCGCTCTCACAATACTCGTTATCGGGGCCGCCGTCCTGTGACGCCGTTTCGTGATAACGAGCCATCTTGCCGCCGTCACGCTGCGGCGGGCGGTTGGCAAGTGGTTAAACAGTGTAGAGGGTTCTTTACTGTTAGAGCGGTAAGGATATGGAATTCCCTTCCACAAGCAGTGGTTTCAGCGGTGAGCATTGATAATTTAAAAAAATTGTTAGATGGGCACCTTAACAACCACAATATACAGGGGTATACAATGTACTATTAACATATAGGCACACACCCAGGTTGGACTGAATGGACTTGTGTCTTTTTCCAACCTTACCAACTATGTGACTGTGTAGTGGGCTTGTTTTGTATGAAGTGGTTTTGTTCTAATTTGTAGAAAAAAACTTTCAACATCTGATTACAAAAAAAAGTATTTCCTGACAGGAGATCAGCTGGTTAGCAAGTGGCAATGAAATAGTAGACTTGTGTATACTATTTTATTACAATGTTCAAGTGTGGCTACAAGCTGAGTCATATCTGATGACTATCACAGTATTTCCTTTGCTTTGTTCTGAAACCAGTATTCGCAATGTCCCCTCTTTTGCTTCTTGCTTTTTTTCCTGCTTTCTTCCAAGCTACATTTCTGTAGACTCTGACTTCATGTTCCTTCTGTCTGTGACCTTGCTGACAGCAGATCAGCTTGTTAGCAAGTGGCAATGAAGTAGTGGACTTGTGTATACTATTTTATTATAATGTTCAAGTTTGGCAACAAGTTGAGTCATATCTGATGACTCTCACAGTATTTCCTTTGCTTTGTTCTGAATCCAGTATACGTAATATCCTTTACTTTTACAGCTTTTTTCCACGCTCCATTTCTGTAGACTCTGACTCGATATTCCGTCTATGACCCTTCTCTCTTTATTGAGCCCCTCTTTAGGCTTTTTCCTTTCTATGTTTTTCTTCAAACATTATCTGTTCCCACTTCAGCACCTTTATTATTTTTTCTACCTTTCAAATGATTGAGAGGTGAATTTACTAAACACAAGTAGCAGGTTTGCCATAGTGGGTTATGGCACCCTTCCAGGTGGAGATAGTATAATGTTTCATGAGAGGCATCTTTAATAGTGTTGAGCGAACCCGGACTGTAACGTTCGGGTCCGTACCGAACTTTCGGGTGTCCGTGGCACGGACCCGGACCCGGACATTTAAAAAATCGTTCGGGTTCGGTCCGGGGTTCTGCTATTTTACTCCACGTGTTGAGAAGCTGCAGGGCAGCCAATCAACAAGCGTTTCACTGGTTTGCCCTTAGAAGCCATCACAGCCATGCCTACTAATGGCATGGCTGTGATTGGCCAGTGCATCATGTGACCCAGCCTCTTTATAAGCTGGAGTCACAGTGCTGCAGTCACATGCTCCTTGGGTTAGTGTAGGGAAAGGAAGCTGAAAGCTTGAGGGACAGATTTGAGACATTTTAAGACCTGATCCTGCATCCTGAGATAGATTACTTTACTACGGCTGTCTGTGCTGTTGCTCTGAGGACAGATAGCAGAAATTAGAGATTTTACATACCG
>BLSH010378388.1:246312-258520 GCA_018402905.1 Glandirana rugosa | reverse complement strand
CGCTTCCAGGAGCAGGATAGTGTGGAACGCACGCTGTTGCTGGCACCATATTGCATATCAGGTGTTTTTGCATCTCCTATCCTGTAAGTATGTTTTTAATGGCGCAATAAAGTGACTTTGGTTAATAGTCTGCACATGAGGCTGTTTTCTGTTTATTCGAGCCACCCAGAGGACACCTCTTTATTGGAAGACTGAGTGTATACTCCAGAGGTCCGGGCATCCTGCTGTTCCTATCCAGTCTTTCCCCACTGACATAAGTTTGTGTGACCTCTGACTGAAAAGCAGAAGGTCAACACTTTTTGGTGAGTGGGGACACAAAGGGGGTCTGGCACAGTTTGTCACATTGCACCTGGAATGATACCTGAGCACCTTTAAGCACAAGTCACTTTTTTGAAGATTATGGACTGATCTATGCATACTTTTATATCACTAGCACTTTTTGATCTGTGGACTTTTTTACATGTCATTATTATTATTTATCATGATTTTGTATTGATTGCACAAATTGCTTGTTTGACTATTATTGTGATTTCACATTTAAGGGGAGGCGCTTATTATAGCATCTGTATTTCTTAGAGGTCTTTTTGTCCGAGGTGAGCTGCCCCCCGCCATAGGTGTGTGCGCCCATAGGGGGCGCACCCACATTTATTTGAACACTATTGTTGGAGATTGAGGGGGCGCTTGTTTTCATTTTGTATACTATCTAGCATACTGACTGCACTACAAGATCATACGACCAAAGAAAGAACGTTCAGGTGCATGTAATTAGCATCCGGCCGTTCCTGACTTCTGAGCATGCGTGTTTTGCACAATACAACTTGTTGTACCAACTTCTCTGTACACATGATACAACGGTCGTATGAGCGCTTGTTGGTACAACCAAGTTTTCTAGTTTGCTCATACAACTCCCGTTGTAGGACCGGCGTATGTCGGCTGTTCTAATCGCGCATACGAATAATCGATTTTGCATACAACGGTCGTTCGTATGACCTGTTGTAAACGATCGTTGTCCAGTGTGTACGAGGCTTTAGAAAATAATTCACCAGTGTGAATGTAGCCTGATTCCTGCTGCGGCTAGGTGCAGGCCACTAGCCCCATTCACTATGACAGTTCACCGGTGGCCTCAGCTATTTGCGGCTAACTGCACAACCTGCGGTGGTCGAACACACAGTATGTCCAGCAGTGGTTACCAAAGGTAATCGCTGGCTGTGCAGACACCCTCAGATATCTGCGACTGCTGGCGACCTTTCATTATAGTAAACGGTGCACCTAGCCACTTAGAGCCGCAGCAGCATTGTGGGTATTTCACCTCAATGGATAGCTTTCATGTTCCAAAGAGTTCCCCTACAAATGATGAGATATTCTGAGACTGCTGTAAAGGAAGGAATAATGAGCCCCCACCCAGCCAATCTTTTCAGTGGTGGTACAGCTTCATTTTCCATCATTTATCCCCTTTCTGAATGTCCATGGAGCAGCCATGTTGGATCCCGGGGCCCTGATCCGGAGAGATCATACACAAGGCCCCATTATAATGAATGCTGCCTCTGCCGGGATCACATGATTGCTGTCTACCATTGGTCTAGCTGGAAGACTGCAGGGTGCTGACTGTGTCTCCTGTACATCCTGTGTGTATACAGTTGTGTTCATAAGTTTACATACCCTGGCAGAATTTATGATTTCTTGACCATTTTTCAGAGAATATGAATGAGAACACAAAAACTTTTCTTTCACTCATGGTTAGGGTTTGGCTGAAGCCATTTGTTATAAATCAACCGGGTTTACTCTTTTTAACCACTTAAGTACCGGAAGGATTTCCAGCTTTAGGACCGGAGCCCTTTTTGCGATTCGGCACTGCGTCGCTTTAACTGACAATTGCGCAGTCCTGCAACGTTGTACCCAAACGAAATTTGCGTCCTTTTTTTCCCTCAAACAGAGCTTTCTTTTGGTGGTATTTGATCACCTCTGCGTCATTTCTGATCGCTGCTATAAACAAAAGAAGAGCGACAATTTTGCAAAAAAAAAACTAATTTCTTACTTTTTGCTAAAATACAAATCCAAAAAAAAAATATAAAAAATACATGTTTTTTCACAGTTTTTGGCCGATTTATATTCTTCATCATATTTGCGATAAAAAAAATCGCAATAGGCGTTTATTGATTGGTTTGCGCAAAAGTGGTCGTGTTTACGGATGATGAGAATTCATTTTTGGGTTTTTTATTTTTTTTTTATTTTTTACTAATAATGGCGGCGATCTGCGATTTTTAGTGGTACTGCGATATTTTAGCGGACATGTCGGAAATTTTGACACTTTTTTGGGACCATTGGCATTTATACAGCGATCAGTGCTATAAAAATGCACTGATTACTGTGTAAATGCCATTGGCAGTGAAGGGGTTAACCTGCAGGGGGCGCTCTAAGGGTTAACTATGTTCCCTGGGCGTGTTCTAACTGTATGGGGACTGCCCTAGCTGGGGAAGGGAAGTGGTCACAGCCTCCACGTACAGGAAGGCTGTGATCACAGCCCTTCCCCCTTCACAGAACGGAGGTCCGTGTTTACTTACACGGACCTCCATTCTTTCACTCCGGGCGGGGGGGCATCGCGGGTAGCCGGCGGCAATCGAAGCCGCCGCACCCGCTCCCTGGCCCTCCCCGGACACAGTGAGCGCGCGGGCGCGCCTCCGGCGGCGCGCGCTCACTGTGCGCGATCTGGCGGCCGCCGTCGTATAACGGTGTTTCGCCTTACAGAGCCACTTTGCCGCCGTCAGATGCCGATCGGCGGTCGGCAAGTGGTTAAATTATAATGACAACAGAAACTACCCAAATGATACTGATCAAAAGTTTACATACCCCAGTTCTTAATACTGTGTATTGCTCCCTTTAAATTGGTTGTCAACTCATGACAACCACTTTAACCTACAGGCAAGCCTATATTAAGGCTTACCTGTAGGTACCCTTCATATCTCCTAAACCTGCACGGTTCAGGAGATTTACAGTGTAGATGCATGTGCCAACATCATCGGCACATGCGTAGTGGAGAAACAGCCCGACAGGGCTGTTTCTTCATGAAGTGTGCTGTAAAAGACGGCTCCCGTGCGCGGGAGTGACGTCAGTGTGGCTCTGGCCAATCACATCGCTGGAGTCCGCGCTCTGATTGGCCGGAGCCCGCAATCCTGGAAGAAGACAGTCAACATGACGCCGGGCACAGCAGTGCTCGGAGACTGCTGCAACAGCGTCGATCTAAGGTAAGTATTTCATAATGAGCTAGTATGCGATGCATACTAGCTCATTATGCCTTTGTCTTGCAGGTGTTTTTTTTTCCCTTGACAACCACTTTAACATCAATGACAGCTTGAAGTCTTTTGTGGATGAGGCTCTTTATCTTCTCTGTAAGGTTGTCCATTCCTCTTGGCAAAAAGCCTCCAGTTCCTGGAAATTCTTGGGCTGCCTTGCATGAACTGCATGTTTGAGATCTCCCCAGAGTGGCTCAATGATATTGAGGTCAGGAGACTGAGATGGCCACTCCAGAACCTTCACTTTATTCTGCTGTAGCCAATGACAGGTCGACTTGGTCTTGTGTTTGGGATCATTGTCATGTTTGAATGTCCAGGTACGTCCCATGTGCAGCTTCCTGGCTGATGAATGCAAATGTTCCTCCAGTATTTTTTTATAACATACTGCATTCATCTTGCCATCAATTTTGACCAAATTTCCTGTGCCTCTGTGTTTCACAGGCCTTGTTGACTTCTCTCCAAATGTAACATTTATGTTTGTTTCCAAAAAGCTCAATCACTCCAAATTACTTTGTGCCAGAAGGTTTGAGGCTTGTCTCTGTGCTGTTTGGCGTATTGTAAGCGGAATACTTTGTGGCATTTGCATATTAATGGCATTTTTCTGGCGACTCGACCATGCAGCCCATTTTACTTCAAGTGCCTCCTTATTGTGCATCTTGAAACAGCCACACCACATGTTTTCAGAGAGTCCTGTATTTCACCTGAAGTTATTTGTGAGTTTTTCGTTGCATCCCAAACAATTTTCCTGACAGTTGTGGCTTTGACTTTAGTTGGTCTACCTGACCGTGGTTTGGTTTCAGCAGAACCCCTTATTTTCCACTTCTTGATTAGAGTTTGAACACTGCTGATTGGCATTCTCAATTCCTTGGCTATCTTTTTATATCCCTTTCCTGTTTTATACAGTTCACCTACCTTTTTCCACAGATCCTTTGACAATTCTTTTGCTTTCCCCATGACTCAGAATCCTGAAACGTCAGTGCAGCACTGGATGAAATATGCAAGGGTCTGTCAGGAGTCCAGAAACTCATTGACCTTTTATACACACACACACACACACTAATTCAGGGCTTGACAAATTGGCTTTGAATCCAGGAGCCAACTAAAAACATTAGCAGTTTTTTTTTAGCATAGTGTGGAGTTGTCAGTGCCCCCCGGGGTAAGGCAAGTAATTTGCGCCCCTAACCCTAACTTACTCACAGCAGAGCAGCCAGTCACTAACTCCAACATAACGCCGTTACATCAGGGTTATAGGCTGGCCAGAAAGGGTGACACTAAAAACCTGTTATAGGGGGGAAACTCCTTATTATGCCTAATGCATCGTGACAGCGGCATGTAAACCGACCTCACCTGCTGCCTAATGGAGCTTAAGGGTGACTGTTAGTGGGTGGCAAAAACATGTCTCTACTGCACATATTTACCACCCAACTGCACATCTACATGAAGCCTAAAAAAGGTGAAAGACTTATTCCAGTGCTGCTGATCTTCTGCTGTCTCTTTGCAGCCACTTCCTGCCTACACGTGTGTCCCCCGTGGTGACTGTTCATTGCTCTGGTGGGTTTCCAGTCGCCATGAAATACTGGAGCCCAGATGCACATAAAGAGTGGTAATAGTTGATACATAGGGCTTTATCAGAGGACATAGAAAAAGACCCTTCTACATATCCAGCTGCCTCATCTCCCCTCCCACAGCACACAGAGTTGCACGATTCTGGCTAAAATGAGAATCACAATTGTTGCTTAGAATAAAGATCACGATTCTAGCGGTGTAACATCATCTTTCACATTATACAAAAAAAATGGGCTTACTTTAACTTTTTTTTTTTTTTTTTTAATTCGTGTATTTTTTTTTTTTTTTAAATGCATTTGAAAGACCTCTGTGCAAACACCGTGTGACATAAAATATTGCAACAATCGCCATGTTATTTTCTAGGGTCTCTGCTAAAAATTATATATATATATATATATATATATATATATATATATATAATGTTTGGGGGGTTTAAGTTAATTTTCTAGCAAAAAAAAAAAACGTAGATTTTTACTTGTAAGCAACAAGTGTCAAAATAGGTCTTTAAGTGGTTAAACTTATATTTAACTGCTGTCAGCTAGCCTCAGGCAGAGAACGGAGTCAGAGATGCTGTTAGATAGTGAGGGTAGAGAAGGATTGGGTGCCGCTCGCCAGGATGCGATTTCTGGTCGCCCTGGCGACCGGGAATTGTCAAGCCCTGCACTAATTACAAGCAAACAGATCACAGGTGAGGATGGTTACCTTTTAATAGGCATTCAAACCCCTTTGTGTCAACTTGTGTGCATGTTAGTAGGCCACAATCACCAGGGTATGTAAACTTTTGATCAGGGTCATTTGGGTAGTTTCTGTTGTTGTTGTTATGATTTAAAAAGACTAAACACAGTTGATTGATAATAAATGGCTTCGGCCAAACACTAACCATGAGTGAAAGAAATGTTTTTCATATTCTCTGAAAAATGGCCAAGAAATCATAATTCTGCCGGAATATGTAAACTTGTGAGCACAACTACAGTCAGGTCCATAAATATTGGTACATCGACGCAATTCGAATCTTTTTGGCTCTATACACCACCACAATATTTTTGAAATGAAACAAACAAGATGTGCTTTAACTGCAGACATTCAGCTTTAACCACTTCCTTACTGGGCACTTAAACCCCCCTCCTGCCCGGACCAATTTTCAGTTTTCAGTGACGTCGCTCTTTGAATGACAATTGCGCGGTCGTGCGACGTTGTACCCAAACAAAATTGGCGTCCTTTTTTTCCCACAAATAGAGCTTTCTTTTGGTGGTATTTGATCGCCTCTGCATCATTTCTGATCGCCGCTATAAACAAAAAAAGAGCAACAATTTTGAAAAAAAAACAATATTTTTTACTTTTTGCTATAATAAATATCCAAAAATAAAAAATAAAAAAACTAATTTATTCATCAGTTTTGGCCGATATATATTCTTGTACATATTTTTGGTTAAAAAAAATTGCAATCGGCGTTTATTGATTGGGTTGCGCAAAAGTTATAGCGCCTACAAACTATGGACATTGATTTATGGCGTTTTTATTTATTTATTTTTTTTACTGGTAATGGCGGCAATCTGCGATTTTTATCGGTACTGCGATATCGGGGCGGACATGTCGGACATGTTTGACACTTTTTTGGGACCAATGACATTTATACAGCGATCAGAAATTTAAATGTCCACTGATTACTGTGTAAATGTCATTGGCAGTGAAGGGGTTAACCTGCAGGGGGCAGTGAAGGGGTAAAATATGTTCCCTGGGTGTGTTCTAACTGTGGGGGGGCGGGGTTGACAGGGGCATGACAGATCTAACTGATCCCAGTGACAGGGATCAGTAGATCTGTCATGCCCCCCCTCACAGAACGGGGAACCGCCGTGTTTACTTCGGCGGTTCCCCGTTCCTCCTCTCTGTAAGGAGATTGCGGGTCTCCGGCGGACATCGGGTCCGCCCGACCCGCGGGCACGCTCCCGCAGCGTGCGGCAGCACGTGCACGCGCCGCTCGCGCCCGCGGGAGCGCGCCCAGCACGAGCCGAATGGGAGGACGTCAATAGACGTCCTCCCGGCATTTTAGAGCCGCGCTGTAGCCGTCATCCGGCTATAGCGCGGATAGGAGGAGGTTAATTTGAGGGTATTTAGATCCAAATCAGGTGAACTCACATTTTTTAAGGGACCAAAAGTAATGGAACAGATAATCATAAATCAAACTTTCACTTTTTAATACTTGGTTGCAAATCCTTTGCAGTCAATTTACAGCCTGAAGTCTGGAACGCATAGACATCACCAGACGCTGGGTTTCATCCCCGGTGATGTTCTGCCAGGCCTCTACTGCAACTGTCTTCAGTTCCTGCTTGTTCTTGGGGCATTTTCCCTTCAGTTTTGTCTTCAGCAAGTGAAATGCATGCTCAATCGGATTCAGGTCAGGTGATTGACTTGGCCATTGCATAACCTTCCACTTCTTTCCCTTAAAAAACTATTTGGTTGCTTTCGCAGTATGCTTCGGGTCATTGTCCATCTGCACTGTGAAGCGCCGTCCAATGAGTTCTGAAGCCTTTGGCTGAATATGAGCAGATAATTTTGCCTGAAACACTTCAGAATTCATCCTGCTGCTTTTGTCAGCAGTCACATCATCAATAAATACAAGAGAACCAGTTCCATTGGCAGCCATACATGCCCACGCCATGACACTACCACCACCATGCTTCACTGATGAGGTGGTATGCTTTGGATCATGAGCAGTTCCTTTCCTTCTCCATACTCCTCTCTTCCCATCACTCTAATATAGTGGTTCTCAACTCCGGTCCTCGGGACCCACCAACAGGCCAGATTTTAAGTATTACCTTGGGGAGATGCAGACTAGAATACTGCAATCACTGAGCAGCAAATGATATCACCTGTGATGTATTTCAGTTATCCTGCAAACCTGGCCTGTTGGAGGGTCCCTAGGACCGGAGTTGAGAACCACTGCTCTAATACAAGTTGATCTTGGTCTGATCTGTCCATAGGATGTTGTTGCAGAACTGTGAAGGCTTTTTTAGATGTTGTTTGGCAAACTCTAATCTGGCCTTCCTGTTTTTGAGGCTCACCAATGGTTTACATCTTGTGGTGAACCCTCTGTATTCACTCTGGTGAAGTCTTCTCTTCATTGTTGACTTTGACACACATACACCTACCTCCTGGAGAGTGTTCTTGATCTGGCCAACTGTTGTGAAGGGTGTTTTCTTCACCAAGGAACAACTCTTTGGTCATCCACCACAGTTGTTTCTCTTCCGTTCATTGACAGACGCAGCTTCTATTCATGACGTGGGGTTTATGCACATCTTACCAGGAGTAAACTGGGCAGAACGAAAGTTCAAAAAAGCAAAGCTGGCCCCTCCCAGGGAGCCGTCCTTACTCAGCATACAACCCCTCAGCCCTGCAGAGTACATCAGTTTTCTTCTGCCTAGTGCAAGGAGTAGTCCTGGTTCCCTGCTGGGATCTGCGGTTCCTTAATTTTTTTTTTTTCTTTTTGCTCAAGCCTTCTGATGAAGACTGCAATCAAGTAGCTGGCTGGGGCACATGCGGATATCCTATCCTGGCATACCCCCAGCGTGGCCGACGGATGCGAGCTACCCTTAGCTTTAGCGGGGTCTGCCGCATCGTACCCGTTCCGTGCGGGGGCCGGTGGTTAAATGTCCCACCTGCGATCGGGCGGAAGCTCGCATCCAGGGTCGCATGGCCAGCAGCATCCCTCCCATCCTGAGGAGGAAGGTCTGCCCGGGTGGCTACCTGCTAAGCCCGTCTGGGGTGGTGAGTGACACCCCCCTCCCACCCATCCAGGGGTGCGGAGGGGGTACAGCTAGCGGGGCCCGTTTTGGTGGGGGGGTACAGGTGTCCACCTTTCTGCTCTCACCCCTCGCCCGCCCACCCGCCTACTTGTCCGCTCAGTCGCCCCTGCTGCTCAGCCGTCAGGTACTCATGCACGCCATTTTGTTGTGGACGCGGCCTGCCGCCATTTTGCCGTAGCCGCGGCCATTTTGGGGACGTTTTTGGCCTCTTGTGGCCGCTCGGCCGCCATTTTTGGTTAGTCCCCCAGCACAGTAAAACATGCGTGTTGGCGCCAACTGCTGCTCTTCCGGATCAGCGCGTGAGACAGCAACAGCGTGTGGGGCCCTCTTATCAGGACACAGGCATACAGTTCAGCAAACAGCAAGTATAGCTGGTTTTCCTCCCCGGGTGCGGGCGCGGTGGTGCTGGGTCCTCCTGGGCAGTCTCTGAGCAGCTGTGGGGCACGATGTGGGGGTGTGCAGTGGGGGCGTCATGGCTGGTAAGCCATTTAAGTGTCCTGGGAGTGGTGCTATGGCGGCTGAATCTGCAGCATTTTCCCAGGAGGGGTCAGCTGAAGCGCAAGCTGCGCTGGGACCTCTGGTTCCCCTGGATCAATTGACTTCAATATTAGAAGTTTTTTTCGCCCGGGGGGAATTGAGCCGTGCTAGGGGGGTCCCCAAAAAGCGTCCACCCCCACCTCCATCAGGGGAGGATTCGGATCCGGAAGGGGGCTCGGTGGTCACGGAGACTCCCGTGGAGCTCTCTGACGGGGAGCTTGAGCCCTCGGATGGAGAGGAGGACCGGGGGCCTCTGTGGCGCGCGAAAAGGCGCTGGTGGCCTCCCTGGTTGCTGCCGTTCGCAGTTCTCAGTGACTGGACCAGGCTGGGGAGTCGCAAGCGACTGCTCCAAAAGTGTTCCCCTATATTCAATACATTGACCAATTTGTCTATAAAGAGTGGCAGCGTCCACAAAATTCCTTTACCCCACCAAAAAGTTTTTCTGTGCGCTATCCTTTTGAGGACATCCTGTTGCAGAAATGGAAGTCCCCCGTGGTGGATCTGCCAATGGCCTGCCTGAATAAGGCGACTACCATTCCCATTGAGGGGTCGCCCTCTTTTAGAGATCCGGCCGATAGGCGCACAGAAGCAGTCTCCAAGGCTCTTTTCTTGGTGGCAGGGGCAGCCATGAGATCGGCCTTGGCGTCTGTCATGGTGGCACAGTCGCTCACGGAGTGTGCAATGGAAATGCGTAATCATCTGGGCTGCGGAGATTCACCTGAGTCGGTGCAGCGAGCAGATCACCTGGTGCAGGGTCTCCGTTACCTCTGCGACGCAGCACTGGATTTAGTTCCTATGCTATCGAAAATTTCAGTTTTTGCGGTCATTAGACGGCTGCTGTGGTTACGGTGCTGTTCGGGCGACCACGCGTCTAAGAAGGGCCTAACAGACCTGCCTTTTCAAGGTGGTTGGCTTTTTGGGGCCCAGTTGGATGAAATCATTAAAGATTTCATGGGGGGAAGAGTACCTTCCTCCTGGAACCCAAGCGGCGAGAACATCGCCGTAAACAGGGGCGTTCATCCTCTGGGCAGAAGCATGCGTCC
Organism: Glandirana rugosa; assembly: GCA_018402905.1. Classification (NCBI taxonomy): domain Eukaryota; kingdom Metazoa; phylum Chordata; class Amphibia; order Anura; family Ranidae; genus Glandirana; species Glandirana rugosa. Next base: position 248,281 of record BLSH010378388.1, on the reverse strand, counting down.
AGTTCGGTGGCAAGGGCTCTCGGCCCGGCAAGGCTGCCTCTGGGACCGGTAAGCGGCCCTAGCAGCGCAAGTCTGAAAAGACAGAGGAAAAGTCCTCCACCGCATGATGGGTTGCCCCCGCCCGACTCTCGGGTGGGGGCCGGCTTCTGGGGTTCGTGGACTGGTGGACAGCCCGCATCTCTGACCGGTGGGTGCGGGAAGTGGTGTCCTCCGGGTACAAGATAGAGTTCACTACTCTACCCCCGGACAGGTTCTTTCCATAAAATTTAAGACTCCCTCCGGGGCGTCGGCAAGCTCTGCTAGAGGCTGTTCAGATGCTGTCCAAACAGGGGGTGATTGTGCCAGTCCCCCCCGGTGGAAAGGTTCTGCGGCTTTTACTTGAACCTCTTTGTGGTGCCAAAGAAGGGTGGGGTCAGGCCGGTTCTGGACCTCAATCACTTTGTGAAAGCGTGGAAATTCAGGATGGAATCGGTCCGTTCGGTCGTGGCCGCCCTACACCAAGGGGATTTTCTGGCGTCCCTGGACATCAGGGACACTTATCTTCATGTTCCCATTTGTTTCCGGCATCAGCGCTTCCTGCGTTTTGGTGTGGGGGATCTCCATTATCAATTTGTGGCTCTTCCCTTCGGTCTGGCCTCGGCTCTGCAGGTCTTCACCAAGATACTGGCTCCGGTGCTGGCTCTGCTGAGACAGAGAGGCATTGCTGTGGTAGCATACTTGGACGATCTGCTCCTGTAAGCGGAGTCCGCTCTGGAGGACAATGTTGCGATCACCCTGGCCTCACTGAGAGACTTTGGTTGGCTGATCAACCTACCGACACCGTCCTGTCGCCTGGAATATCTGGGCCTGATCTTGGACACTGAACAGGCAAAGGTGCTTCTACCTCCGGCCAAGTTGTTGTCACTGCAAGCAGTGGTGTGAACCCTGCTGCCACGTCGGCGGTCCTTCTTACGGTTCTGTATGCGGGTGTTGGGGCTCATGGTTTTGGCCTTTGAGGCGATACCATACGCCCAGAGTCACACCCGACTCCTACAGCGAGCGATTCTGCTGCAGTGGGACAGGTCTCCATTGTCGACGGATCAGATTGGATCATCAGACCAAAGGGTCGTTGACCTGGTGGCTTCGGGCCCCGGCATTGACCTTGGGGAAGTCGTTCCTTCCCCTGGAGTGGTCGATAGTCACGACGGATGCCAGCCTATCGGGCTGGGGAGGAGACCTGGGGCAGTTGTCTGCTCAGGGCCGTTGGCCGGCGCAGGAATCTCGCCTTCCGATCAATGTGTTGGAGCTGAGGGCGATCAGGCTCTGCCTCTCCCACTGGTCGGCAAGGCTGCGCGGCCTCCCGGTTCGGGTTCAGTGGGACAATGCCACTGATTTCAACCTGATTTCTTTTTATGAGGAGGTAAGTAAAACCTTAGACAGAGGGGTGGCTGTGGACGTGGTATACTTGGATTTTGCAAAAGCGTTTGACACCGTTCCCCACACACGGTGTGGTGACTATTGGAATCTGGTAAGTCTTATTCTTAGTAATTGGTGATGAGAGACTTAAGCCAGAAAATCGGTCAAAAGATAGGTAAATGTTTAACTAGAAAGGTTCGGCCATCTGAAATGGAATGTGTAATCGGCACACACCCCTTGCCACAGTTTGCGAAAACGTTTTAGGTTCATATGGTGCAGGTGTCGGTGGGGAGACAGATTCCAAAATGAATGGAGGAGTATTTTTCTTTAGTCCAACTTTAGTCACCGTAACAGGGTGACTTGGGCTTGGCCCTCCGGCGCGTCGGAACGGCTGGTCACCCTCTCCGTCTCGGACTAGCGGGAGTCGAGGTTGTGTAACTAGCCTTCCGCTCTAAGGACGCGGCCGGTTGCCGGGACTCGTCTGTTGACGGGGTCCAGAGGAGGGGTCGGGCTATCCGACCGTAGGCAGCACTGATAGCTGGTGAGGTCCCCTTCCTTGCTGAAGGGGTTCCAG
>BLSH010378388.1:179586-215932 GCA_018402905.1 Glandirana rugosa | reverse complement strand
GGGGGCACTGCCAATACTGGGTGTCACTGGGGGCACTGCCAATACTGGGCATAACTGGGGGCAATGAGGGGGTAGTGACAGTACTGGGCATCACTGGGGGCAATAAGGGGAGAGGGGGCACTGTCAATACTGGGCATCACTGGGGCAATGAGGGGAGAGGGGGCACTGTCAATACTGGGCATCAGTGGGGGGCACTGAGGGAGGAGAGACCACTGCCAATACTAGGAATCACTGGGGGCACTGAGGGGGCGCTGCCAATACTGGGCATCACTGGGGGGCATTGCCAATACTGGGCATCACTGAGGGCAATGAGGGGGTAGGGAGTACTGCCATGGGGGCATTACTAGGGGTACTGCCAGTCTGTGTGCCATCTATAGGATCTGTATACATTGCATACCATGAATGAAGGGCACCACCAATCTTTGTGTCAAATATATGTATGCACTATGTGCCAGGCTTGGTTTCTGGTTGTGTTCTATATACACTGTGTGCCAGGCTTGGTCTTTATCTTTGTTCTGTATACATTGTGTGCCAGGCTTGGTTTCTGGTTGGGCTCTGCATACACCATGTGCCAGGCTTGGTCTGTATCTGGGCTCTGTATACACTGCGTGCCAGACTTGGTCTGTATCTGGGTACTATATACACTGTGTGCCAGGCATGTTTTTATCTTTGTTTTGTGTGCCAGGCTTGGTCTCTCTCTGGGCTCTGTATATACTGTGTGCCAGGCTTGGTCTGTATCTGGGCTCTGTATACACTGTGTGCCAGGCTAGGTCTTTATCTTTGTTCTGGTATACATTGTGTGCCAGGCTTGGTTTTCTGTATACACCATGTGCCAGGCTTTGTCTGTATCTGGGTTCTGTATACACCATGTGCCAGGCTTGGTCTCTATCTAGGCTCTGTATATACTGTGTGCAAGGTGTGGTCTGTGTCTGGGCTCTGTATACTCTGTGTGCCAGGCTTGGTCTTTATCTTTGTTCTGTATACACTGTGCAAGGCTTGGTCTTTATCTTTGTTCTGTATACACCATGTGCCAGGCTTGGTCTTTATCTTTGTTCTGTATACACCATGTGCCAGGCTTGGTCTTTATCTTTGTTCTGTATACACCATGTGCCAGGCTTGGTCTGTATCTGGGCTCTATATACGCTGTGGCAGGATTGGCCTTTAGCGGAGTATTGGCAGGTTTAGTGCCCTTTAGTTGTTGCTCATCCTTTGGTGATGTAGTGGGTGGAGTTGTGCCCTTTTTATACCAGCTGTGGGTGGGCCCTGGCGAAGTTTGGGGTATGGGAACAGGACACCGTTGACCAACAACATGTAGGTCTATGGTCTGTGGAGAGACTGGGGGGCTAAAAGGAAAGGAAGATGAGAAATATGCATATAGGAAGAAGGTGGAGGAACCTTGCCACCCCGACCTTCACTTAGCAGGTCAGTGGCATGGTTTAGGATGGCCTCGGGGCTTAAAGCGGAACTAAACCCTCCTGTCCTTTTCAGCAAAGCAAGCTGCCATCTTAGCTTTGATCTACAACTGCCATAGTGCTGCACATGTGATCCGTCATTACACAAGACATTTAACCACTTCAATACTATGCACTTAGAACACTTTACTACCAGACCAATTTTCAGTGCTGTTGCGCTTTGAATGACAATTGCGCGGCCGTGCAACGCTGTACCCAAACAGATTTTTTTATCACTTTGTTCCCACAAATAGAGCTTTCTTTTGGTGGTATTTGATCACCCCTGCGGTTTTTATTTTTTGCGCTACAAATAAAAAAAGACCGAAAATTTTGAAAAAAAAAAATTCTCTATTTTTGTCACAAAAGTTTGTAAATAAGTAAATTTTCTCCATCACTGGTGGGCACTGATGAGGCTACACTGACGGGCACTGATGTGGCAGTACTGATTGGCACTGATGAGGCGGCACTTATATGCAGCAATGATGAGAACTGGCGGCACTGATAAGCAGCACTGATGGGTACTGATAGGTGGCACTGATATACAGCACTGACGGGCACTGATATGCAGCACTGACGGACACTGCTAAGCGGCACTGATGGGCACTCATAGACAGCACTGATTGGCACTCATAGGCGGCACTGATAGGTGGCACTGATGGTCACTGATAGGTGGGCACTGGTAGATGGCAATGGTGGGCACTGATATGTGGCACTGGTATGCATTGATAGGGGCACTGGTAAGCACTGATAGGGGCACTGGTGGGCATATATACTGATAGGGGCTCATTCCCTGGTGGTCTAGGGTGGCATCTGAAGGTGGCACTGAGTGCCATCCACATTGGGCACGATGTCTCTTACCTGGTGGTCCAGATCGGCTCCCTGGTGGGCTCCCTGGTGGTCCTGGGTGGGCACATCCCTGGTGGTCCCTGGGCAGGCTCCCTGGTTGTCTAGGGTGACAACCCGAGGGAGGGCTGTGCTGATAAATCATCAGCACAAACCCTCCCTGTCAGGAGAGCAGCCGATCGGCTCTCCCCTCCTCAGGTCTGCAGACCTGAGTACAGGAAAAGCCGATAAACGGCTTTCCTGTGTTACACTGTGACCAGCCGTGATTGGTCACGGCTGATCACATGGTAAAGTGCTTCGGATGGAAGCGCTTTACCAAGAGCGGTATTGCGGGGGGTCAGACTGACCTCCCACACCACCGGTCGCCGCGATGCGCGCCCCCCGGGCGCGTGGCGGCTTGTTATCCTGAGGACGTCATATGACGTGCAGTCAGGATAACTAAGCCACTTCCCGGCCGTCATTTTGCATACGGCGGTCGGGAAGTGGTTAATGGTTTGCCAGCTTGGTTGAGGGCACAAGCAAATGTGAAAGCATTCCCGGGATTGATGGGTTTACTTCCTTCTGCTTTAAAGTGGAACTTTAGTAAGAAAATGAAGTCCTTCATGCTGGCTCCTTTTGCAGGTATAGCTATGTAAAACATTAAAAATAAGTGTCTATACTGTTTAAAATCCAGTAATGCAATGCTCTGCACATGCTCAATTGCTCTACATTTTTAGGCACTGTTGAATTTGTAGAGGCTGATTTGCTGACAGCCTTAAAGCGGAATTAAACCCTTCTATCCTTTACAGCCAAGGAAGCTGCTTCTGTTTGAACTGCAACTGCCATTGTGTGCTCATGTGATCGGTTATGACACCAGCCATCTGATGGTGTGACAGTTTGGTTGAGGAATGTATCTGTTTTTTTAAACCGTTGAATCAATAGGTTTAATTACGCTTTATGATTTACTGCTGTTCAGGGGCTCTGGGCTTAATTTTTCTTAGATAAAATAGCTGTCCAAAATACCAAGCTATTGACTCTGATTTAAAGCACCTGTGCAATATAAAAGAAAACATGCAAACATGGCCTGTTGTGGGTACTTGAGGACAGGGTTGAGAACCACCGTGAGTAGCTGGAGGGGCGTGTGTATAATCTGCTGCAGTCACCCGTGGTGTGAAAGGGATCAAAAATGCGAGCTCTGCGATAAGAAGTAGCGAGGGTGGCTCAGCCACGATTTCCCTCCCCCTGTGTTATGGACATAACTTTCCTGTGTACAGGATGTGGACCTTTGAAATACTGGTGCCTTCCTGTCCCGAGTGTGGTGAATTGACATGGCACCTTGGGCTTCGTGTTTGAGGAGCTCATTGCCAGTGTGAGAGTTGGGTGCCCTTGAAGGAAGACGCAATATGGGTGGCAGGCAGAGGCTCTAAAGACCCCCTGCAGCAGCCAGAGGTGGTGCATCCAGACTCTCCATACTTGGTGCCATATGGGGAGGAAAGGCAGCCTAGGACCGGCACCACACATACAGAGCTTATAGTTAAAGAGGTAGTAAACCCATCCATTTAACAGTTTAACCACTTCAGCCCCGGAAGGATTTCCCCCTTTAGAACCAGAGCCCTTTTTGCGATTCGGCACTGCGTCGCTTTAACTGAAAATTGCACGGTCGAGCGACGTTGTACCCAAACGAAATTTGCGTCCTTTTTTTCACACAAATAGAGCTTTCTTTTGGTGGTATTTGATCATCGCTGCGTCATTTCTGATCGCCGCTATAAACAAAAGAAGAGCGACAATTTTGCAAAAAAACCCAAATTTCTTACTTTTTGCTAAAATACAAATCCAAAAAAATATATATATAAAAAAACAGCGTTTATTGATTGGTTTGCGCAAAAGTGGTCGCGTTTACGGATGATGAGAATTCATTTCTGGGGTTTTTATTATTTTTTTTATTTTTTACTAGTAATGGCGGCGATCTGCGATTTTTAGCGGTACTGCGATATTAGGGCGGACATGTCGGAACATTTTGACACTTTTTTGGGACCATTGGCATTTATACAGCGATCAGTGCTATAAAAATGCACTGATTACTGTGTAAATGCCATTGGCAGTGAAGGGGTTAACCTGCAGGGGGCGCTCTAAGGGTTAACTGTGTTCCCTGGGCATGTTCTTACTGTATGGGGGCTGCCCTAGCAGGGGAAGGGAAGTGATCACAGTTTCCATGTAAAGGAAGGCTGTGATCACAGTCCTTCCCCCCCCCCCTCTCACAGAACGGAGGTCCGTGTTTACTTACACGGACCTCTGTTCTTTCACTCCGGGGGGGGGGCATCGCGGGTAGCCAGCGGAGATCGAATCCGCCGCACCCGCTCCCTAGCCCTCGCCGGACACAGTAAGCGCGGGCGCGCCTCCGGTGGCGCCCGCGCGCTCACTGTGCGCGATCTGGCAGCCGCCGTCATATGACAGCGTTTCGCCTACAAGAGCCACTCTGTCGCCGTCAAATGCCGATCACCGGTCTGCTAGCGGTTAAAAACCAGTTCCATTCCCGGCACGTGCCAGAAATGTAACGCTCCCATTGGTTGTGCTGTAAACCAAACTGTCAAACCATCCAATGGCTGGTGTCATAGCTGATCACATGTGCAGCATCATGGCAGCTGTAGATTAAACTGGGGCCAAGATGGCAGCTTCCTTGGCTGAAAATGATAGGAGGGTTTACTACCACTTTAAGATCGCCGCCGCTGACCCAGCTTCCTGAAGACGTCCAATTACAGACGAAACTGGTTGAGGCAGTGTCCCCCAACCGATGCGTTACATCCCATCCCTAGAGTGCAAGCCAGCTTCTGGTCTCGGGCAGTGGCCATCTTAACCATAAGCGCCCTATGTACCCGGTGCTGGTCCTAAGGCCCTAAGGCACATATACACGTGAGTGTGGTGTAATTGTAAGGTTTTAGATAGTTTAATAAAGTTGACGGCTTTGCGCAATAACCCTTTTCCCCGATACTGTTTCTTTAATGGCGGTGTATGGCATTGGAAGGAATCGCTTCCTGGTAAATGTGAATGGTCAATTTGGTGACAAGTTATACAGTGGCTCCAACCAAAAAAAGCGTAGTGAGACCTATGAATTAATAGAAGGTCCATCCATTATGGTGAGGGTACATCCATGTGGGGTCACCTGGAAGTGGTCATGTGTTTATCTGTTACTAATGGCGGCAGCAGCTGTTCACTTACCTTTTTGTTTTTTAAGCAACTATTATTTGAATGGGACTTGATACATTGGATATTAGTTATATTTTTTTTTGTGCTGTTTATTTTTTGCACCTTTATCTGTTGTAAACTGTTTAGTAATCTTGATTCACATTTTTGCCAGAGCAGTCTATATACTAGAGCTGCACGATTCTGGCTAAAATGAGAATCACAATTTTTTTGCTTAGAATAAAGATCACGATTCTCGCGGCGTAACATCATCTTTCTCATTATACAAAAAAATTGGGCTAACTTTACTGTTTAGTTTTATTTTTTAATTAATTAAAGTCTATTTTTTCCAAAAAAATTGCATTTTAGAGACCGCTGCGCAAATACTGTGTGACATAAAATATAGCAACAACCGCCATTTTATTCTCCAGGGTCTCTGCTAAAAATATATATATAATGTTTGGGGGTCCTAAGTAATTTTCTAGCAGGAAATACTATTATTAGCTTGTAAGCAACAAGTGTCAGAAAAAGGCTTGTTCTTTAAAGAGGAAGTAAACCCAGATTGGGTTCACTTCCTCTGTATTCCCCTGTAAAGTAGATGCATAATGGGCTACTATGAGTCGCATAGTAGCTCATTATGTGTCACTTACCTGCAAACAAAGCCTGCGATGTCCAGCGCTGTCCACTGTGCTGGCAGCGTCCATCTTCTACCCCTCTTCCTTCCGGGGCCCTGATCTCTGGCTCTGTGACTGGCTGGAGTGACATCACTCCTGCGCATGCGTGCGGGAGCCGCCAGTCACGGCACGATCACAGTGAAGAAACGGCATGGAGGCCGTTTCTTCACTGCGCATGTGCCCAAATGACATTGGCACATCCAGAACACTGCATATCTCCTGAACCGTACAGGTTTGGGAGATATGCTGGGCACCTACAGGTAAGTCTTATTATAGGCTTACCTGTAGGTGAAAGTGGTTGTCACGGGTTGACCACCACTTTAAGTGGTTAAACTGACCTCCTCTACAGACAGAAGTTCTTCCCTTTGATCTATTCTAAAAGGACAAAATGATACAATCTATCTTCTCTATCTCCCAGCGCTGAGGAATGTTGAAAAACATTCTCCGGTTTTATTTGTTTATTTTTTTGGACAGATTTGAATGGGTCTGCACTGTTTACAAAGAATCAAGGAAATGTCGGGTGTACATTGTGAGGGGGATTGAATCGAGATTGCGATCTTTTAACGATGAATCCTGCAGCCCTACTATATACACATTTAAATGGTGGAGGACTAGCATTATGAGATGCCCCAAAGGGTGCAGTGGTAGCCACGGGAGATTTGCCATGTGACTTAGCGAGTGCTCCAGTACCTGAGGGGGGCTGTTGGCAATTCTAGATACCAGACGCTTCCATTTCCTTTGGTGGAGCGGTGTTCTTCTACTATAGAGGAAGAAGGTGAGGATGAGCCGGGCAATGCAAAAACTGGGGTTGCAGTGGCCCACTTCATACTTGCCTCCCAGTCTAGGGATTGGACAGTGGTTGACATGGCTGTCCCAACCCCATAAAGTCTTAGGCTCCTTTCACACCGGGGGCTGCCCAACGGTTTGTGGTAAAACACAGCTAATTTGCGCGCTTTACTGCTCATTATAGCGGCACTATTCGGGCAGCGGTGCACTTTTAACCCCCCCTCAAAAGAGGTTAAACAGGGGGGTTAAAAGTGCCAGTTTGCGGCGCTCCCGAATCGGTGTTCAGCGTTTCCGGAGTGTTACCCCGTTGTCTTCAATAGGCAGGGGCGGTATAGGAGCGGTGAATACACCGCTTCAAAGATGCAGCTTGCAGGACTTTTTTTACCGTCCCGCAAGCGCACTGCCCCAGTGTGAAAGCACTCAGGCTTTCACACTGGGGTGTATTGGGGGGAGTTTTTCAGGCGCTTTTCTATCGCTATTTTTAGCGCAAAAGCGCCTGAAAAACGTTTTGGTGTGAAAGGGGTCTTAGTGCGGTATGTCTGAGAACTTTCTGGTCTAGAATTCCCACGTGTCCCTGAGGCTTTGTTCATGTTCCTGGAAATTGAATGTCATAAGATCTATGAGACAGCTATATGGGAACACTTAGGAGTGCCTGAGCCTCACCGGACATGAAAAGGATTAGCACTGTTGTTCTATGGAGTGGTATTATGGGGGCCACATTTACATGGACAAGGTGGTGCTGTCTTAGCATGGAAGCGAGGACATACTATATATTATTGTGTCCATAGGCAACACCCAGAAACTGGAAAATGGTGGGAGCATCCCGACCCTAATTACTATTTGTAGTGGTCTTACTGTATTGGCATGAAAATAATCTCTTCTCTTTCCATGCATACTATGGGGTTGATTTACTAAAATTGGAAAGTGCAAAATCTGGTGCAGCTCTGCATAGAAACCAATCAGCTTGCATGTTTTATTGTCAAAGCCTAATTGAACCAGCTGAAGTTAGAAGCTGATTGGCTCTGTGCACAGTTGCACAGGATTTTGCAATCAACCCCTATGTATGAAAGGATGTTCTCAGTTACATAGAGTTAAATAGTAACACCGTTAAATACACGTTAAAATGATAAACGCAACACTTTTGTGTTTGCCCCTATTTATCATGAGCTGAACGCAAAGATCTACAACTTTTTCTATGTACACAAAAGGCCTATTTCACGCAAATATTGTTCACAAATCTGTCTAAATTTATGTTAGTGAGCATTTCTCCTTTGCCGAGATAATCCATCCTCACAGGTAAACACTCTTACCAGACCCAGAAGCAGACACCGGCCGTCCCGAGGCTTGTTCAGACTCCTTAGGGAAGCCGCTATTGGCTGTTCTCTCTTCTCCATCCAGCAGAGAGACAAGGGAACCCAATGTCTGCTTGCTAGCATTGCTGTACAGCCCAATCACGACGCGTTTCGTCACTTCTGTACTTCCACTGGTGAATTGGATTACCCCAAGACTGTTGATACTGCAAAAGTAGACTCGTATTCATTTTACTAGTTATGGACTTTATTGAGTTATGGACTGTCACTTATCACTGGGTGTTGTTCCGTTTATGATTTGCATCTCTGTGACCATCATTGCATGACAGCGCCGCTTATATCCCATGGATATAATTATAGTCTATATACTAGAGCTGCACGATTCTGGCTAAAATGAGAATCTCAATTTTTTTGCTTAGAATAAAGATCACGATTCTCGTGGCGTAACATCTTTCCCATTATACAAAAAAATTGGGCTAACTTTACTGTTTAGTTTTATTTTTTAATTCATTAAAGTCTATTTTTTTCCCAAAAAATTGCATTTGAGAGACCGCTGCGCAAATACTGTGTGACATAAAATATAGCAACAACCGCCATTGTATTCTCTAGGGTCTTTGCTAAAAATATATATATAATGTTTGGGGGTCCTAAGTAATTTTCTAGCAGGAAATACTATTATTAGCTTGTAAGCAACAAGTGTCAGAAAAAGGCTTGGTCTTTAAAGAGGAAGTAAACCCAGATTGGGTTCACTTCCTCTGTATTCCCCTGTAAAGTAGATGCATAATGGGCTACTATGAGTCGCATAGTAGCCCATTATGTGTCACTTACCTGGAAACAAAGCCTGCGATGTCCAGAGCTGTCCCCTGTGCTGGCCACGTCCATCTTCAGCCCCTCTTCCTTCCGGCCTATGTCACGCAAATATTGTTCACAAATCTGTCTAAATTTGTGTTAGCGAGCACTTCTCCTTTGCCGAGATAATCCATCCACCTCACAGGTGTGGCATATCTAGATGCTGATTAGACAGCATGATTATTGCACAGGTGTGCCTTAGGCTGGCCACAATAAAAGGCCACTCTAAAATGTGCAGTTTTACGACATAGCACAATGCCACAGATGTCGCAAGTTTTGAGGGAGCGTGCATTTCGCATGATGACTGCAGGAATGTCCCCCAGAGCTGTTGCCCTTGAATTGAATGTTCATTTCTCTACCATAAGCCATCTCCAAAGGCATTTCAGAGAATTTGGCAGAACATCCAACTGGCCTCACAACCGCAGACCACGAGTAACCACACCAGCCCAGAACCTCCATATCCAGCATCTTCACCTCCAAGATCTCCTGAGACCGGCCACCTAGACAACTGCTGCAACAATCGGTTTGCATAACCAAAGAATTTCTGCACAAACTGTCAGAAACCATCTCAGGGAAGCTCATCTGCAGGCTCGTCGTCCTCATCGGGGTCTCAGCCTGACTGCAGTTCATCGTCGTAACTGACTTGAGTGGGCAAATGCTCACATTCGATGGCGTCTGGCACTTTGGAGAGGTGTTCTCTTCAGGGATGAATCCCGGTTTTCACTGTACAGGGCAGATGGCAGACAGTGTATATGGTGTCGTGTGGGTGAACGGTTTTCTGTTGTCAACATTGTGGATCAGGTGGCCGGCCCATGGTGGTGGTGGGGTTATGGTATGGGCAGGCGTATGCTATGGACAACGAACACAGGTGCATTTTATTGATTGCATTTTGAATGCACAGAGATACCATGAGGAGATCCTGAGGCCCATTGTTGTGCCATTCATCCACGACCATCACCTCATGTTGCAGCGTGATAATGCACGGCCCCATGTTGCAGCGTGATAATGCACGGCCCCATGTTGCAGCGTGATAATGCACGGCCTCATGTTGCAGCGTGATAATGCACGGCCCCATGTTGCAGCGTGATAATGCACGGCCCCATGTTGCAGCGTGATAATGCACGGCCCCATGTTGCATCGTGATAATGCACGGCCCCATGTTGCAGCGTGTTAATGCACGGCCCCATGTTGCAGCGTGTTAATGCACGGCCCCATGTTGCAGCGTGTTAATGCACGGCCCCATGTTGCAGAGTGATAATGCATGGCCCCATGTTGCAGCGTGATAATGCACGGCCCCATGTTGCAGCGTGATAATGCACGGCCCCATGTTGCAGCGTGATAATGCACGGCCTCATGTTGCAGCGTGATAATGCACGGCTCCATGTTGCGAGGATCTGTACACAATTCCTGGAAGCTGGAAACATCCCAGTTCTTGCATGGCCAGCATACTCATCAGACATGTCACCCATTGAGCATGTTTGGGATGCTCTGAATCGGCGTATAAGACAGTGTGTTCCAGTTCCTGCCAATATCCAGCAACTTCGCACAGCCATTGAAGAGGAATGGACTAACATTCCACAGGCCACAATCAACAACCTGATCCACTCTATGTGAAGGAGATGTGCTGCCCTGCGTGAGGCAAACGTGGTCACACCAGATACTGACTGGTTTTCGGACCCCCCCCAACATTCCTGCAGTCAGTATGTGAATTGCACGCTCCCTCAAAGCTTGCAACATCTGTGGCATTGTGCTGTGTCGTAAAACTGCACATTTTAGAGTGACCTTTTATTGTGGCCAGCCTAAGGCACACCTGTGCAATAATCATGCTGTCTACTCAGCATCTTGATATGCCACACCTGTGAGGTGGATGGATTATCTCGGCAAAATAGAAGTGCTCACTAACACAGATTTAGACAGATTTGTGAACAATATTGGAGAGAAATAGGCCTTTTGTGTACATAGAAAAAGTCTTAGATCTTTGAGTTCAGCTCATGATAAATAGGGGCAAACACAAAAGTGTTGTGTTTATAATTTTACTCAGTGCAGTTGGTAAGGCTGAACAGAGCAGCCTTTTTCAACTGGGATGCCTTGAGGTTTCTTCAGTGGTGCCTTGGCAAAAGGCCTAAAAGTTGATCAAAAATTGTATACAAGCCAGCAGGTGGATCAAGCCTGCTTTTTAGGTACACAAAGCCATGGGTTTTCATTATGCACCATTACAACGTACTAGACATTGGGTGTCCTACGTGTGGATGTTGCTGCATGTATCGTTTTTTACATTTTAGAATGTGGTGCCTTGAGATTGCCCATAATTTTAAAGGGTGCCTCGAGATTGTCCATAATTTTAAAGGGTGCCTTGAGACTGTCCATAATTTTAAAGGGTGCCTCGAAATTGTCCATAATTTTAAAGGGTGCCTTGAGAATGCCCATAATTTTAAAGGGTGTTTCGAGACTGTCCATAATTTTAAAGGGTGCCTTGAGACTGTCCATAATTTCAAAGGGTGCCTTGAGACTGTCCATAATTTTAAAGGGTGCCTTGAGACTGTCCATAATTTTAAAGGGTGCCTCAAGACTGTCCATAATTTTAAAGGGTGCCTCGAGACTGTACATATTTTTAAAGGGTGCCTCGAGATTGTCCATAATTTTAAAGGGTGCCTTGACTGAAAAAAGGTTGAGAAACACGGGAACAGAGACACCAATCCACCCAGTTCAACTTGAGTGTGTGTATATCGCTACCATTTTCCATATCCCTGTATATTACTCTTGCTAAGAAACACATCTAAGGCCCCTTTCACACCAGCGGAACTATGGAGTCCGCCTGTCAGTTTTTCAGGTGGACCCGATTGGACTACTCATTGTCTTCTATGGGATGGCAGATGTCAGCAGACACACCCGATCTAACAAAATCTGCTGAAAACAGATGTATGGCTATACGTTCACCATCCGTCCAGTGGTTCTGATTGGATGACAATCGGATGGAAACGGACGTGCAGCCCGTTTCCATCTAACTGTCCCATAGAGGAGAGCAGACTGTGTCAGTGTTCACTCTGCATAGGGGACACGGACCTGTCATACACCTGCTCAGTGGGGATCAGTGGAGCAGGAAGATCTCGCTTGGCCGGATCCGCTCCATGTGAAAGGGGCCTAAAAGCTTTTTGAATTTATCCATACTTCCTGCTCGCACCACCAACTCTGGTAGGGAGTTCCACACATCTTTACTGCTCTAACAGTAAAGAACTTAGAGTTTTAGATCGAACCACTTTTCATCCAGCTTCATTGTGTGGCCACGTGTCTTCTTTAGAGACATTAGGTTTACTAGTTAAAGTTAAAGATTTGTATATTGCGATCATATCCCCTCTTAAAGCAGCACTCCACCCAAAAGGGGAAGTTTCGCTTTAAGGACTCGCTCCCCACTCCTCTTGCACAAATGGTACTTTTGAGGAGCAGGTACCCAATTTTGACAGGTACCTGCTTCCCATTTCCCGCGGCTCTCGGAACGGAAGTTCTCCTCCCTGCAGTCTTTTGGGACACTGACAGGCCCCAGAAGATTGCACCCACCAATCACTATGCACAGCGCGACTCGCGCATGCGCAGTGGGCACCCGGCTGTGAAGCCACAAGCTATCAAGCTGGGTGCCCATACTGAAGATGCCGGGGACCGAAGACTGCAGGTGAGACCGTCTGGGGTGAGCACATTGCTGGATCGTGGGACAGGCGCTGTTTGTCAGCAGTAGGGTTGAACGAACCATACCGAACTTTGGGGTGTCCGTGACCCGAACCCGGACATTTGAAAAAAAAGTCCGGGTTCGGGTATTCTCTCCCGCCTGTTGAATAGCTGCAGGGCAGCCAATCAACAAGTGTTTCACTGGTTTGCCCTTAGAAGCCATCACAGCCATGCCTACTAATGGCATGGCTGTGATTGGCCAGTGCATCATGTGACCCAGCCTCTGTATAAGCTGGAGTCACGTAGTGCTGCATGTCACATGCTCTCAGGTTAGTGTAGGGAGAGGATGCTCCCGGCGCTGTGAGGGACAGATTGCAGATCTAATAACCTCTCATCCTGCATTACAGAACGATCTGATACTGGACTAGGTAGAGTTTACTACTGCTGCTTTGAGGGATAGATTACCAATCTAATAACATCTCATCCTGCATTAGAGACAGGTTCCTGGCTGTGCAGTGAGGGGAAAGCTTAGTGAGGGACAGATTATCGATTGTTCTAAAATCATCTCCTAGTGCTATAGGGAGAGGTTCCTGCTGGTGTTGTGAGGGACAGATTATTGTTCTAAAATCATCTCCTACTGCTATAAGGAGAGGTTCCCGCTGTTGCTGTAAGGGACAGATTATTGTTCTAAAATCATCTCCTAGTTCTATAGGGAGAGGTTCCTGCTGCTCCTGTGGGGGACAGATTATTGTTCTATAATCATCTCCTAGTGCTACTGCCACTTCCACCTACACTGCCACGGTCACGGCCTAGTCAACCTCTAGGCTCCTACTCCACATCCACCTCCTCCTCCAATTTTTATTTTTTTTATTTGATTTTAAGTTATTTCCATATCCCCATGTTTTGTAAGGCACTTGTCCTACTCGTACCCCCATTTTCCAGCCCTCTAGCACTTTCCAGGACTTTTTTACAGCCATTTTTGTGCCGAAAAGTTTGGGTCCCCATTGACTTCAATGGGGTTTGGGGTCAAGTTCGGTACCGAACCCACCCAACTTTTTCGCGAAAGTTCGGCCAAACCCACCGAACCCGAACATCCAGGTGTTCGCTCAACTCTAGTCAGCAGCTATAGTTTTTATTTTTTCCACAGGTGGCTGGAACTTCCCTTTTAAGTGTCTCTTCTTCAGGAAGAATCCGTTTTATGTTTGAAGTCGTTCCTCATAACTGTTTTCCAGCCTCCATAACTGAGGTCCTCCAGCCCCCTTATTAGGTTTGTTGCCCTTCTCTGGACTCTCTAGTTCAGGCTTTTTCAACCTTTAAACCTTAGAGGAACCCCAAAAATAATTTTCATGTCTCAAGGAACCCTTACTAAAAAAAATTCATCAGGGCTCAATAGGAGCAATGCCCCTTATATTGGTGGTCAATAGAATAGAATTGGTGGTCAATAGAAGAATGTCCCCCTTAAAGTGGTGATCAGAATGCCACCATTAAAAAGAGCTAAAACAATATTTGGTGTCATGCTGCTGGTTTTGCTGAACCTTGAACTCTGTAGGCATCATCAAATAGGTGGTTCATCAGCCACAGTTCAAGGAACCCCTAGCAACCTCTGGAGGAACCCCTAGCAACCTCTGGAGGAACCCCTAGCAACCTCTGGAGGAACCCCAGGGTTCCACCGAACCCTGGTTGAGAATGGCTGCTCTAGTTCAAGGACGTCCTTCCTAAAGGATTGGTGACCAAAAACACAGCATCCTCTGGGTGTGGGCCAACCAGAGTTTTTGTAAAGTGATAGAATTATTACAGTTTTATCTCTTGAGTAAATATCCTTTTTATAGTAATTGTAAATTTATTTTTTTAAAATAACAAACAGGTTTATACTTACCCTCTCTTTGCAATGGAATTGCACAGAGCGGCCCTGGAGCTCTTCTTCTCGGGACCCCCGCCGGCGCTCCTGGCTCCTCCTTCCCAGGGAACGCCTCCCATGCCCTCTTCCAAGCCTCGCTGCCTGCGTCTATTGACACAGACAGTAGGAATCGGCCCCGCCCCCACTCCCTCATCACTGGCTTTGATTGACAGGATCAGGATCCAATGGCTTCCGCTGCCTCAGTAAAGCCAGTGAGACCAAGGTATAAGGGGAGAGAAGAGCTGCAGATGTGCACAGTGCTGGATTGGGTGAGGGTTCAGGTAATAAGGAGCTTCAGTCTCTTAAGTGAAAATTAAAAGTCTGCAGCTACAAAAAATGTAGTTGCTGACTTTTATTAAATAACCACTTACCTGTCCCACAATGCAGCGGTGTGCTCACCCCATCCGTTTTCTCCCGTTGGCATCTTTACAATAGGCACCCGGCTGTGACAGCTTGTGGCTTCACAGCCAGGTGCCCACTGCGTATGCGCGAGCGGCGCCGCGCACTGTGAATGGCCCCGCAGTCTTCTGGGACTTGTGATGTGTCAGAAGCGGTCGGAGCGGGTACCTGTCAAAATCGGCTACCTGCTCCTCCCCAGCACCCCATTTCACAAACATGAGCAGGGGAGGAGGCCTTAAAGTGTAACTTCCCCCTTTTGGGTGGCGCTCTGCTTAAGTAAAAGGGGGTAGATACTTACACCCAAACATTTTTTTACCTTAAAGCAGAGTTCCACTCAAGAGTGGAACCTCCGCTTTAAAGGAAGGGAACCCCCTGACATGCCACAATTGGCATGTCATTTTTTTGGGGGGGTCCACTTCCTCTTCCTCTCCACTTCCTCTCCTAGAGCCGCGGCTCCAGAAGGAAGTTCACCAGCCCCCCCCGCCCCGTCTCGGCGATCTTCCAGGATACGTCACAGGTCCCAGAAGATACGCAGACCCATTCACAAGGCGCAGCACGACTTTGAAGCCAAAGCCGGGTGCCCACACTTGCGATGCCGGCGCTGCCGAGGGGAGAGGGAGAAGAGCGAGCCCTCGGGCGACCGCATCGCTGGAGCCTGGGACAAGTGAGAGTCCGATTGTTAAAAGTCAGCAGCTACACTTTTTGTAGCTGCTGACTTTTAACTGGGTTTGAACTCCGCTTTAATGCAAGGAATGCATTAAGGTAAAAAATGTTTAGGCTTTAGAAGCACTTTAACCACTTGACCTCCGGAAGGTTTACCCCCCTTTAGGACCAGGTTATTTTGCAAGATACGGCACTGCGTACCTTTCACTGACAATTGCGCGGTCGTGCGATGATGTACCCAAATAAAATGTTTGTTCTTTTTTTTTTTTCCACAAATAGAGCTTTCTTTTGGTGGTATTTGATCACCTCCTGCGGTTTTTATTTTTTGCGCTAAGAACAAAAAAAATAGCGACAATTTATATTTAAAAAAACTCGATTTTTTTACTTTCTGCTATCAAACACATCCAATAAAAAGATTGAAGAAATCAAATTTCTTCATCAATTTAGGCGAATATGTGTTCTTCATATTCTTGGTTAAAAAAAATCCCAATAGGTGTATATTGATTGGTTTGCACAAAAGTTATAGCGTTTACAACCTATGGTATATTTTTATTTTATCTTTTCTTACATTTTTTTCTTACTAGTAATGGCGGTGATAAGTGACATATAGCGGGACTGCAATATTGCGGTGGACAAATTGGACATTAAATTACACTTTTTGAGGACACTAATACAGTGATCAGTGTTAAAAATATGCACTGTCACTGTACTAATGACACTGGCTGGGAAGGGCTTAACATCATGGGCAATAAAGGGCTTAACTGTGTGCCTAGCTGGTGATTCAGTTTAGTGGAGGAGGTGCTTTTGCTAGTGGAAGGCATGGATCAGTGTTCCTGCTTTACAGGGACACAGGATCCATGCCTTCTGTGCTGACAGAACAGCAATCTGCCTTGTCTACATAGGCAGATCGCCGTTCTGCCTCTGTAATGAGGCATTGGCAGGTGGCGGCAGACCTTATGTCTGCCGTACCCGCCGATCAGCTGGCGCTGTGTATAATCACAGCAGGAGTGGGCCGCCAGTGATGCACACGCCGCAGACCTGGAAGTGCAGGATCACGTACTAGTTACGTGATCCTGTGCAGAAGAGCTGCCTTGCCACCATATATGTAAGTTATACAGTTAGCAAGTGGTTAATGCATTCTAAATGCTTGGCATTGCATTCTATTGTTGGGTCTGTGATCTACTAGGACCCGCAGATCCTTTCCATCCTCCATTCCCCCAGGGGTTTTCCCCCTAGTGAATTGCATGCATATTTTTAGCTCTCAAGGTGTGGTCTCTGTCTGGGTTCTGTATACACTGTGTGCCAGGCTTGGTCTGTACCTGGGTTCTGTATACATTGTGTGGCAGGTGTGGTCCCTGTTTGAGCTCTATATACACTGTGCCAGGCTTAGTATTTATCTGGGTTCTCTATTTACTGTGTGCCAAGCTTGGTCTCTATCTGGGCTTTCTATACACTGTGCTAGGCTTGGTTCTGTGTATACCAATGGTGGCTGGTGAGTTCATCTTTTGGAGGAGGCGGCAAACAACCACCACCCCCCCCCCTTCAACAGCGCGTCACTGAGACAGAACACCGCCCCAGCGCTCTGCGCCCCGACCTCACCCTTTTTTGAAGCCTATTAGGGCCTCTGGCTCTAATCAGGTGCTTCAAAAAACACTCCCACTTTAAAGCGGAGTTCCGCACACATAACTTTTTTTTTTGCTGGCATCCACCTAGTTAGTATTCATTACACAAATAAAGTAATTGATAGCTTTAAATCTGGGTAGTCTTCCTATTTATTTTGTACTTACATTGCTGATTTTTTCTTTACTGGGAGCTCCCATCTTAGCTGTGGGCATGTGAAGCCCACTCGCACCCTCCTCCAGTCTCTTCCTGGATAAGGTGCATGCTGGCTAACCAGCATGCACCTCTCGATCTTAAATGTATGTCTCATTGCCATAACAATGGCCAGCGACGGAGGAAGGTCCCGCCCCGTTGTTATGGCAACATAGATAACATGTCTCTCCCCCACAAAATCGCGTCATTTCCTGTCTGGAAATAACAGGATTTTACAGCTCAGGGATGCCCGCTGACTTATGGGAAATGATGACTCACATGTCCCATGAGCCCAGGCGAGGCAAGAAGTGATGCGGAGCGCCACGGATCAGGAAGATTACAAGGACCACATAGCAACAGGGCACTTAGGGGGAGTATATATTTTTCCAAAGGTGCTTCATCATGCATAGAGGATTTGAAATATATAAAGATGTATTTGTGGGTGGAGCTCCGCTTTAAATCGAGTTGGTTTAAATCAAGCCTTTTTTACTAGTGATTTAAATTGTGATTTAAATCAAATCCACCCTGCTCCAAAGTAGTTACAGGTTAACTAAACCAAGCAATATTACTAGAGTTAGTATGAACACAAACCCACAGTCACAACCTGCAATACCACCAGCCACCGCTAGAGGGAGACTCAACCAAAATCTAGCTGGCTGGACACACATAGGCAGATGCAAATCTCACATTTAATCTGGTGTATTCGAATGGTGTGGTAGTTAGGTGACAATGAGATGATAACTTCCACACATTGCTGCCAATCGCCATACAATTGTCTTGTTCTCTGCTAACCATTGCAATACAGAGAACTCAAGGGTTCAGCCAGGGCCGGCTCTACCACTAGGCAGAGTAGGCGGCCGCCTAGGGTGCACTGCTGCCCAGGGCGTCAAGCCCCTGTCCATATACTACCCCAGCCTGCCCTTGTACTATCCCAGCCTGTCCATATACTATCCCAGCCTGTCCATATACTACTCCAGCCTGTACATATACTACCCTAGCTTGTCCATATACTACCCCAGCCTCTCCATATACTACCCCAGCCTGTCCATATACTATCCTAGCCTGTCCATATACCTGCGGACCACGGCTGGCATGTAGAAGCGAGGCGGTGTTGCCATTATTTGTCTTTAGGCCCGGGTCCAGAGGCACAGGTGCGGGCCTGTGGACCACGGCTAAAGAAATAGGTAGAGAGGCACTGCAAAAATCTCCACCTCCGCCACCTTCATCGTATGCATGCAGAGGGCAAAGGGGGTGGAGTTAGGGGTGGAGCCAAAGTGGAGGCGACAAAATAAGGTTTCGCCTAGGGTGGCAAAAATCCTTGCACCAGCCCTGGGTTCAGCCACGCCATCCAATCTCGCACAGATTGGTAATGACAACCAAGCATACAGGCACTGACGATAGAGCTTCATGCACAGCACTTTCTGCAGATTTCGATGCCCTCCATGCACACAGGACGGTAAAAAACTATCTAAAAACATCAGTAGCTTTGTAGTGAGTCTTTCAGCTGTTATCACTAGCGTTTTTTTTTTTTTTTTTTCAATGGATCCAAAACGACCAAAAACGCTGGTGAGCAACGTTTTTGAGCGTTTATCAGCGTTTTTAAGCTTCCCGTTTTTTTGTGGTCAGAAGAACGACTCTTGAACACCAATTCAGGGCGCTCAGATAACAGCCCATAAACGCCACTGCTGTTAAACGACAATAAGCGTCTATGTGTGCATAGACCCATAGGATGACATAAAAAAACGTTTATGGGCTGTTAAAAAAACGCCCACCAAAAATGGTCGTTTATCAGCTTCAGTGTGCATGGAGCCTAAAATAAATAAAAAAAGCAGCTTATTAATTATATTTAGAATTCCTAGGTGGGGAGTGCATAGAAAAAGTTACAGAAATTTACAGAAGATACAAAAACATAACATAAGGCGCCATGCACACTGGACGCTCTCTGGGCATCGGATTTTAGTGGCAGGAGACGCTGCTTGGAAAACGTTCTTTAACCAGTTGGCAACTGCCCGCCACGGCTTGACAGAGACAACTTGGTTCGTTATCGCAAACCGCCGTCACCCGCCGGAGGTGCGCTCGCATACTTACTGTGTTCCAGGGGGCCAGGGATCACCCCCCCCCCCTCGCACAGTGAGAGAACGGGGGTCTGTGTAAGTAAACACGGATCTCCGTTCTGACAGAGGGGGAAGGGATGTGATCACAGGCTTCCTGTATATGGAAGCTGCGATCACTCCCCTCCCGCAGCTATCCCAGCCCCCATACAGTTAGAACACACTGAGGGAACACAAGTAACCCTTACAGCGCTCCCTCCCGGTTAACCCCTTCACTGCCAATGGCATTTACACATTAATCGATGCATTTTCATAGCACTGATTGCTGTATAAATGCCAATGGTCCCAAAAAAGTGTCAAAATGGTCCGACACGTCCGCCGCAATATCGCAGTACCGCTAAAAATCGCAGATCGCCGCCATTACTAGTAAAATATATATAAAAAAAAACCATAAATGAATTCTCATTGTTCGTAAACACGGCAACTTTTGCGCAAACCAATCAATAATCGCCGATTGCGATTTTTTTTAAATCAAAAATATGAGGAAGAATATAAATCGGCCAAAGCCGATGAAAAAAAAGTTTTATTTATTTATTTATTTTTTTTTGGATTTGTATTTTAGCAAAAAGTAACAAATATTGATTTTTTTGCAAAATTGTCGCTCTTCTTTTATTTATAGCGGTGATCAGAAATGTCGCAGAGGGGATCAAATACCACCAAGAGAAAGCTCTATTTGTGGGAAAAAAGGACGCAAATTTTGTTTGGGTACAACGTCGCACGACCGCGCAATTGTCAATTAAAGCAACGCAGTGCTGAATCACAAAAGGTGCTCTGCTCCTAAAGTGGGAAATACTTCCGGGGTTAAGCAGCATTTTGTAAGCAGCGTTTATTGTCGTCAGTGTTTTTGAGCGTTTTGTTTTTTATTTCATTGGCTTCCAGTGACTACAAAAAACTCTGGACGCTGATAAACGGCCGTTTAGCGGCGTTTATGAGCGTTTGTCGGCGTACAGCGGTTTTTGTGGTCATTAGAACGACTCTTGAACACAAATTCAAGACGTTCAGATAACAGCCCAAAAACGCCACAGCTGTTAAACGACAATAAACGTCCATGTGCGCGGAACAGTGGTGTAGTGGATAGCACTTTCACCTGGCAGCAAAAGGATCGCTGGTTCGAATCCCAACCAGGACACTACCTGCCTGGAGTTTGCATGTCCACCCTGTGCCTGCGTGGGTTTCCTCCGGGTACTCCGGTTTCCTCCCACACTCCAAAGACATGCTGATAGGTTAATTAGGTTCTGTCTAAATTGGCCCTACTATGTGTATGTATGACTGTGAGTTAGGGACCTTAGATTGTAAGCTCCTTGAGGGTAGGGCTCGGGTGTAAGCGAGGTGTAAATTGACAGCGCTATATAAGTACCTGAAATAATAATAATGTGTGCATGGACGCATAGGATAACATAAAGGGGCGTTTTTGGGCTGATAAAAAAAAACGCCCAAACGACCATAAACGGTCGTTTATCAGCTTCAGTGTGCATGGCGCCTAAGAAAGTGAGACATACACATATTAAAAAATTAAAGAGAGAAAACTTAGAGAGGATAACATTTGATTGCAGATCTCCATTGCTATATCATAGAGATCAAAGTGAGTTGCCTCCCACTCAGACTATCCAGTGGCATGGAAGGAGTGGGATGCTGCACGCTATCTCAGTAGCACAGGTAGCCATTTGGTAATAACAATCTTCAAGTTCTCATAACTGTCTCCAATTATGAGTTGTGGGTCCAAAAGTATGAGTATTGGTTCCAGTTGTTCTGCTTTCCATAGACCCCAAACGTCAGTGCTTTACATCTCACAGTGTAAAAAGTGCCAGATATTAATAGCTCCCCTATCTTTTACCATATACACTATATTACCAAAAGTATTGGGAGGTGTGTCTATGGGAAGGTTTGACCATTCTTCCAGAAGCCCATTTGTGAGGTCAGGCACTGATGTTGGATGAGAAGGTCTGGCTCACAGTCTCCGCTCTAATTCATCCCACAGGTGTTCTGTAGGGTTGAGGTCAGGACTCTGTGCAGGCCAGTCAAGTTCCTCCACCCCAAAGTCACTCATCCATGTCTTTATGGACCTTACTTTGTGCACTGGTCCAAATCATTTGGTGGAGGGGGGATTATGATGTGGGGTTATCAGGGGTTGGGCTTGGCCCCTTAGTTCCAGTGAAGGGAACTCTTCATGCGTTGGCATACCAAGACATTTTGGACAATTTCATACTCCCAACTTTGTGGGAAGAGTTTGGGGATGGCCCCGTCCTGTTCCAACCTGACTGCTCACCACTGCACAAAGCAAGGTTCATAAAGACATGGATGAGTGAGTTTGGGGTGGAGAAACTTGACTGACCTGCACAGAGTCCTGACCTCAACCCGATGAAACGCCTTTGGGATGAATTAGAGTGGAGACTGCAAGCCAGGCCTTCTCATCCAACATCAGTGCCTGACCTCACAAATGTGCTTCTGGAAGAATGGTCAAACTTTCCCATAGACACTCCTAAACCTTTTGGACAGCCTTCCCATAAGAGGTGAAGCTGTGATAGCTGCAAAGGGTGGGCCAACCCAATATTGAACCCTGCAGACTAAGACTGGGATGCCATTAAAGTTGATGTGCGTGTAAAGGCAGGTGTCCCAATACTTTTGGCAATATAGTGTATGTAGCATGTTTGATGTCTAATATCTCCTCTCTTTTTATTGTGTACTGCATTGAATGGAAGTCATGACTCATGTCAGACGTTTTGAAGATTGAAAAACACATCTCTGTCAGATAATTGAGATAGACGAAGAGTCTATAGTGTCCAGTGAGAAACTGGGCTATTTGAGTTGCAGCTGCATAGGCTGGCGTCTAAATGATCCCTCACTGGGACAATACATGGAATAAACATTTGGCATCTTCTTTACACTGCATTGTTAACCTGTTTCTGAACATCTAACGCATATACAGTAGGTAAAATACGATTTGAACACATCACCAAGGTATGTGTAATAAAATGAAATGATACAGGGAAATAGTATTGAACACGCAAACTGAAATATATTTAATACTTCATACAAAATCCTTTGTTGGTAATGACCGCTTCAAGATGCCTCCTGTATGGAGAAACTGGTCGCATGCATTGCTCAGGTGTGATTTTGGACCATTCTTTCACACAAACAGTCATCAAATCTTGAAGGTTCTGTGGGCCTCTTCTGTGAACTCTGATTTTTAGTTCGTTCCACAGATTTTCTATTGGATTGAAGCCAGGTGATTGGTTGGGCCATTCTAGCAACTTTATTTTCTTTGAAACCATTTGAGAGTTTCCTTGGCTTTGTGTTTGGGATCATTAGCTTGCTGAAATGTCCACCCTCATTTCATCCTCCTCATCCTGTCATGAATCTGCAGTAACATTCATGTCTTGTCTGTCTGTTTACCTCTCTGCTTGTGTTCAGCTTAGAGATCATGCACCCCTCACCTGTGTGCTTTAGTATCTTCCCTCAGCAGGGCTCCACCCCAGGCCCTAATTAGGAACCTTATATAACACCTGGCAATGCAAGCCAGCGCTGCCGACCAATATTGTGTGTTAGGCTTCCTGTGTGTGTGGTTCCTGCCATGTGCTTTTCGTATGATTCCATTTACTGACCTTGGCTTGTTCTTGACTATTCCTGTCTGCTGAAACCCCGACCTTGGCTTGTTCTTGACCATTCCTGTCTGTTTGTTAGCCCGATCTTGGTATGCTCTGCTGTCTACTCCTGTCTGCTCGTTGCATTGAACCTTGGCAATCCTACTTACTAACCCTTGTTGTCCTGCACTGCTGCTGCCTCTCTACCCACCTGTAGCCAGATGCTAGCGTGAGCTGGGAGACCCTGGGGGCCATGACCTAGAGCAGTGTTCCCCAACCCTGTCCTCAAGGCCCACCAACAGGTCATGTTTTCAGGATTTCCATTATTTTGCACAGGTGATTTGATCAGTTTCACTGCCTTAGTAATTACCACAGCTGATTCATCTGAGGGAAATCCTAAAAACATGACATGTTGGTGGGCCTTGAGGACTGGGTTGGGGAACACTGACCTAGAGTCAGTAGCAGCCAAGTCCATCCTCGCCATCAGAGGCTCTGGAAAAAACCTGCTGGCTCTTAGACTCCACGCCCTGGAGAAACCTATGCTCTAGCTCCCTGTGTAATCTGTGTCAGTGCTCCTGTAGCAGTGCTTTCCTGCACCACCCAGAGCTTTATTCGCAGTGATCAGCTAAGGGTTCACAACCTTAGCAGTGCGCCCCAAACCTCAGCGGTGCGCACCTATCACCTGCCGTCAGGTGACCTGACACATCCTGGTAGATGGCAGCAGATTTTTATCAAAAATATCTTGGTACACTTTTACATTCATCCTTCCTTCTATGATATGAAGTATATTGCCAGTACCATATGCTGAAAAACAGCCCACACTATGATGTTATCACCTCCAAACTTCACTGTTGGGATGGGGGTGTTTTTTGGGGTGATGTGCAGTGCCATTTGACCTCCAAACATGGTGTGTATTACGGAATCCAAAGAGTTCCATTTTGGTCTCATCTGACCAGACTATATTCTGCCATTGGTGAGCATGCATACAGGCCATGGTGGTTGAGTGCATTACTTATGGTTTTCTTTAAAACAATTGTACCTACTAATTTGAGGTCTTTCTAAAGCTCCCCACAAGTGATCCTTGGCTCTTGGACAACCCTTCTGATAATTCTTTTCACTCCTCTCTCAGAAATCTTGCGCCTAGCACCTAGTCATGGCTGGTTTATGGTGAAATTATGTTCTTTCCACTTCCGGATTATGGCCCCAACAGTGCTCACTGGAACATTCAGAAGTTTAGAAATCCTTTTGTAACCAATGCCATCAGTATGTTTTGCAGCAATAAGGCTGCAGAGGTCTTCAGAGAGCTCTTTGCTTTTACCCATCATGACATGTTTTTTTGTGTGATACCTTGATAATGAGATCCCTTTTTATAGGCCATCAGTTAAGACTGAGCCAGCTGATATTGCACTGACAAGGTGCCGAGGTTTCTGTGCTGAAAGCCTGCAGGACTGGCTCCCGATCATCTGACCACTGTGACAGCTAATCTCAGTGATCACATGATTGGGAAGTCCACCCCACCTCCTGGCATGAGGACCCAGGTAAAAGGCTACCAGGAGAGGGATAAAATGCTTTGCACATTCTAAATAAGCTATGGACGTTGTAAGGTTAGAATGTTCTGTATATTCTGAATTAACTTTTGGGTGGATTATGACTGTGACAGTAAAAATGTTAACGACTGTAAGCGACAATATGATCCAGACCGACTATGACTTCACATTGGTGAAGGCCTGAGCTAGTTTGATGTGGCAATGGTTCGCTATTGGGGCGCTATTCATCCTACTAACACAAATGATGGGACACTATTCCTCCCACTGACCCCCAACAATGGGACACTATTCTTCCCACTGACCCCAACAATGGGGCACTATTCTTCCTACTGACACAAATGAAGGGGCTGTATTCCTCCCACTGACACCAACAACTAGGTGCTATTCTTTCCCATGATACCAACAATGGGGAAATATCCCCTCCCCACCAATAACAATGATGAGGCATTGTTTACTCCCATTGATGCCCGGGCATTTTCTACTCACACTGGACGCAGACCGGCACCCTTAAAGTCTGAAGGACTGTAAATTGGTCCTTTTGTTTGCGAAGTTTGGAGACCCCTGGTATAGGGCAAAGTTAACCTTGTGTGAGGATGGTGTCGTGAGAAGGAAAATTAGTAGTGTAGGAAAGAGATTGTAAAGTGTATGATTTAAGGGAGTAGAAGGTCAGTGGGGTAGAATAGATGGGATAGGTGTGAATCCCATGAAGAAAGGCTGCTGGTTCAAGACAGAAGCAGTTGGATGTTATTATAGTAGCAGGTGGAAGAGGGTTATTTGTATAGAATGGGTATGGGTGGGAGGGTGGTGTTAGGTGGTGGAGAGTTGTGTTGCAGAGCAGAAGTGTCCAGGTGTGAAGCGTGTGCCAGGTTATGGTTGATTGAGGAGAATTGTTTATATAGGACAGATTGGATTGGGTGTAAAGATGGTGTTATGTGGTTAATGGTCAGTGCTTTAGAGTAGACGTATAGCGTAGAAGATACTATAGATGAAGAAAGTGTTAGGTTGAGAAGGACGGCATTTCAGGGCAGAGGTGGCAGGGTCTGAAGATTAGGTCAGGGGGTGAATGGGCAATGTTATAAAGTAGAAGTGGCTTGGTGTGACAGTGGTGTCGGCTGTCAGGAAGGTAGGTGCTGCCGGACAGAGGTAGCCAGGTGTGAAGATTGTGTCAGGTGAGAAGAGCTGGTGGTGAAGAGCAGAGGTGATAGATTGTAAGGATGGCATGATGTAATAGTAGATTGGAGGTGTAGAGAAGAGGGGCTGTGTGTGAAGATAGAGAATAGTTGGAGGTGCATGGCAGAAGTGGATTTGTGTGAGGATGGTGTTAGATCCATTGGAGATGGTCATGTAGGTTAGAGGTCATGGGCGTAAGAATAGCATCAGGTGAAGAAGGGCAGAGCTGGTGGGATGTAATTATGACAATATGAGACTGTGTTCCATGGTTTAGGGCAAAGGGGGCTAGTTTAGGAGAGGAGAATTAGTGATGTAGGCTTAGGTTGTGGTCAGTGGTGTAGAGTAGTGGTGGGTGAGAGGATGGTGTCAGGAGGACGGTGGTGTAAGGCAGAAGTGGATGTGAGAACGGTGTCAGGTGGAGGAGGGTCGGTTGTGTAGGGCAAGGGTAGGTGTGAGGAAAGTGTCATATCTTCCTCCTAGATTGTAAGCTCTAACGAGCAGGGCCCTCTGATTCCTCCTGTATTGTAATTGTACTGTCTGCCCTATATAAATCCTGTATAATAATAATAATAATAATTGATGAGGGTTGGGGATGTGAGGATGGTGTCAGGTGGAGGAGGGTCATGGTGTAGGATAGAGGTGGGTATGAGGATGTTGTGATGTGGAGGAGGATCATGGTGTAGGACAAAGGTGGATGTGATGATGGTGTCAGGTGCAGGAGGGTCATGGTGTAGGATAGAGGTGGGTATGAGGATGTTGTCAGGTGGAGGAGGGTCATGGTGTAGGATAGAGGTGGGTATGAGGATGCTGTCAGGTGGAGAGAGTTGGTGGTGTAGAACAGAGTTTCATGTAGGATGATGTCAGGTGGAGGAGGGTTAGGGTTGTAGGGCAGAGTTGGATGTGAAGACAATGTCAGGTAAAGTTGGGTCAGTAGTGTAGGGCAGAGGTAGGTGTGAGGATGGTGTCAAATGTAAGAGGATTGTGGTATAGGACAGAGGTGGATGTGAGGGTGGTGTCAGGTGCAGGAGGGTCACTGTAGGGCAGCTGTGGGTGAGAGGATGGTGTCCAGTGGAGGAGGGTCAGTGGTGTAGAGCAGAAATGGGTGTGAGGAAGGTGTCAGGTAGAGACGTGTCAATGGTGCTGAGCAGAGGTGGGTGTGAGGATGGTGTCAGGTGGAGGAGAGTTGGTGGTGTAGGACAGGGGTGGGTGTGAGGATGGTGTCAGGTGGAGGAGAGTTGGTGGTGTAGGACAGGGGTGGGTGTGAGGATGGTGTCAGGTGGAGGAGAGTTGGTGGTGTAGGACAGGGGTGGGATGCGAGGACAGTGTCAGGTGGAGGAGGTTCAGTAGTATAGGACAGGGGTGGGGTGTGAGGATAGTGTCAGGTGGAGGACGGCCGATGGTGTAGGATAGAGGTGGGTGTGAGGATGGTTTCAGGTGGAGGAAAGTCGGTGATGTAGAGCAGAGTTTGATGTGGGGATGATATCGGATTGAGGAGGGTCAGTGGCGTTTTGCACAAGTGGGTATGCGGATGGTGTCAGGCGGAGGAGGGCCGGTGGCGTAGAGCAGAGGTGGGTGTGAGGTGAGGATGGTGTCTAGTAGAGGAGGGTTGATGGTGTGGAGCTGAAGTGGGTATGAGGATGGTGTCAAGTGAAGGAGGGTTGGTGGTGTAAGCAGAGGTGGGTGTGAGAATGGTGTCAGGTGGAGGAGGGTTGGTGCATGTGAGGATGGTATCAGGTGGAGGAGGGTTGGTGCATGTGAGGATGGTGTCAGGTGGAGGAGGGTAGGTGGTGTAGAGCAGTAGTAGGTATGATGGTGGTGAAGAGCAGAGGTAGGTATGAGGATAGTGTCAGGTGGAGGAGGGTCGGTGGTGTAGAGCAGAGGTGGGGGTAAGGATGGTGTTGGGTGGAGTAGGGTTGGTGGTTTATAGCAGAGGTGGGGGTAAGAACGGTGTTGGGTGGAGGAGGGTTGGTGGTTTATAGCAGAGGTGGGGGTAAGAACGGTGTTGGGTGGAGGAGGGTTGGTGGTGCAGAGCAGAGGTGGGTGTGAGGATGGAGTCAGATGGAGGAGGGTCGGTGGTGTAGGGCACAGGTGGGTGTGAGGTTTGTGCCCGATAGGGGGAGGGTTAATCTGTCAGTGAGAGGGATGGGTGTAGTCTGTTGGCAGAGAGCGAGGATTGAGTCAGGGCTCTGCATGCAGATGCTTGAAGATGTTTTCCTCCCTGATGTCTCTGTGGCATGGGGAGGAGAGAGGTGAGTGTCCATCCGGAGTACAGCACCCATCACAGTCGCAGCTGCTGCAGCATGAGATAGGATTACTGCAGCTGCTGGAAGTTCAGAGAAGGGAACTTTCACACTCCATGCAGAACGGGAGGCTGGAAATGTAGCACTGAGGAAAGCTGAGGGATCATTTAGAGGTTGTAGAAGAGGGATGGAAGATTGGAATGGGGAGGATGGGGTAAATATTGGGGGGAGATTTCAAAATGAGGAATTTTCAGGGCAGGCAAGCGGAGGACAGGTGGGGGGGAGACGGAGGAGCTGGAGGTGTCAGTGATCTGCTATGTATATCTTTAGGAGGTGGAGGGTGCTAAATATTTGGAGGGTGTTTGGGTGGGGGCTTCACTGAGGCTTACCATGAAGGTATATGGGTGGTGGGCAGATAAATAGAGGGGATCGGAGGGTGGGTAGCTGTTTAGAAGAGGGGGGCAAGGGGTATATAGAAAGATATACTGGGAATGAGAACTATATAGAGGAGGGGGTGAGCAATATAGAGGGGGTATATAAAGGAAGTGGATGAGGTATATATTGGGCAGAAGGTGAGGGGTATATATAGAAGAGGGTTGGATGAAGAAAAATTGAGGGATTAGGGGTATAATTTGGGGATGAGTGGTATACAGCGAAGGGGGCGAGGGATATATTGAGGGGATATATAAAGGAGGTGGATGAAGTGTATATTGGGGAGAGGGGTATATAGCGGAGGACGGGTGAATGATATATTAAGGGGTATATTGAAGGGAATATTAAGAGATAAAAGGTATATAGAAGAGGGAGGGAGGAGGGGGTCTATGCAGGAATAAAAGATAAATTGTAGGATGGGGGGTCTATTCAGGGATGAAAGATACATTGGGGGGTAAGGGGTATATAGAGGAGTGGGTGAGGGATATATTGAGGGGGGTATATAAAAGGGGTTGGATGAGGAGTAAATTGGGAAGAGGATGAAGGGTGTATAGAGGGGGGCTGAGAGATATATAGAGATGAGGTGTGTGTATAGGAGGGGGGGGGGGTTAATGGGCATATAGAGATGAGGGGTATATAGAGGGGCACTGAGGGTTATATAGAGATGAGGGGTATATAGAGGGGGGGTGAAGTGTATATAGAGATGAGGTTTATATACAGATAAGGGGTATATACTAGGGTTATATTGATGTATCTCGGGAGACGATTCAGCAGCTGGAAGTTCACAGTTTCCAATCAGGAACTACGTAACTGATCGCACCTCACTATGACACCAGGGTGAGTCAGCAAACGTCGGAGATCGACTGTCTCTATCCGAGACACCTCATTAATGCCCTGACTGTCTATACGAAGAACCCTCATCAATACCCTACCCTGACTGTCTATACTAAGACCCCTCATCAATACCCTGACTGTCTATACTGAGACACCTCATCAATACCCTGACTGTCTATACTGAGACACCTCATCAATACCCTGACTGTCTATACTGAGACACCTCATCAATACCCTGACTGTCTTTTTCTAAGACCCCTCATCAATACCCTGACTGTCTCTATCCGAGACACCTCATCAATACCCCAACTGGTCTATACTGAGACATCTCATCAATACCCTGACTGTCTCTCTTTCCTAGACACCTCATCAATATCCTGACTGTCTATACCGAGACACCTCATCAATACCCTGACTGTCTCTATCTGAGATATCTCAATACCCTGACTGTCTCTATCTGAGATATCTCAATACCCTGACTGTCTCTATCTGAGATATCATATCAGTACCCTGACTGTCTATCCCGAGAAACCTCATCAATACCTGACTGTTTCTATCTGAGATATATCATCAATACCCTGACTGTCTATCCCGAGAAACCTCATCAATACCCTGATTGTCTCTGAGATATCTCAATACCCTATCTATCCCGAGACCCCTCATCAATACCCTGACTTTCTACATGGAGACACCTCATTAATACCCCATCTGTCTACACTGGGCACCTCATCAATACCCTGTCTACATCGAGACACCTCATCAATACCCCGACTGTCTCTGTATGAGACCCTTCATTAATTTCCTGACTGTCTATATGGAGTCACCTCATTAACATTCCAACTGTCTATACTGAGACCCCTCATCAATATCTTGACTGGCTATACCAAGATCCCTCATCAATACCCCCACTGTCTATACTGAGACTCCTTATCAATACCCTGAGTGTCTCTATCCGGGACCCCTCATCAATAACCCAACTGTCTATACTGAAACCCCTCATCAATATCTCGACTGTCTATACTGAGACCCCTTATCAGTACCACGACTGTCTACAATGAGACCCCTCATCACTACCCCACTGGACATCTCATCATTATCCTGGCTCTCTCTATCCAAGACCCCTCATCAATACCCTGACTGTCTATACTGAGACCTCTCATCAATACATCAACTGTCTACACCAAGACCCCTAATTACTACCCTGACTGTCATTACCAAGATACCACATCAATACCCTGACTGTCTACACAAAGACACCTCATCAATACCCTACCTATACCGGGATACCTCAGTACCCTGACTGTCTGTACTGATACTTCTGATCAATACCCCAACTGTCTACACTGAGACCCCTTATGAATACTCTGATTTTCTATACCAAGGCACTCTTTCAATATCCCCATGTTCTCTGCAGGTTGAGTAGTAGGGCTGATATTGTCTGCAGGTTGAGTAGTGGGGCAGATATTGTCTGCAGGTTTAGTAGTGGGGCAGATATTGTCTGCAGGCTGAGTAGTGGGCACATATTGTCTGCAGGCTGAGTAGTGGGGCAGATATTGTCGGCAGGCTGAGTAGTGGGGCACGTATTGTCGGCAGGCTGAGAAGTGGGACACATATTGTCTGCAGGCTGAGTAGTGGGGCAGATATTGTCTGCAGGCTGAGTAGTGGGGCAGATATTGTCGGCAGGCTGAGAAGTGGGACACGTATTGTCTGCAGGCTGAGTAGTGGGGCAGATATTGTCGGCTGGCTGAGTAGTGGGGCAGATATTGTCGGCAGGCTGAGAAGTGGGGCAGATATAGTCTGCAGGCTGAGTAGTGGGGCAGATATAGTCTGCAGGCTGAGTAGTGGGGCAGATATAGTCTGCAGGCTGAGTAGTGGGGCAGATATAGTCTGCAGGCTGAGTAGTGGGGCACATATTGTCTGCAGGCTGAGTAGCGGGGCACATATTGTCTGCAGGTTGCTCTCCTGTTGAATTGTTCTGTGTTATTCTGCAGGTTTGCTGCTGCCGGAGCTCAGTATTACGGGAATGAGTGAGCTGCGCTTCCCTGAAGAGAAACCCCTACTGAGAGGGCAAGACACTGAGATGGTGAGTGTCACCGAGGCTGTGCTCCTGCAACACCACTGACACCCACCAGCACTGCACCAGTCCTCTCCCTGAACCCCCACTTACCTTCACCCACCTACACCTATCCTCTCTCTCTCTGCTTTCTCACTTGCCCTACACCCACCAGCATCTATCCATTCCCTCAACCCTCACTCAACTACAACCACCAGCACGTATCCTCTCCCTGCACCCTCAATTACCTACTCTCACCCACACCTCTTGTCTCCCTGCACCCTCACCTACTCTCACTTATACCTATCCTCTCCCCGAACCCTCACTTATCTACTCCCACCAGCATGTGTCCTCTCCCTGCACCCTCACTTACCGAATACCACTTGTATCTATCCTCTCCCTACACCCTTACTACCTACACCCATATGCAGAGTTCCCTTCCCTTAACCCTCACCTACACCCAACGACAGATTTCCCTTCCCTGCACATTCCCTTACCTATACCTACACCAACCTGCAGATCTACCTTTCCTTTACCCTCGCTTGCCTACATCCACATGCAGATCTCCATTACCCACACTTGCCTGCAAATGTACCTTCCCTTCACTCTCACTTACATGCATCCACATGCAGATCTCCCTTCTCTGCACCCTCACTTACCTACACCCACCTACAGATCTACCTTCCATCTACCCTCACCTAAATTACTATCTTCTGGTCTTCCTTCCCTACATTTTAAAAAGAAAAAACTGTCTCCTCTGGTATATACACTGAGAGGTGTCATGGTTAATATTGAGTGTTGTATAGCTAATAATGACGTATTTTCATAAGAAACTATATTCCATCAATAGATTGTAAAACAAAATTTGTAGTATTAATAATGAAAGAAATCTGTGTAGGATTATAAGTGCTGAGTCATTTAAGATTAGGAGTGCTACTGTACAAAGTCATGTATTATTATGAGTAATATTTTATTAATCTGTGCAGGATTAGCAGTAATACTGTACAAAGTCATGCTGCATTAGGAGTGATACTGTAGAGAGGTGTCAAACTCCGTATCATTATGGGCCACATCAGCATTATGGTTGCCCTCAAGGGGCCAATTTTATCTGTAAGATTTCCAGAGTACCCCTCCACCCTACATCAGACGTCGAGCCACCCACCCTCCCTTACATAACAGTGCACCCAGATGGGAATCAGAAAGTGCAGGGTCTAGAGGAGGACCAGAAGAGGGCTGGAGTCAGCTGCCAGAGTCTGCTGAATGCTGAGACCAAGACCAGGGGAAGCAGATATTGGGGGGGTGCTGCAGCTGCACAGAGTTCTGTCTGTCCTCCTCTCTGCTGCCGACTGCTTAGGTGGGGCAGTTGCAGAGACCAGCCTTTCCTTGGCTGCATGGAGAACCACAGAATCTGGTGGAGGAGTTCTGTCCTCCTCTCTTCTGCCAACTGCTGAGACAAGGTGGGAGCAGAGACGAGGAGGGGTGCTTTAGGAGAGGTGCGAGGGGCACATGACATGGCCTGGCGGCTGTATTCAACATATGTGCTCTACAGAGTCATGCAGGATTAGGATTAATCCTCTACAGATGTGTGAGGATTAGGAGTAATACTCTGCCGATATGTAGTATTAGGAGTAATACTATACAGAACCATGCAGGATTAAGAATAATTCCCTATAGAGGTGTGTGGGTTTAGGAGTAATACTCTGCAGAGTTGTGCAGGGTTAGGAGTAATATGCTACAGAGTTGTGTAGTATTAGGAGTTATATTCTACAGAGTCATGTACTATTAGGAGTAATACTCTAATGACATGTAGTATCAGGAGCATTACTCTACTGACATGTAAGATTAGGAGTAATACTCTACTGACTTCAACATGTAGTATTAGGAGCATTACTCTACTGACATGTAGTATTAGGAGCATTATTCTACTGACAGGTAGTATTAGGAGCATTATTCTACTAACATGTAGCATTAGGAGCTTTACTCTACTGACATATAGTATTAGGAGCATTACTCTACTGGCATGTAGTATTAGGAGCCTTACTCTACTGACATGTAGTATTAGGAGCATTATTCTACTGACAGGTAGTATTAGGAGTAATACTCTACTGACATGTATTAAGAGCATTATTCTACTGACATGTAGTATTAGTAGCATTACTCTACTGGCATGTAGCATTAGGAGCATTACTCTACTGACATGTAGTATTAGGAGTAATACTTTACTGACATCTAGTATTAGGAGCATTATTCTACTGACAGGTAGTATTAGGAGTAATACTCTACTGACATGTATTAAGAGCATTATTCTACTGACATGTAGTATTAGTAGCATTACTCTACTGGCATGTAGCATTAGGAGCATTACTCTACTGACATGTAGTATTAGGAGTAATACTTTACTGACATGTAGTATTAGGAGCATTATTCTACTGACAGGTAGTATTAGGAGTAATACTCTACTGACATGTATTAAGAGCATTATTCTACTGACATGTAGCATTAGTAGCATTACTCTACTGGCATGTAGCATT
This sequence comes from Glandirana rugosa, assembly GCA_018402905.1. Classification (NCBI taxonomy): domain Eukaryota; kingdom Metazoa; phylum Chordata; class Amphibia; order Anura; family Ranidae; genus Glandirana; species Glandirana rugosa. The sequence continues at coordinate 181,930 of BLSH010378388.1, read as the reverse complement.
AGGAGCATTACTCTACTGACATGTAGTATTAGGAGCATTATTCTACTGACAGGTAGTATTAGGAGTAATACTCTACTGACATGTATTAAGAGCATTATTCTACTGACAGGTAGTATTAGTAGCATTACTCTACTGGCATGTAGTATTAGGAGCATTACTCTACTGACGTAGTATTAGGAGCATTATACTACTGACAGGTAGTATTAGGAGTAATACTCTACTGACATGTAAGATTGATTAGGAGTAATACTCTACAGACATGTAGGATTAGGAGTAATACTCTACAGACATGCAGGATTACGAGTAATACTCTACAGACATGTAGGATTAGGAGTAATACTCTACAGACAGGTAGGATTAGGAGTAATACTCTACTGACATGTAGGATTAGGAGTAATACTCTACAGACAGGTAGGATTAGGAGTAATACTCTACTGACATGTAGGATTGATTAGGAGTAATACTCTACAGACATGTAGGATTAGGAGTAATACTCTACTGACATGTAGGATTAGGAGTAATACTCTACAGACATGTAGGATTAGGAGTAATACTCTACAGACAGGTAGGATGGGGAGTAATACTCTACTGACATGCAGGATTGATTAGGAGTAATACTCTACTGACATGTAGGATTAGGAGTAATACTCTACAGACAGGTAGGATTGGGAGTAATACTCTACTGACATGTAGGATTAGGAGTAATACTCTACAGACATGTAGGATTAGGAGTAATACTCTAAAGACATGTAGGATTGATTAGGAGTAATACTCTACAGACAGGTAGGATTAGGAGTAATACTCTACTGACATGTAGGATTAGGAGTAATACTCTACTGACATGTAGGATTAGGAGTAATACTCTACAGACATGTAGGATTGATTAGGAGTAATACTCTACTGACATGTAGGATTGATTAGGAGTAATACTCTACAGACATGTGGGATTGATTAGGAGTAATACTCTACTGACATGTAGGATTGATTAGGAGTAATACTCTACAGACATGTAGGATTGATTAGGAGTAATACTCTACAGACATGTAGGATTGATTAGGAGTAATACTCTACAGACATGTGGGATTGATTAGGAGTAATACTCTACTGACATGTAGGATTGATTAGGAGTAATACTCTACAGACATGTAGGATTGATTAGGAGTAATACTCTACAGACATGTAGGATTGATTAGGAGTAATACTCTACTGACATGTAAGATTAGGAGTAATACTCTACTGACATGTAGGATTGATTAGGAGTAATACTCTACAGACATGTAGGATTGATTAGGAGTAATACTCTACAGACATGTAGGATTAGGAGTAATACTCTACAGACATGTAGGATTAGGAGTAATACTCTACAGACATGCAGGATTAGGAGTAATACTCTACTGACATGTAGGATTAGGAGTAATACTCTACAGACATGTAGGATTAGGAGTAATACTCTACAGACATGCAGGATTAGGAGTAATACTCTACAGACATGCAGGATTAGGAGTAATACTCTACTGACATGTAGGATTAGGAGTAATACTCTACAGACATGCAGGATTAGGAGTAATACTCTACAGACATGCAGGATTAGGAGTAATACTCTACAGACATGTAGGATTAGGAGTAATACTCTACAGACATGTAGGATTAGGAGTAATACTCTACAGACATGCAGGATTAGGAGTAATACTCTACTGACATGTAGGATTAGGAGTAATACTCTACAGACATGCAGGATTAGGAGTAATACTCTACAGACATGCAGGATTAGGAGTAATACTCTACTGACATGTAGGATTAGGAGTAATACTCTACTGACATGTAGGATTAGGAGTAATACTCTACTGACATGTAGGATTAGGAGTAATACTCTACTGACATGTAGGATTGATTAGGATTAATACTCTACAGACATGTGGATTAGGGGAGGTTTGTTTCCATATGTAACTAGAAAATATGTGGTGAGTCGTCTTCTGTTAACCGTTGGTTATTCCATAGGACTGTACTATATATATGTCTCCTTTTGAGTGGAAGGTCAGCCACAGTCACCTACGTCTCTCCTTTCATAGCCGACTAAGGACTTTGGTGTTGTTTAACACAAATAATGATGACTAGAGTTACTTTATTTATGAGCGTGACGTCTTATAGTGAGGATTATGTAGTCTCATATTGGGGATTATGATTTGAGGACCCATTTCTTTACAAGGGATGTTACGTTACAAGTATTAGTTTGGAGGGGATTAGGTGTACAGACATCTCATAATTAGGATTAGTTAGGATGTACAGTCATCTCATAATGAGGATTAGGATGTACAGTCATCTCATAATGAGGATTAGGATGTAC
>BLSH010378388.1:157275-167943 GCA_018402905.1 Glandirana rugosa | reverse complement strand
CATTCCAGATGCTTTTTTTCTTGTTTTTTTCACTGGGGGTCCAGTGCATTTTTTTTATGTGTTTTACTGTGTTCCCGTACAGTCCAGAGCAGGTAAAATGCAGCATGTTCTATTTTTTTTTTTTTTTCTGAAACCAAAACACCCTGGAACTATCCGCACTGATGTGAACTATGCCATCGGATACCATATAACCTCCTTTCCATGCTTTTTGATGCATAAAAAAAACGCACTCGACTTCATGCGGTGTGAACTAGTCCTAATTAAAAAGCTATAACACCAACATGTCAGGAAAAAAAAAATCAAAAACAAATCACTGAGTTGGAAAAAGGATCACCCCTTGTGTCAGTATTTTGTTGAACCACCCTTTGCTTTAATTCCAGCCTTTAGTCTGTTGGGATGTCTCTGCTAACTTTGCACATCTAGACTTTGCAATATTTGCCCACTCTTCTTTGCAGAACTGCTCATGTTCAGTTAAATTTGATGGTGGCCATTTGTGGACTGCAGTCTTCAAGTCGTTCCACAGATTTTCAATGGGGTTTAAGGCGCGATTCACACCTATGCAATTTTAGTGCTTTTTGCATTTTGCAGATTTGCACTACAGTCCATTTAACATGGTTTCCTATGGAAAACGTTCTGCAGTGCAAATCTGCAAAATGCAAAAAGCACTAAAAATGCATCGGTGTGAATCCAGCCTTAGTCTGGGCTCTGACTAGGCCATGCAAGGACATTCACCTTTTTCTCCTTCAACCACTGTGTGGTCATTGTTGCTGTGTGCTTTGGGTCATTGTCATGTTGGAAGGTAAACCTTTCTCCCATTGACAACTTTCTGGCAGAGGGCAGCAGATTTTCCTCAAGAATTTGACGGTATTTTGCCCCATCCATTTTTCCTTCTATCCTGACAAGTGCTCCAGTCCTTGCTGCAGAGAAACTCCCCCATAACGGGATATGACCACCTCCATGCTTTACTGTAGGAATGGTGTTCTTTGGATGTGAGCTGTATTGGATTTCCGTCAGACGTATCATTTGGTGTTGAGGCCAAATAATTCAATTTTAGTCTCATCTGACCATAACACCTTTTTTCCATGTGGCCTCAGAATCTTCAAGGTGCGTTTGGCAAAGCTCAGTGGTGACTGCATGTGGCCTTTCTTGAGGAGTGGCTTTTTTCTTGCAACCCTCCCATACAAGCCACATTTATGGAGAATTTGTGATGATGTCACATGCACACAATGACCACTCTGTCATAAATTCCTACAACAGCTTCAGAGTTGCTGTAGGCCTCTTGGTAGCCTCTCTGACCAGTTTCCTCATAGCTCTTTCATCCAGTTTGGAATGATGTCCTGATCCAGGGAGGGTCTGTGTTGTACCAAATACCTTCCACTTCTTATTAAAGAGGAAGTAAACCCAGATGTGGTTTACTTCTGTATTCCGCTGTAATGTAGAATCATAATGGGCTACTATGCATTGCATAGTAGCCCATTATGTGCCACTTACCTGCAAACGAAGCCAGCGATGTCCCCGCTCCAGGCCGCATCCATCTTCTGCCCCTCTTCCTTCCGGGGCCGTGACTCTGGCGCTGTGACTGGCCAGAGTCACGTGACGTCACTCCCGTGCATGTGCGCGGGAGCCGCATTCACGGCAAGGTCGCAGTGGAGGAACGGCACGGAGGCCGCTTCTTCACTGAGCATGTGCCGACATGATGTCGGCACAGCTTCAACTCTGCATATCTCCTGAACCGTACAGGTTTAGGAGATATGCAGGGCACCTACAGGTAAGCCTGATCATAGGCTTACCGGTAGGTTAAAGTGGTTGTCACAAGTTGACAACCACTTTAATAGACTGCACTGTGCTTCTATGCATAGATAAAGCCTTTGAATTTTGTTTTTATATCCATCTCCTGACTTGCCCGTGCCTGTCCACAACTTTATCCCACAACTTTAACCCATAGTTGATTGTTAGCGCCAGTTGCACTACCAGGACTGAAATGCTCCAGGAAAGCTCTTTTCATGCTGAGCTAATCAAAATGACCACAGCTAATCACAGTTGAAAGTCAAATTGCCTTGCCTGCCATTAGCTGCACCTGATTAGGTTTACAAGTCATTTTTGGGAGGAGGTGATCCTTTTTCCAGCTCTGTGATTTTTTATTTTTTTTTCCTGACATGTTGATGTTCTATCTTTCGCTTGTATGTTATACGTAAATACAGCTGGAAAAAACAAAGCAACAAAATGTGATTATTTTAAAGGGAGTTATTTTTTTTTTGTATACCCACTGTATCAAATGTCAACTTATGCCTTTCCCTTTCAAAGGGGTTTATTAGCTTCCGGTCTTTCTCACTCTGCAATCTCCTGGTGGGATCATGCACCTCTACTTCTTCTCGTTCTCCTCCTCTCCAGACTGTGCTGTAAATTTTATTTATATATATATCTCCACTTCCCGACCGCCGTATGCAGAATGACGGCCGGGAAGTGGTTCAATCATCCTGACTGGACGTCATATGGCGTCCTCAGGATAACATGCCGCCGCGTGCCCGGGGTGGGGGCGCGCATCGCGTCGATCGGTGGTGTGGGGGTCAGCCTGACCCCCCGCATTACCGATCTCGGTAAAGCGCTTCGATCTAAAGCACTTTACCATGTGATCAGCCGTGACCAATCACAGCTGGTCACAGTGTAACACAGGAAAGCCGTTTATTGGCTTCTCTGTACTCGGGTCTGCAGACCTGAGGAGTGGAGAGCCGATCGGCTGCTCTCCTGACAGGGGGGGTTTGTGCTGATGATTTATCAGCACAGCCCCCCCTCGGATCGCCACACTAGACCACCAGGGAGCCTGCCCAGGGACCACCAGGGATGTGCCCACCCAGGACCACCAGGTAGCCGACCAGGGACCACCAGGGAGCCGATCTGGACCACCAGGGAGACCCCCCTAGACCACCAGGTAAGAGGCATAGTGCCCAATGTGGATGGCACTCAGTGCCACCTTCAGATGCCACCCTAGACCACCAGGGAATGAGCCCCTATCAGTATATATGCCCACCAGTGCCCCTATCAGTGCTTACCAGTGCCCCTATCAATGCATACCAGTGCCACATATCAGTGCCCACCATTGCCACCTACCAGTGCCCACCTATCAGTACCCATCAGTGCCACTTATCAGTGCCCAGTGCCGCCTATGAGTGCCAATCAGTGCTGCTTAGCAGTGTCCGTCAGTGCTGCATATCAGTGCCCGTCAGTGCTGTATATCAGTGCCACCTATCAGTACCCGTCAGTGCTGCTTATCAGTGCCGCCTAACAGTGCTCATCATTGCTGCATATAAGTGCCTCATCAGTGCCACCTCATCAGTGCCGCCTCATCAGTGCCAATCAGTACTTCCACATCAGTGCCTGTCAGTGTAGCCTCATCAGTGCCCACCAGTGATGGAGAAAATTTACTTATTTACAAAGTTTTGTGACAAAAATAGAGAATTTTTTTTTTTCAAAATTTTCGGTCTTTTTTTATTTGTAGCGCAAAAAATAAAAACCACAGGGGTGATCAAATACCACCAAAAGAAAGCTCTATTTGTGGGAACAAAATGATAAAAAATCTGTTTGGGTGCAGCGTCGCACGACCGCGCAATTGTCATTCAAAGCGCAACAGCACTGAAAACTGAAAATTGGTCTGGTAGGAAAGTGTTCTAAGTGCATAGTATTGAAGTGGAGATATATATATATAAACACAGGTTTTTTTTAGTCCTCAATAGGTGCTCAGAAAGGCTATAAAGACCATCATAGTGCTACTTGACTTAAAAATGATCCCAATTTTGTTAAATATTACAATAGCACTCACATTATGCTGTGCACAAATCTGGTGCACTACAGAATAAAAACGAATGTACTATCCCCTTAAGGGGTGTGTCCGTGCATATGTGCTCTGAACAAACAACCTTTCTTCTGGTATGGAACATTGTGGCATCACTGGCTCCGCCCCCTTACGCATTGCGCCACTATCGCAGGGCTTCCTCAGAGGGTTACGCAGTTGTCCTTTTTCTGATAAACCTGTCTTTTCCCTGTTCTCCTGCCCTGTGCCCAGTTGTCCTGTCATATCCCTTGTCAGGTTGTGCTGTTCTTTTTGTCTTATGTCCTGTCTGGTTGTCCTGTCCCATGTCAGTTTATCCTTTCTGGTTTCCAGTTGCCCTGTAATAGGTTGGCTTTTGTACATTTGAGATCTCCTGTGCCTAGTTATACCGTATCAGGTTGATCTGTTCTGAGTCCAGTTCTCATATGTCAAGTTTTTCTGTGCTGTGTCATGTCGTGGGTGTGGAAGCTCTGAGTGGAGGCTCTATGTTGATGGTGGAGGCTCTGGACATAGAGCGTGGAAGCTCTGGATGGAGGGTCTGGAGGCACTGGGAGGATTTATTCTCTGTATTTCCAGAAACAATACATTTTCTCTTTCTCTCTTGTAGGAACATGACATTGAAACGCCCTATGGCATGCTGCATGTCGTCATCCGGGGCACCCCAAAAGGCAATCGCCCAGCAATACTCACATACCATGACGTGGGCTTAAACCGTAAGTATTGGCTTGGATGATGCTTCCAGCTTATTATTGTGGTGTAGACGTGAATTTTTGGTCATTTCTGTGTGGTGCGATGAGAAGGGTGGAGTGGGGGTAAATAATGTATATGTACCCTGTATATGGAATGCAGACTGTAAAACACACTGCAAAGAGCAAGCCTCTTCTGATCATCTGTCACTTTTGAAAAATGATTTCTCTAGCTAGCCACAGATTAATGGGATGTGCACCAGATAAAGAATATGAGTAAATGGATGGCACATATCTTCCTCTGTTTTTACAGAGTTACATAGTTAGTCTGGTTGAAAAAAGACGCAAGTCCATCTAGTTCAATCACTAAAAGGGAAAAATTCTAAATTATTGATAATCAATGCCCTGCTCTTCCTTTCTTTCAGATAAGCTTTGCTTCAATACCTTGTTCAATTATGAAGACATGCAGGAGATCACCAAGCACTTTGTTGTTTGTCATGTAGACGCCCCAGGACAGCAGGTGGGAGCCTCCCAATTCCCACAGGGGTAAGTAGTACAAACCTTCTACAGTGTCGGGGTTCAGCTATAAGCTATACACTATAACTGCCTCTCTTCTTACAGGTATCAGTACCCCACCATGGAAAACCTGGCTGGCATGTTACCGAGTGTGCTGCAGCACTTTGGGTGAGACTCGTAAACTGTCTTTGTGGGTCCACGCGTGTCAGTTGATGCTCTGTGTGATCTCAGACTTATTTGTGCAGAATGAGTATATATGTTCATGTGATTACAGACAAATCATTTCTCTGTCCTGCAGCTTTCAGAGCATCATTGGCATTGGAGTGGGCGCTGGGTCTTATGTCCTGGCCAAGTTTTCTGTAAGTTGATGAGAAAAGTATGAAGGAAAACTGCAGCCCCTTTGGGTACATGTGCCACACCCCTGACCTATATCACACATCACCCATGTCCACATTCAGAGCCTAAATGAAGAGACCTTGTGACCTGAACCAGCTGACCTGACTTCTTGTCTTATTGGTTTTGTACCTAAATTCCCAATAACTGACCTGAACCCATCCCTATGACCTGAACTTGAACCTATCCCTATGAACTGAAATCATCTTTATAACTGTAACTTATCCCTATAATCCTAACAAGAAACCATCCCTATAACTCTAACCAGAGACCATACCTTTTAACTCTAACCTGAACTCATCCCTTCAACCATAACTTGAACTCATTTCTATTAGCTTTACCTGAACCCACTTCTATTAACCTGACCTAAACCCATGCCTAAAACTCTAACCTGATACTGCTCCAACCTATTGAACCCAATTTGGAATCCATCCCTATGACCTAACCTGAACCCATCCCTTTAAACCTACCCTGAACCCATCTAACCCTAATCTGAACCTGTCCCTATAACCCAAACCTGAACCTATCCCTACAACCCTAACCTAAACCAATATGTATAACCATATCCTAAACCCATTTCTATAACACTAACAAGCTCAGCTCTTTAGCCCGCAACCAATTTATATAACCCAAAACTGAATCCCCTCCCCACAACCCTAACCTGAACCTATCCCTATAGCCCTAAGTTAAACCCATTTCTATAACTCTAACCTAAGCCTGTCCTTGAATCCCTGGCCTGAACCCATCCTTCTAACTCTAACGTTAGCTCATTCCTATAACCCTGACCCAAACCTTCCTCTCTAACCCAAACCTGAACATTTCTTCATAATCCTAATCTGAACCTATCTCAACAACCCTAACCCATACTTATAACCCTATTCAGAATCTGTTTTTGTAACCTGAACCTATGTGTAGAACCCTTATCAAAACCCATCCCTATAACCCTAACATTAACCTATTACTATAACCCAAACCCATCCCTATAACCCAAGCTCAAATAAATCCTTATAACCCTAACCAGAACCCATCTCTATAACCCAAACATGAATCCATTCCTACATCCCTAACCTGAACCCATTCCTACATCCCTAACCTGAACCCATTCCTGCACCCCTAATCTGAACCCATTCCTACATCCCAAACCTGAACCCATCCATATAACCCAAACCTGAACCCATTCCTACATCCCTAACCTGAACCCATTCCTACATCCCTAATCTGAACCCATCCCTATAACCCAAACCTGAACCCATCACTATAACCCAAACCTGAACCCATTACTATAACCCAAACCTGAACATCACTATAACCAAAACCTGACCCTATCTGTATAAGCTAAACCTGAACTCCTATTTATAATCCAAACCTGAACCCATCCTTCTATCCCAACCCGGAATATCTATACACCAAAACTGAACCCGTTCTTATATCCCAAACCTGAATCCATCTGTACATTCTAAACCTTAATCCATTCTTGTAACCCTAACTTGAACCCATCCTTATAACCCAAACCATAACCAACCTGACTTTATGACTCAGTCTATTGACTATTAGGATGAAAATTGCCCTATACTGGCAATTTGCTGATACTGTAATTATACCAAAATAATATTGCCACCATATTTTAATGCTGAAAACTGATCCGACAGACTAGGAACTGGAAAGGTGATTTTTAAGGCCTTATACACACGGGCGTATCTAAAAAAATAAACAAAACGTCGGGTCCGACGTCAAGGAAAAAAAGTCAACGTTTTTCGGCGTTATGCGTCGGCGTTTTTGAGCGTTAGTGAGCGTCGGCGTCAATAGGCGTTTTTTTAAAAAAATCATCCCTCTGCTATTTTTCAACCTAAAAACGTCGGCGTCAAAAAACGTCAAAACGTTACAGCCTCAGAACGCGATTGCCCTGGGTTCTACTTTCTGCTCACTAACGCCAACGCCACCTACAACTCAAAAACGCTGACGTTTTTATGGGGCCATTGACTAACATGGAGAGCTGCAAAAAACGCCAGAAAACGCCGGCGTCAAAAAACGTCCGTGTGTATGAGGCCTAAAAGTTAAAAACATAACGGGATCTTTTTGGAAAGACTTCAGAAAACTACCAAAGAAGATGACTAGCTGTACGAAATCCTTTTCAATCAACAAATTCTGTCCACCGCCCCAACAGACGTGACAACCTCCTAGGCTAAATATTCAGGAATGGTTACACTAGGAAAAATCGTATCTGAGGAAGGTTACTCTGGTTTCCTTCATAGATAGTACAGTACTTGGTATAACCAGTTGTTGGATTTTTGCTGCCCGTGCTTAGCCTGATCTCTTCCCACAGCTGATATTCCCAGAACTGGTGGAAGGTTTGGTTCTGCTTAACATTGATCCCAATGGAAAAGGCTGGATTGACTGGGCGGCCTCCAAGGTAAGCTGGGCAAAGACATACCCTGTATATTTATTATTGTGCCCTCTCCAAACCCTCACACTGCTTGTGTCTCCTCAGCTGTCTGGACTGACCAGCTCCCTCACCGACACCGTGCTGTCTCACCTCTTCAGCCAGGTAGGGTCATACAGGGTTTTGTACTGTGCCAGGTTACAGAATGGCTCCTAGGCATGCAGGGACACCACTGCCAGTGAGGGTAACATGGCTTACTGATACCTGCTGGTGTGATGGTGCTATTAGAATTGCTGTGGTGATGTTTACTGTGATTAGACGTGCACTGCCGAAAAAAAATATTTTTTTTTTCATTTCATTCGGGTTTTTTTTTGTTTTGTTTTTTTGGAAATTCAGAATTCGGAAATTTGAACATTTAGAATTTTTGGATTTTTGAATTTCCAAATTTTAGAATTTTTTGGTTTTCCGAATTCCGGATTTTCGGATTTCCAAAAATCCGAAAATTTGGAATTCAAACATCTGAAAATTTGAATAGTCGGATATTGAAAAATCCGAAAATAAGAAAGAAAATTCAAAATAATAACTAACTAATAATAATTATTAAATTATAGATATTGGAATTTCCTTTCAAATTTGGCTGTTAGTGAACGTAACTAATACAAATTTATCTGAAGTTACGAATGATCCGAAATAACAAATGCCGCATCTAAACTAATGGAGTGGAACAAATTAATAATAATATTAATAAAACGTTTTTAATGTTATTATTTATTCATTACATTCCATTCGTTTACATACGGCATTCCTTATTTCGGATAATTCGTAATTTTGGATAAATTCGTATTAGTTACGTTCATTAACAGCCAAAATCCGAATTTTCTAAATTCATTAACAGCCAAAATCCGAATTTTCAAAATTTCATATGTTCGAAAACTCGGATATTTCCGAATTAACGAATTTGTCGAAATTAGTTGAAAAACGAATTTGTAACAAAACAAATTGCACATGTCTAACTGCGATGGACCACCTGGTACCCTGCCTGGATGCTTCTGCCAAGTTACAGCTTCCTCCACTCTGGAACCAGGACTAGGTATTATAGCTGATAATTGCACCCAAGGACTAGACGACACTAGCCTAGGTGCAAACTGGAAATCTTTATTGTAAGTTCACACAGAATTTATACCACACGAAATCCGATAAGAGCTTGATCACATTATCCTTAACAATGCAAGCTGTAAACAGTAATATCATCAGTATATCTAATAGTACATCTAATGAACAGCTAACATAAACATCCCACAATAGTTTGGTAACAAGGTAAAGTGGACAGAATACTAGTCACATCTCAAAGAGGATTAGCAGACAGACAGAAACAATAGGTGACAATTAACAATGGGAATTCACACCTTGGAGGCACACAATGGGGAATTATACATATAAGAAAGACACCTTAATAAACATTCACACAAAGCAACATGAGACACCAGCATCAGGTTGTTTGAACTGAATATACTCTTCTGCTTAGAGTCTCTGGCTCTAGGAGGGGGTTGAAGCTGTCATTGCTGGTTTGGGCACAGAGGCCCCAAATCTGTATCCAGGTCCTAGGTTCCCAGAGTCTGTGTGTTTCGGAGAGACACAGACTCAAATCCAAAGCAAACCACTCCAAGGGTTCCCCAGGCCCACACCTCCCAAAGAACAGAGCCCCCTCAAAAGCCAGGGCCCATTGTCAGTAAGCAGGAGGCTACCCTGCAGTCCCCTCCAAAAGGCCCTGTCCCCGTTGGGTCTGTCACTGTTACCATATACTGATCACATGTGTTTCACCCAGGCACTGATAATGCATCCTGCTGTCTTATGTGTGGATCTATAGATATAAGTAGCGCTGTACTGTAATATTGACATGCAGCTATAAAAATGGATCTTTGTGGTAGTAGCACTGCAGAAGTTCCTAGGCGGACAGCACTGACCCTCAGAGTTAACATTCTGTATCCCCCCCCCCAGGAGGAACTGATGAACAACACAGAGCTGGTGCAGAATTACCGCCAGCAGATCAGCAGCTGCGTCAACCAGAACAACCTGCAACTTTTCTGGAGCATGTACAACGGGTAGGAGCGGTCTGTCTATTGTTGTGTGCACCATCATATCTGATATTATAATACAGTTGCGCTCATAAGTTTACATACCCTGGCAGAATTTATGATTTCTTGGCCATTTTTCAGAGAATATGAATGATAACACAAAAACCTTTCTTTCACTCATGGTTAGTGTTTGGATGAAGCCATTTATTATCAATCAACGGTGTTTACTCTTTTTAAATCATAATGACAACATAAACTACCCAAATGACCCTGATCAAAAGTTTACATACCCTGGTGATTTTGGCCTGATAGCATGCACACAAGTTGCCACAAAGGGGTTTGAATGGCTATTAAAGGTAACCATCCTCACCTGTGATCTGTTTGCTTGTGATTAGTGTGTGTATATAAAAGGTCAATGAGTTTCTGAACTCCTGACAGACCCTTGCATCTTTCATCCAGTGCTGCACTGACGTTTCTGGATTCTGAGTCATGGGGAAAGCAAAAGAATTGTCAACACGTCGTGACCTACTTTCTACGTTCCCAGACAGTCCTCAAGTCTTTGAGTAACTGGAAAATATATGTGTGTGATTAGTGTTCGTTTGTCTAGTGTCCACTCCTACCAATGGAAATTATCGGTAAGTTTGGGGAAACACCGTTGAACACACGTACGATAGTCCGGTTTTAGTGGTCCCATACATTTGAAAACTAGTCCCAGTAAACCCATCAAATACAACAGTAATACTAAATTTTTCTCATTTGTGGCAACTAACTATTATTTACCGAAGTAGGTTT
>BLSH010378388.1:136461-154071 GCA_018402905.1 Glandirana rugosa | reverse complement strand
CTTGTTTGCACTCCTGTGACCTGTTTTCTTTGCCCGAGCTGGACGCTTCCACCCCATCCACAGCCCAGAACTCCAGTGAGTGGGGTGGGGGGCGGGGGTGCAGGGGCATGGAGCTCTGGGAAGGCCACTGATCGCTCGGTTCTCAGTTTTGGAGCTGGCGGGGGACAGATGCAGCATCCAATGCTACATCCACTTAGGTAAGTATGGTTTAAAAAAAAGCCCAACTTCTCTTTTAAAACCGGCCATAGACTATTCAAACCATGTATGGGAGGCTGCATGTACCCAAAGTTGATCAATCAATCAACTTTGGTACACCAGCCTGTCCAATTTTACATGCGAAGTTTGCTAGTGGCTGTTATAGCTGCTAGCAATAATTACTGTGTTCTCCCGGCGAGGACGGCTAACCCCCACCCCTGCCGCTATTAGAACACAATGGTTCCACGGGTGGCATTCCCCCGCCAACACTGACTGTGTTGATGGGGGAATTGAGAAATTTGCTCAGTCTATGGATCAGTTTAACTATAGATTACCATGTGATTGGTCAGACCCAATGTAGTGTAGATCAGTGGTTCTCAACCCTGTCCTCAAGTACCCCCAACAGGCCAAACAAAGCATCCGTGCAAGATAGGAAAACCTGCAAACATGGCCTTTTGGGGGTACTTGAGGACAGGATTGAGAACCACTGGTGTAGATTACTAGATTCCTAGTGACTGGTCAGACCCATTGTGTAATAGATTACAAAATCCCTAGTACATGATTAGACCCATTGTGTAATAAGTTACGAGATTCCTTGAGATTGGTCAGACGCTGTGTAGTTAATTACAAGATCCTGATTAATAAATCAGACCCATGGGTATAGTGGTTAACTAGAGAAGGCTGTATGGGCTTTAGATATCTGAATAAGATGAATGCAAAAACATAAATCATAAGAGTGTTGCTATGTGTGGAGTCTGTGCGCCCTCCACATGTGCGATAAAGCAAAGCATTGTGGGAATGATAGTTGTCACGCTCTGCTGTGGGGATGTTACATCATGATAACGGCGCATCAGTGTTGGCTGCATGTCCCTTCCTTATTGAATGCTGATGTCCTGCACCCCAGTGTTCCTGGCTTTGTCCCAGTGTCTGCTGCCAGAGAATTGTTCTCTTTATAGATCTTATTGATAGGGAGATCTTACTCTGTGTTTTTCTCTTACAGGTTGAATGTAATTCTAAACTTGACCCAACAAACACAACATTCCTGAAGGTGACTGAAACTGTTTCTCTCATGCAATTGTGGGAATGCCTGCAGTAATTTACCCTTGTTCTGGCTTTATTGTTCTTTGCAGCCTCTGACCCCTCAATATATCCAACTTCTCACCCCTGCCCTTCCCTATAGCCTCCTCCAACTATCCCGACTTCATCCTTGCTCTCAGCATTACCCACCTCCAATCGCTCTAACCTCACCCCTTCCCCATAGCCCTTAATCTCTCAGCATTACCCTCCTCCAACCATGCTAATCTCATCTGTTCCCCATAGTCTACAGTGCCTCTGTATCACCTTCCTCAAACCATCCCAACCTCACACCTTCCCCAAAGCCTTCGATACTTCAGCATTACCCTCTCCAACCATACTAATCTCACCCCTTCCACATAGCCTTCAATCTCTCATCATTACCCTCCTTCAACCGTCCTAACCTTATCCCTTCCCAATAGCCTTAGGTGCCTCAGTGTCACCCTCTAACTATCCTAACCTTGCCCTATTCTCGTGGCCTACAATCTCTCAGCATTACCCTCCTCCAACCATGCTAATCTCATCCCTTCCCCATAGCCTTCTATACTTCAACATTATGCTCTCCTCCATTATTAATCTCACCCCTTCCCCATAGCCTCCAATTGATCATCATTACCCTCCTTCAACTGTCCTAACCTTATCCCTTCCCCAAAGCTTCCAGTGCCTCAGTGTCACCCTAACTATCCTAACCTTTCCCCATTCTCATGGCTTCCAATTTCTCAACATTACTCTCCTCCAACCATACTAATCTTACCCCTTCCCCATTGCCTCAGTATCACCCTCTTCCACCCATCCTAATCTCACCTGTTCCTCATAGCCTCCAATCTCTCAGCATTGCCGTCTTCCAACCATACTAATCTCATCCCTTCCCCATAGCCTTAGGTGCCTCAATGTCACCCTCCTCCAGCCATCGTAACCTTTCCCTATTCCCATAGCCTCCATTCTCTCAGCGTTCGTTTAAACTAATCTCCACATTTCCCCATAACCTACAGTGCCTCAGTATCACCCTGCTCCAGTTATCCTAACCTTGCTCCATTCATATAGAGTTGTATGCAAAAGTTTAGGAACCCCTGAAAATTTCCATAATTGTCATTTATAAATATTTGGGTGTTTTGATCAGCAATTTCACTTTGATCTATCAAATAACTGAAGGGCACAGTAATATTTCAGTAGTGAAATGAGGTTTATTGGATTAACAGAAAATGCGCAATATGCATTAAAATGAAATTGGGTGCATAAATTTTGGCACCCCAACAGAAAAATCACATCAATATTTAGTAGAGCCTCCTTTAGCAGAAATAACAGCCTCTAGACGCTTCTTATAGCCTGTAATGAGTGTCTGGATTCTGGATGAATGTATTTTGGACCATTTCTCCTTACAAAACATCTCCAGTGCAGTTAGGTTTGATGGTTGCCGAGCATGGACAGCCCGCTTCAAATCACCCCACAGATGCTCAATGATATTCAGGTCTGGGGACTGGGATGGCCATTCCAGAACATTGAACTTGTTCCTCTGCATAAATGCCTGAGTAGATTTTCAGCAGTGTTTTGGGTCGTTGTCTTGTTGAAATATCCAGCCCCAGCGTAACTTCAACTTTGTGACTGATTCCTCAACATTATTCTCAAGAATCTGCTGATATTGAATGGAATCCATATGACCCTCAACTTTAACCAGATTGCCAGCACTGCCACCGGCCACACAGCCCCACAGCATGATGGAACCTCCACCAAATTTCACTGTGGGTAACAAGGGTGTTTCTTGGAACGCTGTGTTCTTTTGCCACCATGTATAACGCCCCTTGTTATGACCAAAATGAAGCTGGCTTGTCCAAATGTGCGTTTGCATACCTCAAGCAACTCAGTTTATTGTGTGTGTGCAGAAAAGGCTCCCTTCGCATCTCCCATACAGCTTCTCCCTGTGCAAAGTGCGCTGAATTACTGAACGATGCACAGTGACACCATCTGCAGCAAGTTGATCTTGTAGGTCTTTGGAGGTGGTCTGTGGGCTGTTTTTGACCGTTCTCACCATCCTTTGCTTTTGCCTCTCCAATATTTTATGTGGCTGCCCCTTCTGGCCTTAACAAGAACTGTGCCTGTGGTCTTCCATTTCCTCACTATGTTCCTCACAGTGGACGCTGACAGCTTATATCTCTGCAATAACTTTTTGTAGCCTCCCCCTAAACCATAATGTAGAACAATCTTTGTTTTCAGGTCATTTGAGAGTTGTTTTGAGGTCCCCATGTTGCCACTCTTCAGAGGAGAGTCAAAGAGAACAACAACTTGCAACTGACCACCTTAAATACCTTTTCTCATGATTGGATGCACCTGTCTATGAAGTTCAAGGCTTAATGAGCTCACCAAACCAATTGTGTGTTCCAATTAATCAGTGCTAAGTAAGGAGTTACAGGTATTCAAATCAACAAAATGACAAGGGTGCCCAAATTTGTGCACCTGTCTAATTTCGTTTTAATGCATATTGCACATTTTCTGTTAATCCAATAAACCTCATTTCACTACTGAAATATTACTGTGTCCTTCAGTTATTTGATAGATCAAAATGAAATTGCTGATCAAAACACCCAAATATTTAGAAATGACAATCATGGAAATTGTCAGGGGTTCCTAAATTTTGCATACAACTGAAGCCTCAAATGGCTCAGCATTAACCTACTACAACCTAGCCAACCTCGCCCCAGCCCACAGCTTCAACCTACTCCAACAACACTTAACCTCATCCCTTCCCCATAGCCTCCAGTCCCTCATTATCACCGCCCTCCAACCATCATAACTTTGTTGCTTCCCATAGCCTCCAATTTTTCAGCATTACCCCTATTTCAACCTTACCAACCTCATCCCCACCACAACACCACCCTTCTCCAACCTTCCCACCTCCACTCTTCCTTATAACCTCCAATCCCGCAGTATCACCCTTCTTCACCCATCCCAACCTT
The DNA here is from genome assembly GCA_018402905.1 of Glandirana rugosa. Taxonomy (NCBI): domain Eukaryota; kingdom Metazoa; phylum Chordata; class Amphibia; order Anura; family Ranidae; genus Glandirana; species Glandirana rugosa. Next base: position 149,851 of record BLSH010378388.1, on the reverse strand, counting down.
CACTATCACCCTCCTCCTATCTTTCCACCTCCACCCTCTGTTGTAACCTCCAGTCCCTCAGTATCACCCACCCCCAGCCATTCCAACCTTCAGTCTCACCCTTCTCTATGCTTTCCACCTCTGCCCTCCCCTATAGCTTCCAATCCCTCAGTATCACCCTCCTTCAACCATCCCAACCTTCAATATCACCCTCCTCCAATCTGTCCTGTAGCCTCTAATCCCTCAGTATAACCCTCCTCAAACCTTCAGTATCAACCTCTTACAGCCTTTTCACCTCTGCCCTCTCCAATAGCCTCTAATCCCTCAGTATCACCCTCTTTCAAGCATTCCAACCCTTAGTATCTCACCCTTCACCAGCCTTTCTATCCTCACCTTCTTTATCACCTCCAATCTCTCATTATTACCATTCTCCAGCCAACCTATTCTCACCCCAATCCGCAGTATGACCCTCTTCTAACCCTTCCACCCCAACTGTTCTCTATAGCTTCCATTTCACAGTATCAGCCCACTCAACCTCATCTAAACTCTCTGCCTCACCCTCCTCCAACCTTTCACCCCCCCTTACCCTTACCCATAGCTTCCAATACCACAGTGTCAGCCTCCCCCAGCCATCACACCCTCAATATCTCTTCCATCTTACCCACCCCCTTCTTCTCTATAGCCTCACACCACCCTTCTACAATTAACTCAATGCCTTCCGTAGAATTTTCAACCCCTCAGTTCATCCTTCTTCTTCCTGATTGGTATGACCATTCTGGGTTATGCTCAGTGTTCTGTTTGTTTTACCACAATAGCAGCAAGCGGCGAGTTGAGGGCAGGATTATTGGTTCCTCATTCTCGGGGCGGTGTCTATCCATGTCTTTTTTACAAATATTTTATTTTTCATTTAAGTTGCATTTCTTGTTATGTAAACATATTCATTTATTCACTAGCTGCCCCTTCTTCTGCCCCCACAGATGGCCGATTCTGGTGGACTTCCTCAAGTGACACAGGTAACACCAACCATTTCTATATATCATTCATTAACCCTATGTATGTTAGATGAATAAACATTCATATCCAGACTGTCATGGGAGATCGTTGGACAAAAGGAATCGTATGAGACACAAACAAGGCTGTGGGAGGGGGTCCTTGGTATGTTGAGGGTCTTGAGATGTCACTAATATGAAGTATAGTTACATAATTCCTTCTCCTGCACAGCCTGGAAAACTGACAGAAGCCTTCAAATATTTCCTCCAAGGAATGGGATATAGTAAGTACAGTTTGCCTGGATCATGTGGAGGTATCAGAGCTCGTATGGCAGAGTGCTCGATGGCTGGTGTCCAATGTTGTGTGTCCGATGAAGGGTATCCAGTGGTGTGTGCCCGATGGGCGGTATCCAATAGTGTGCGCTTGATGGTAGGTGTTCAGTGGTGAGTGCCCGATGGCAGGTATCCAATAGTGTGTGCTTGATGGACAGTATCCAATGGTGTGTGCCTGATGAAGGGTATCCAGTGGTTAGTCCCTGATGGTAGTTATCCAATGGTGGGTGCCTGATGGCGGGTATCCAATTGTGAGTGCCTGATAGCTGGTATCCAGTGGAGAGTGCCTAGTGGTAGGTATCCAATGGGGAGTGCCCAATGGTGGGTATCCAGTGGTGTGTGCTGGATGTGGGTATGCAATGGGGAGTACCTGATCGCAGGTATCCAAGAGTGGGTGCTTGATGACGGGTATCCAATGGTAAGTGCCTGATGGATGGTATCCAGTGGGGAGTGCCTAGTGGTAGGTATCCAATGGGGAGTGCCTGATGGTGGATATCCAGCTGTGTGTGCCTGATGGTGTGTAACCAATGGGGAGTGCCTGATGGTGGGAATCCAATGGTGTTTGCTTTATGGCGGGTATCCAAAGGTGTGTGCCTGATGGTGGGTATTTAATAGTGAGTCCCTGATGGTCAGTATCCAGTGGTGTGTGTCTGATATGGTGAGTGCCTGATGACCTGTATCCAATGTTGAGTGCCTGATGGTGGGTATGAAGTGTGTGTGATGGCAAGCATTCAGTGGTGAATCCCTGATGGTGGGTATTCAATGGTGTGTACCTGATGGTGGATATCTCAGGATGAGCACCTGATGGTGGGTATCCAGTGATATGTGCCAGGTGAAGGGTACCCAATGGTTGGTTCCTACTGGCAGTTACCCAGTGCTGAGTGCCTGATGGTAGAGATTCAGTGGTGCATGCCTGATGGTGGATGGTATCCAATGGTGAGTGGCTGGTGGTGGGTATCCAATGGTGTGTGCCTAATAGTGAGTACCCAATGGTCGTCACCATTTGTCTGTTGGTTATTTTGTTTGGTTGGTTGTGTGTCTGGCAGTTGTGAGTATACAGTATCTCACAAAAGTGAGTACACCCCTCACATTTTTGTAAATATTTTATTCTAACTTTTCATGTGACAACACTGAAGAAATGACACTTTGCTACAATGTAAAGTAGTGAGTGTACAGCTTGTATAACAGTGTAAATTTGCTGTCCCCTCAAAATAACTCAACACACAGCCATTAATGTCTAAACTGCTGTTGAGTTATTTTGAGGGAACAGCAAATGTACACTGTTATACAAGCTGTACACTCACTACTTTACATTTTAGCAAAGTATCATTTCTTCAGCATTGTCACATGAAAAGATAGAATAAAATATTGACAAAAATGTGAGGGGTGTACTCACTTTTGTGAGATACTGTACCTTTTGGCAATTGTGTTACCATGTGTGTGTGTGTCCAGTCTTCACAACCACCATCACATTCCCAAGTGGGAACATCTACCACAGTCCCTTTTAGTGTGTAACATTGGTTCTATGCCACCCCACCTATTCCTCGGTCCTATAGCTGTGTCTGCCTCCCACCATGTTTGTCTGCTCACCCTATGCACAGTGTACCATGTCTGTCTCTCAGAATATTTGTATCTAATGTGTTAATGTGACATTTCTGTGTCTCCTCCACCTCTCCTCATAACTGCCCTGTGTGCGCCCCTCTCTCCCTCCTCGTCTTTCTCCCTCAGTTGCTTCCCTGAAGGATCGGAGACAAAGTGCCAGTGCAGGTACCCAATGTTCCCCTCCCCTGCTCTGCTGTCAGATTTGCTGTCAATGCTGCATGTTCCCAGTGCTGTAGCTCCCCCCAACCCCATGACTGCTGTGCCTACCTCCCTCATAGAGGATGCTGTAACTCCAGCTTACCCCTCTGAGTCCCAGTACTACCAGGGAGGAGCTCTTCCTAATGGACCACTCTCTCACAAATGTGAGACTCAGAGTCATGGAGGACCCCTCTAATTTGTCACATAGCTGCCAGAGTCTGGGGTATCTGTCTCTACCTCTGTCATCACTACATGCAGCTGCCACTGTCACGGTGGAAACGTGTACTCTTTGCCTGCTTTCTAGAACATCAATTTCATAGTAACAGGACTATCACCAGTCCCCTGTGTTGATGTTAAATCTTAGGGTGGGGAAGCCCATGGCATTCCTTTTTCCAGGTGGCCCATGGCATTCCTTTTTCCAGGGGGCTTATTATTCTGGTTAGCATGTCCTGGGTGGCAGGTTCCTGTAGAACCTCAGGCTGCTGCTACCCTACTGCATGAAAGGGTTAAATCTCGGCCATGTTCCAGGACTCTCATATTAGGGTGTTAACCATTTAGTTGCTACTCAAGCTCCTGTTATGCAGCCAATGTTCATCTGTAGCTTCTCTAGTAACATGTATCCTGTTCTCCCTTCTCTATGCCTTCAGTGCCCTCTGCCAGCATGACCCGACTCGCCCGTTCCCGCACAGCTTCTCTCACCAGCGCCAGTTCTGTGGATGGAGGACGCCCACGGCCCTGCACCCAGTCAGAAAGCAGCGAGGGGATTGGGCAGATCAATCACACCATGGAAGTGTCCTGCTGAAGAGTTGCAACCAGCACCTTCTCCCCCAAGTCCCCCTCTTCCCCATTCATCACCCATCTCTTCTTTGCAAGTTCTGCTTCCTGCACCCCTCCCCCTCTAAACAGCGTCTGGCGTTTCTTGGGGATCCAAAAACCTGGGTGACAGTAGTTCATCTGGTGTGTTGTCTCTTAGTTCCCCTTGTGATTGGAATTAACAGGGGTAAGAGCAGATAAGTGTGGGGTAAGTGGTGGATGAGATTTATATGGAGGGAAAGATGTAGTAGTCATCTCATGCTGCAGAAGACTGACTCTTCTCTGTGGAGGTGTAGAATTAGGGCAGCAAATTGGTGGCTTTGGTGAGATTCATTTTAAGCTCTGAAAGCCCATGGCCAGAGATTGCTGGGTGAGGTGGAAGTCAGCTGGAGATCTGTTTATGGCACGTAAACATTGTGGCCATACATTTTATATTTGATGGTTAGGATCTACAGGTCACAATATAATACTGTAGACTTGAGACCTGGAGATCTCTATATAAAAACTGTAAAGCTGGGCTCTGTGCATTTTAAGAGATGAGATCCAGAGACGTCCATTTGATCATATATAGCATGGATCAGGAACATGCTCAGAAGCTGGGATTAGGAGATCTTTAGAAGATAACAGAAAGTGGAGATCTGTTGATGATAATCTAGAGCTGGGATCTGGAAATCTTCAGATAACACTATGAATGGGTGATTACTGAGTCTTTAATGGACAGGGTTGTCAGTAGGTAAGGCAGACTCTTCAAGTCCAGTGTGTTGAAGGACATAGTTGGGTAGGTTTGGTGTATATGGCAGCTCAGAAGTTAATATTGGTTGTAGATGGTGAAATGTAGAATTATGGTATGAAATTTATAGTGGTGGGAGAGAAACATGTGGACAGTTAGGGGTTATCTTTGCGTAGATTTGAACATTTTCCTTATTTCTAGCGTTGTCCTGTCTCCCCTGTCCCTTTATCTTGATGTTTCTTCCCCATCCATTACCTGCGTGTCCTGCCGATCTAGACATTATTCTACATACTAGGCGTATTCACTCCTCTTCCTCTCCTGTGACCGTTCCCAGATCCTGTCTGTGTGTGCAGTGACTCTGTACTCATATATGTCTATTGTGGTGGTGAATGCTTCTAGTTGCATTAAGCCATCCGTACAAATAACTCCACGATAGTAATGGAAGAATTCAAAAAACTTCAATAAAAGTCTGAAATCTGCACATTTTCTTTATTCCTGCTCAGGCATTACTCTTTTCTTTGTCTCAATTTTTTTAATGGTGGGGATGGGGGACAGGACAGGTGAGGGGAATCAGGATCCAAAATCATCAGGTAAGTTCCCTGATACCACCACCACTAGGCTTCACTATTAGTACCTAGATGACCACCATTATTAGGCCATAACCTTGAGATAACCACTATCTGGCTGTACCATTAGATCCTGGTATCTGGTGTCCAGGAACCATTGGTACATCATTAAAGTGATTGTAAAGCCGCCACCACCCCCAAAAAAAAAAACATGCAGCGCATACTAGCTCATTATGAAACACTTACCTTGGAATGAAGCTGTTGCAGCGGTCTCGGCACACCGCTGTGACCGGCAACATCCTTCTTCCGGGTCTGTGGCTCTGTCCAATCAGAGCGCGGGCTCCAGCGCTGTGATTGGCGGAGCCGCGCTGACATCACTTCCGCGCATGCGCATGGGAGCCGTCATTTACAGTACGAATACAGAAGAAACGGCACACTGGGCTACCCCGGGTGCCGATTCTTCAGTGCGCATGTGCCGATGATGTCGGCACATGCAGATACAGGGGATATCTCCTAAACCGTACAGGTTTAGGACCTACAGGTAAGCCTTATTGTAGGCTTACCTGTAGTTTAAAGTGGTTGTCATGACTTGACAACCACTTTAAGATGCTGGTCTCTGGGATCTAACAGACAGGCCTAACAGTGGAGGCCTCTGACTCTAATGGTATGGAGGTCTGGAGTATCTAATGGATACACCAATGATGGTGGTCTCCGGGGGTTTTTCTCCTGAAAATTTGCATTTGATAAATGGCTGTGCAAATATTTTTTGAAAAATTCTTTTTTATTGAAATTTTCTGAACAACAGAAAAAAGTATATTTATGAAAGCAGAGACCCTGGAGAATAAAATTGTGGTAGTTGCGATTTTTTTAGGTTGTAGCGTTATTTATCAAAGGTAATTTTTTTTTTTTTAGGAAAAAATGCACTTAAATTGAGTGTACATAAACACAATATTTTAACCCATTGCCAAGTTTTTGGTAATATATAAAAGATTGAGTGGTGTTGAATAAATAGATGCCAAACATGTCAAGTCTTAAAACGTCACACATCTGTGGAAAGGTGAAAATAACCAAAATTTTCCATAGGTGACCCTTTTAAAGTCATTGCAGGTAGAGTTAACAATAAATGGTGGCCCTAGAATAATTGCTCGCACACCATAGTTCATGATGATGCCTCACATGTGTGGCACAATTAAGGTTTACATGCATGTGCTTGTCCTACGCTGTGATTTTATATGGGGTGTGTGTGGGGGTGACAGGAGTGCTTAAAAAAAAAAAAAATTAAAAATTATTTTTATTTTAATTCTTTTTTTATATTGTTTATTTTTAAAAAAAAAATATGTTACTATCACAAGGGATATAACCTTCACTGTGATAGCATGGACTAGTGACAGGTCCTCTTTATGGGGACTTTGGGGGTTATTTCACTCCAATGCAGTTATTTAAGCACAGATCGCCCCTGTACCTTCAATGACAGCTGTGACACTGGAAGTGAGGTAATACAGGGTCATTTGTCGTAGTTCCTGTTTTTTCCATGGAAGCCATTTCCCACGGTCCCAGGCTCCCTGGAGGAACAGAAGATCCCCGGGAACCACCCCGGGGAGGGAGGGGGTGGGGCAGTTTGAGAGCCCCATGAAAGTGATTGGACGGCTCTAAGGTCACTTTTATCGGAAAGCTCTTTGCTGGTGTTCTATAGAATAGTGCATCCCATTCAGCCAAATTCAGTCTGCCTCTCTGCTCATGCGGGAGAATTTACTGATCACGTGACAGGCTGATTTCGGCATGTTGCACGATTGCATTCTCCCTTTGCAGATCGTTGGATAATGCCTCAGACTATCTGTGCATGCACAGTGCTGACATCACGCCAGCTGATCAACATATCAGCTGGAGTGACGTTGGGTACTGCGCATGCGCAAATCATCTAAGGCTTTATCCGTTGGGATTCACTTTTGATAGAACGCGGCTCTTAAAGAAGTATGGCCTGAGCTTGTTTGGCCATTCTTCTCCTATGGGTCTCAGGAGTGCAATCCGTTTTGCAATCCTGTGACCCGTTTTCAACAGAGAGCGGACTAAAGTCCACTCTCTGCTGACGTCACAGGAGTCGGGAGAGGTACCGCGTCATCACGACTTCAAGAGTCTGGATCTGCCAGGTGCCTGGACTGACAGCAGTCTCAGCCAGTCAGTGAGCCAGAGATGGTCGTTCCCCGCCCCTCCACAGCTCAGCGCTCCAGTGAGCGCAGAGAAAAGAGCTGCTGATTGACAGCCAGCAACTCTCCGCTTGGGGATCTGTGAGAACCAAGCTACCGGTGGTGTTTGATGCTTCGGTTCTCAGGGTACAGACGCCAGGGGACAAATGCAGCATCCATCTAGGTAAGTATAATGGGGGAAAAAAACAGAAGCCCATACTTCTCTTTTAAACCCGGTACCAAGCTCACAGCTACAGCAGCTATGAGCTTGACTTAGCCACTTGTCCATCATGCCATTTATACACATACTTTGGTAGACGTGGTAAAGCAGGGGTGCCCAACCCGTGGCCCATGCAGCCTTCTGACGTGGCCCACAACCTCAAACCAAGGAAGTGCATGTCCATTCTCTTGGATGGCGGGTCGGCAAGCCCAGATCGCAATCATCAGGTTTCCTGCCTGCCATCCCAGAGCATCAAGATGGCTCCTGCAGCGGAAGAAGCAGGCAGCCACAGAGGCAGCAGGACCTGCATAAGCCGATGCTCCCGCTGTAGCAGAGTGATATCAAGTGCACTTCACCTGGCACCTTTCTAGCAGCCTGGAGAGCAATAGGAAAAGGAAAGTGTATTAAATAACACATACACTGTGCTTTTGCAATGGGCAGATTGGCTCCTATAAAAGGGTTAACAACTATTAGGCTGCTTTAACACTGATCGGCAGCACAGCGCACCTGCGGGTTAGCTGCACTGAGCCATAGACTTCTATTATGTCTTGCAGGTTTGGGGTGCTTTTTGAAATGGTACCACACCCACAAGATGTAATAGAAGCCTATGGCAAAGTGCAGCTAACCCGCAGATGCACTGTACATCAAAGCTGCCTTATAGGGGGCTCAGGACAGTAAGGACTTGTTGTACGTTTGCGGTTTGGAGGGCGGTAAAGCCTCATAGATGTCTTTACTACACGCCCACAACCACTGGCGTAGTATCAGAGGTCACAACAGCAACCTGGCCCCATGCTCCAGGGGGCCCGTGCGGGGCATCCCTGTTACATTCTTGGACAAGAGGGGCAGCATTTACATGAACCAGTCCATTTTTCTCCTGCAACTGCTGAAGTATTCATAGGGGTTGATTTACTAAAGGCAAATCCACTCTGCACTACAAGTGCACTTGGCAGTGCAGTCACTGTACATCTGAGGGGAAGATCTGAAATGAGGGGAATATCTGCTGATTTAATCATCCAATCATGTACAAGCCAAAGTGCTGTTTTTTATTTTCCATTCATGTCCCCCTCAGATAGTGACTGCACTTCCAAGTGCATTTGTAGCGCAGAGTGGATTTGCCTTTAGTAAATGGCCTCCATAGAGTCCTTGTAAAAAGTGAACAGTCAGTGTTCACACTAGTGTCATCCACTTTTTTTTTTTATTGTGATTAAACAGTGGCTAAACATCCAAGGGAGATTGGTCCTGTGAAGAATGATGATCCGGATTGTTTAAAATCTTCATTATGCTATTTAAAATATAAAATTCTGAACCATTTCATTGTGGCCCACAATCGGTTACCAAATCACTTAAGTGGTCCTTGCTTTTCAAAAGGTTGAGCACCCCTGTGGTAAAGTGTATTTATTCCAGAGTGCATGAGATTTTGTAATAAGGGCAATCCGTAAGCAAAAACATCGATTTTATTGCAGTACAGTGCATAAATCAACGGACTGCTATAAATGCTTTGGAAATAAAGTGGGTAACTTGAATGTGACCTATTAGCAGCTGGCAACCCTAACCTACTTTACTTTCCCAGCTCAATACTAAAACGGGCTTATAGGAACTACTGTATATAATAATCTTCTGCATAAAGTGGCCATATACATCTAGCCCTGTGTCATCTGAACGATGCCACAATATCTTGCTAAGGGTGACCATCAAGAAGAACTGGCCAATTGGTGCAGTGCCTGAACATTGAACGTTCCTTGTGGTAGTGAATGCAGAATGGATGTAGGGTAGGGGGGTACCTACAGGGGTAGCAATTGCCACTCAGCCCCATTCTACCGGGGGCCCTGTGTGGCTCCCTTGTACACCTGGATAGGAGGGGTGGCTCGGTGGCATATAGAGGAACTAATACCATGCATTATCCTCCTGCAGCCTCAAAGTCTGCTTCTCCTCCATTGCCTCCCTCAGGGCATTCAATGGCCACAGGAGGAAAATGGAGGGGATCAGTTCTTTCATATACCACCCTGCTGCCCTTCCTATCCAGACCCCTGTGTGCTCTCCCCTCTCCCGCTGGCTGCTGCCGGTAATGCAGACGGGCAGGTCCCATGAGCACTGAGTCATTCAGAAGGTTCTAAAGGTAATTGGGTATGTTTGAAGACATACAGTGTCTCACAAAATTGAGTACACCCCTCACATTTTTGTAAATATTTTATTCTATCTTTTCATGTGACAACACTGAAGAAATGGCGCTGTCTCTATGAGCAAGCTAATAAACCAAAAAAACAAAAAAGACTATTATGCTTACACATGTGAATGATACCATTAAGTGCAATGTGCAAACCTGAAATTAATTCCTATATAATAGTACTTCAAAGCGTCCATAAATAAATAGTGTGTTCAATTTCATATAGAAGTCGCAACATGAAAATAAATATTAAAAATTGCAACAGGTAGAAATTTATATATAAAATGTGCAGTGTAAAAATAAAAAATATAAAAATAATTAAAAAAATCAACAGCAAAAAATCTGAGGTGACTTTAGTGCTTCATCTGTGCAAATAGCAGCAAGGTGACTTCCAGACGTGCTCCCCCTCTCACGTCCCCATTCACCACATCTCTGCACCCCCCCAGGGGTATTTCGCATGAGGTAAATGGAGTCTTTAGATCCTGTACTCCACTCCTCTGTTTAAGCCTCCAAACACCAATCCTCTGCTCACACGATCCACATCTCTGCTCTCCCACAGGGGTATCACATATAAAGCAAATGGGGTCTTTAAATCCTGTGCTCCACTCCTCTATTAAAGCCTCCAAACAGCAATCCTCTGCTCACGCGATCATCTCCAAAGTGATATCATATAAGGAGAACAAGGAGTCCAAAATAGTGTGATACCGTAATAAATTGCTTTTTATTGGTTTAAATGCATGCAGGTAAGAAAGTATTTTTAAAAACGTCCAAACTGGTGCACAAACCAGGCAATTACTGCTGTACCAGTGCACCAGTGGACGTTTTTAAAAATATCACACTATATCACACTATAAAACTATCACACGGTATCACACTATTTTGGACTCCTTGTTCTCCTTATATGATATCACTTTGGAGATGATCGCGTGAGCAGAGGATTGCTGTTTGGAGGCTTTAATAGACAAAGCTGTAATGGTCTCAGAGATAAGACACCGTATATCAACATCAAACCAGGTATATTAAATGTTGGGCTCACTTAGTTCTAACACCTCACCTTGCAAAAACTCATTAGCTGATGAACTGCCCATCCAGCTCAGACATAGTGCTACCACTAGGCAAAGTAGGCAGCCTTCTAGGGCGCACTGCTGCCTAGGAGTGCCCAGCTGCTGGTTTCCCTCCGCATCTGCAGGCTGCAGCATGTAACTAACTCTCTCAGGCAGCGACTCTGTCCGACCAGTAGTGTAATTAGAGGCACAGCACTGGAGCCAGCGCTAGAGGGAGCAGAGCCGATGCTTCCTGTATAGCACCGCCTCCTGTCACATGGGCAGGGCAAAGGGGGTGGAGCCAATGGGGGTGGCAAAATGAGGTTTCGCCTAGGGTGTCAAAAATCCTTGCACCAGCCCACTAAATGCAACCAGATCAGTGCCAATGAAATGCAACCTGATCAGCGCCCATGAAATACGGCCTGATTAGTGTCCATGAAATGCAACCTGATTAGTGCCCATGAAATGCAGCCAAATTAGTGCCCATGAAATGCAACCTGATTAGTGCCCATGAAATGCAGCCAGAGTAGTGCCCATGAAATGCAGCCTGATTAGTGCCCATGAAATGCAGCCTGATTAGTGCCCATGAAATGCAACCAGATCAGTGACGATGAAATGCATCCTGATCAGTGCCGATGAAATGCAGCCTGATTAGTGCCCATGAAATGCAGCCAGATTAGTGCCAATGAAATGCAGCCTGATTAGTGCCCATGAAGTGCTGCCAGATTAGTGCCCATGAAATGCAGCCTGATCAGTGCCCATGAAATTCAGCCTGACCAGTGCCCATAAAATGCAGCCTGATCACACAGAGCAATCTCCTGCTCTATCATGGCGATTGGATTATAATATCCCTGCGGCTGCTGTAACAAAGTCCCGCCTGCTATTATACATGTCCCGACATTGGATCAGTGTTCCGTCTATCACAGCAGCCAATCAGTCTAGGAGGCGGGACTTTGTTACAGCGGCCACTGAGCTTTGGCGCCCTCCCTCAGCCTGGGGCGCCGGGGTCAGCTCTGGATCCGATCCCTGATTCCAGGGGGGGCACTTGTTCCCCCTTTCGGGGGGATGGGTGGCCTCCTCACAGCATGTGTTAACTATTAAAAGCTTGGAGCACCACACCGCACCCCCCACACCTACATAGTGGTTGCAGCGCTGCCCATGCACTTGTATGGGTTTCCTGCCAGGCGAGACAGGTTGTGTAATTCTCACCGCGTTGCAAACTGCCAGCCATATTCATTTGCGGCTGGGGAATTGGGGGCAGTAAAACCACGGCAACCTGCGTAAACAAGGCCTAAGATTTCATACACATCAGCAACTTTGGACAACCTTGCTTACCCAAGTACATGGCAGTTTGCCCTGGCTCCTAAGGCTTCACTGCACACCAGTGCAGTGCGTTGGTATGCGCAAAAAGAAAATAACACACGTTGCACTTTTGTGCAGTGTCCTAACACGCTATAATGTATAACACAATGGCAATGGATTCAAACTATGTCCTACCAACACAAGTTTATAACACACAGCAGCGCATGCGTTATCGTGTGCTCGAAAGTAATGCTGAGCCCTATGGCCTCATTCACACAGGCATACTACAGCGTACACCCATGTGAGCGATGTTTTTGTTCAATGCATCCAGTCCCAGTCATGTCAATTGGGAAGCAGCGGCTGCATGGACACAAGCGCTGCTACCAATTTGCCCATGTGGGTGGGGGTCCCTGAGCGTACTCTGTCTGCATTTGGGGAACCGCACCCACATGGATTTCAACAAGCGGCTGTGGACATGAATGGCACTGCCTGCACCCGAATGTACAGAACAAGGCCCTCACATGCCCATGTTAGGCCTAAGGAGCTTGTGAGCTGGGCATGACTGCCCATACATCCAGCATAGAGATGAAAGGTGCATTTCCCTGCTGGACAGAGGCGTAACTAGAACCTTCAGGGCCCCGGTGCAAGAAATTATGAAGGGCCCCCTGGCCAGGGCCCTTCCCACTGATCCTGGGGCCCTTTACTCATATCGCGGGTCCTTTTATTATGGTACCGCAGCGGGGCCCTTTCCGCCATCTTAGGGCCTCCCCATGGTGGTGAAATGCCAGGGCCCGGTCACAATTGCAACCTTTGCAATCCTGATAGTTCCCTTACTGGTGTCAGTAGTTTTTAATTTTTATTTTATTATTTTTTTACCATTTCATTTTATTTATTTTGCAATTTTTTTAGGAGCTCTGTTGGGGGGTTTTGATGAGATATCGGGGGTCTAAACAAACCTCAGCCCTCAATCTCCAACTGTGTAGCCTCAGCTGCACAGAATGAATGGACAGGAATAGCTGTGCACCGAGCCTCCCATTCATTCAGAAACGGAAGTATAGTAAAAACAGTTTACTATGCTTCAGTTATGAGTAAACCAATTGATACCAATCACTGACTCTGTTCATTCAGAAAAGGAAGGAGCCGGTAAATGATAAATTTACAGACCCATACCCATCCCTCCATTATGACTCATCTTCTACAGCAGCTGGCAGGAGAGAGGAGGGGGGAAGACAGCAGCTCTGTGGGGGCGGGGGGGGGGGGGGGCAGGG
>BLSH010378388.1:50103-66012 GCA_018402905.1 Glandirana rugosa | reverse complement strand
TATCATAAACCTCTCCCTATATAACACTATGAGATGATTTTATAACAATAATCTGTCCCTCACAGGAGCATCAGGAATCTCTCCCTATAGCAGAATGATATGATTTTAAAACAATAATATGTCCCTCACACGAGCAGCAGGAACCTCTCTTTATAGCAGCATGATATGATTTTAGAACAATAATGTGTCTCTCACAGGAGCAGCAGGAACCTCTCCCCATAGCACTATGAGATAATTTTAGAACAATAATCTGTCCCTCACATTAGCAGCAGGAACCTCTCACTATAGCACTATGAGATGATTTTAGAAATAATAATCCATCCCTCACAGGAGCAGCAGGAACCTCTCCCTATAGCACTATGAGATGATCTTAGAACAATAATCTGTCCCCACAGGAGCAGCAGGAACCTCTCCCTATAGTTCTATGAGATGATTTTATAACAATAATCTGTCCCTCGCAGCAGCAGCAGGAACCTCTCCTATAGCACTATGATATGATTTTAGAACAATAATCTGTCCCTCACAGGAGCAGCAGGAACCTCTTCCTATAGCACTATGAGATGATTTTAGAACAATAATCTGTCCCTCACACCAGCATTAGGAACCTCTCCCTATAGCACTATGAGATGATTTTAGAACAATAATCTGTCCATCACAGGAGCATCAGGAATCTCTCCCTATAGCAGAATGATATGATTTTAGAACAATAATGTGTCCCTCACCGGAGCAGCAGGAACCTCTCCCTATAGCACTATGAGATGATTTTAGAACAATAATCTGTCCCTCACACGAGCAGCAGGAACCTCCCCCTATAGCACTATGAGATGATTTTAGAACAACAATCTGTCCTTCACAGGAGCAGCAGGAACCTCTCCCTATAGCACTATGAGATGATTTTAGAACAATAATCTGTCCCTCAAAGGAGCAGCAGGAAACTCTCCCTATAGCACTATGAGATGATTTTATAACAATAATCTGTCCCTAACACCAGCAGCAGGAACCTCTTCCTTTAGCACTATGAGATGATTTTAGAACAGTAATATGTCCCTCACACCAGCAGCAGGAACCTCTCCCTATAGCACTATGAGATTACTTTAGAACAATAATCTGTCCCTTATAGGAGCAGCAGGAACCTCTCCCTTTAGCACTATGAGATTACTTTAGAACAATAATCTGTCCCTTATAGGAGAAGCAGGAACCTCTCCCTATAGCACTTTGAGATGATTTTAGAACAATACTCTGTCCCTCACAGGAGCAGCAGGTACCACTCCCTATAGCACTATGAGATGATTTTAGAACAATAATCTGTCTTTCACGGGAGCGCAAGGAACCTCTACCTATAGCACTATGAGATGATTTTAGAACAATAATCTGTCCCTCAAATGAGCAGCAGGAACCTCTACCTATAGCACTATGAGATCATTTTAGAACAATAATCTGTCCCTCACACGAGTATCATAAACCTCTCCCTATATAACACTATGAGATGATTTTATAACAATAATCTGTCCCTCACAGGAGCATCAGGAATCTCTCCCTATAGCAGAATGATATGATTTTAAAACAATAATATGTCCCTCACACGAGCAGCAGGAACCTCTCTTTATAGCAGCATGATATGATTTTAGAACAATAATGTGTCTCTCACAGGAGCAGCAGGAACCTCTCCCCATAGCACCATGAGATGATTTTAGAACAATAATCTGTCCCTCACACGAGCAGCAGGAACCTCCCCTATAGCACTATGAGATAATTTTAGAACAATAATCTGTCCCTCACATTAGCAGCAGGAACCTCTCACTATAGCACTATGAGATGATTTTAGAAATAATAATCCATCCCTCACAGGAGCAGCAGGAACCTCTCCCTATAGCACTATGAGATGATCTTAGAACAATAATCTGTCCCCACAGGAGCAGCAGGAACCTCTCCCTATAGTTCTATGAGATGATTTTATAACAATAATCTGTCCCTCGCAGCAGCAGCAGGAACCTCTCCTATAGCACTATGATATGATTTTAGAACAATAATCTGTCCCTCACAGGAGCAGCAGGAACCTCTTCCTATAGCACTATGAGATGATTTTAGAACAATAATCTGTCCCTCACACCAGCATTAGGAACCTCTCCCTATAGCACTATGAGATGATTTTAGAACAATAATCTGTCCCTCACACCAGCAGCAGGAACCTCTCCCTATAGCACTATGAGATTACTTTAGAACAATAATCTGTCCCTTATAGGAGCAGCAGGAACCTCTCCCTATAGCACTATGAGATTATTTTAGAACAATAATCTGTCCTTCAAAGCAGTAACAGGAACCTCTCCCATTAGCACTATGAGATGATTTTAGATCAATACTCTGTCCCTCACAGGAGCAGCAGGTACTTCTCCCTATAGCACTATGAGAAGATTTTAGAACAATAATCTGTCTTTCACGGGAGCAGCAGGAACCTCTCCCTATAGCACTATGAGATGATTTTAGAACAATAATCTGTCCCTCAAACGAGCAGCAGGAACCTCTCCCTATAGCACTATGAGATGATTTTAGAAATAATAATCCATCCCTCACAGGAGCAGCAGGAACCTCTCCCTATAGCACTATGAGATGATTTTAGAACAATAATCTGTCCCTCACACGAGCAGCAAGAACTTCTCCTATAGCACTATGAGATGATTTTAGAAATAATAATCCATCCCTCACAGGAGCAGCAGGAACCTCTCCCTATAGCACTATGAGATGATCTTAGAACAATAATTTGTCCCCACAGGAGCAACAGGAACCTCTCCCTATAGTTCTATGAGATGATTTTATAACAATAATCTGTCCCTCGCAGCAGCAGCAGGAACCTCTTCCTATAGCACTATGAGATGATTTTAGAACGATAATCTGTCCATTACAGCAGCAGCAGGAACCTCTCCCTATAGCACTATGAGATGATTTTAGAACAATCATCTGTCCCTCACACCAGCAGCAGGAACCTCTTCCTATAGCACTATGAGATGATTTTAGAACAATAATCTGTCCATTACAGCAGCAGCAGGGACCTCTCCCTATAGCACTATGAGATGATTTTAGAACAAAAATCTGTTCCTCACAGGAGGAGCAGGAACCTCTCCCTATAGCACTGTGAGATTATTTTAGAACAATAATCTGTCCCTCAGATTATTATCCTTTTAGCACTATGAGATGATTTTAGAACAATAATCTCTCCCTCAAAGGAGCAGCATTAACCTCTCCCTGTAGTTCTATGAGATGATTTTAGAACAATAATCTGTCTCTCACAGCAGCAGCAGGAGCCTCTCCCTATAGCACTATGAGATGATTTTAGAACAATAATCTGTCCCTCACAGCAGCAGGAACCTCTTTCTATAGCACTATGAGATGATTTTAGAACAATAATCTGTCCATTACAGCAGCAGCAGGAACCTCTCCCTTTAGCACTATGAGATGATTTTAGAACAATACTCTGTCCCTCACAGCAGCAGCAGGAACCTCTCCCTATAGCAGTATGAGATGGTTTTAGAACAATAATCTGTTCCTCACACCAGCAGCAGGAACCTCTTCCTATAGCACTATGATATGATTTTAGAACAATAATCTGTCCCTCACAGCAGCAGCAGCAGGAACCTCTCCCTGTAGAACTATGATATGATTTTAGAACAATAATCTATCCCTCACAAGAGCAGCAGGAACCTCTCCCTATAGCACTATGAGATGATTTTAGAACAATAATCTGTCCATCACAGGAGCATCAGCAATCTCTCCCTATAGCAGAATGATATGATTTTAGAACAATAATGTGTCCCTCACAGGAGCAGCAGGAACCTCTCCTTATAGCAGCATGATATGATTTTAGAACAATAATGTGTCTCTCACAGGAGCAGCAGGAACATCTCCATATAGCACTATGAGATGATTTTAGAACAATAATCTGTCCCTCACACGAGCAGCAGGAACCTCCCCCTATAGCACTATGAGATGATTTTAGAACAATAATCTGTCCTTCACAGGAGCAGCAGGAACCTCTCCCTATAGCACTATGAGATGATTTTAGAACAATAATCTGTCCCTTAAAGGAGCAGCAGGAAACTCTCCCTATAGCACTATGAGATGATTTTATAACAATAATCTGTCCCTAACACCAGCAGCAGGAACCTCTCCCTATAGCACTATGAGATTACTTTAGAACAATAATCTGTCCCTTATAGGAGCAGCATGAACCTCTCCCTATAGCACTATGAGATGATTTTAGAACAATAATCTGTCCATTACAGCAGCAGCAGGAACCTCTCCCTATAGCACTATGAGATGATTTTAGAACAATAATCTGTCTTTCACGGGAGCGCAAGGAACCTTTACCTATAGCACTATGAGATGATTTTAGAACAATAATCTGTCCCTCAAATGAGCAGCAGGAACCTCTCCCTATAGCACTATGAGATCATTTTAGAACAATAATCTGTCCCTCACACGAGTATCATAAACCTCTCCCTATATAACACTTTGAGATGATTTTATAACAATAATCTGTCCCTCACAGGAGCATCAGGAATCTCTCCCTATAGCAGAATGACATGATTTTAAAACAATAATATGTCCCTCACACGAGCAGCAGGAACCTCTCTTTATAGCAGCATGATATGATTTTAGAACAATAATGTGTCTCTCACAGGAGCAGCAGGAACCTCTCCCCATAGCACCATGAGATGATTTTAGAACAATAATCTGTCCCTCACACGAGCAGCAGGAACCTCCCCTATAGCACTATGAGATAATTTTAGAACAATAATCTGTCCCTCACATTAGCAGCAGGAACCTCTCACTATAGCACTATGAGATGATTTTAGAAATAATAATCCATCCCTCACAGGAGCAGCAGGAACCTCTCCCTATAGCACTATGAGATGATCTTAGAACAATAATCTGTCCCCACAGGAGCAGCAGGAACCTCTCCCTATAGTTCTATGAGATGATTTTATAACAATAATCTGTCCCTCGCAGCAGCAGCAGGAACCTCTCCTATAGCACTATGATATGATTTTAGAACAATAATCTGTCCCTCACAGTAGCAGCAGGAACCTCTTCCTATAGCACTATGAGATGATTTTAGAACAATAATCTGTCCCTCACACCAGCATTAGGAACCTCTCCCTATAGCACTATGAAATGATTTTAGAACAATAATCTGTCCCTCACACCAGCAGCAGGAACCTCTCCCTATAGCACTATGAGATTACTTTAGAACAATAATCTGTCCCTTATAGGAGCAGCAGGAACCTCTCCCTATAGCACTATGAGATTATTTTAGAACAATAATCTGTCCTTCAAAGGAGCAACAGGAACCTCTCCCATTAGCACTATGAGATGATTTTAGATCAATACTCTGTCCCTCACAGGAGCAGCAGGTACTTCTCCCTATAGCACTATGAGAAGATTTTAGAACAATAATCTGTCTTTCACGGGAGCAGCAGGAACCTCTCTTTTTAGCACTATGAGATGATTTTAGAACAATAATCTGCCCCTCAAACAAGCAGCAGGAACCTCTCCCTATAGCACTATGAGATGATTTTAGAAATAATAATCCATCCCTCACAGGAGCAGCAGGAACCTCTCCCTATAGCACTATGAGATGATTTTAGAACAATAATCTGTCCCTCACACGAGCAGCAGGAACCTCTCCCTATAGCACTATGAGATGATTTTAGAACAATAATCTGTCCCTCACACGAGCAGCAGGAACTTCTCCCTATAGCACTATGAGATGATTTTAGAAATAATAATCCATCCCTCACAGGAGCAGCAGGAACCTCTCCCTATAGCACTATGAGATGATCTTAGAACAATAATTTGTCCCCACAGGAGCAACAGGAACCTCTCCCTATACCACTATGAGATGATTTTAGAACAATCATCTGTCCCTCACACCAGCAGCAGGAACCTCTTCCTATAGCACTATGAGATGATTTTAGAACAATAATCTGTCCATTACAGCAGCAGCAGGGACCTCTCCCTATACCACTATGAGATGATTTTAGAATGATACTCTGTCCCTCACAGCAGCAGCAGGAAACTCTCCTTATAGCAGTATGAGATGATTTTAGAACAAAAATCTGTTCCTCACAGGAGGAGCAGGAACCTCTCCCTATAGCACTGTGAGATTATTTTAGAACAATAATCTGTCCCTCAGATTATTATCCTTTTAGCACTATGAGATGATTTTAGAACAATAATCTGTCCCTCAAAGGAGCAGCATTAACCTCTCCCCATAGTTCTATGAGATGATTTTAGAACAATAATCTGTCTCTCACAGCAGCAGCAGGAGCCTCTCCCTATAGCACTATGAGATGATTTTAGAACAATAATCTGTCCCTCACAGCAGCAGCAGCAGGAACCTCTTTCTATAGCACTATGAGATGATTTTAGAACAATAATCTGTCCATTACAGCAGCAGCAGGAACCTCTCCCTTTAGCACTATGAGATGATTTTAGAACAATACTCTGTCCCTCACAGCAGCAGCAGGAACCTCTCCCTATAGCAGTATGAGATGATTTTAGAACAACAATCTGTTCCTCACACCAGCAGCAGGAACCTCTTCCTATAGCACTATGATATGATTTTAGAACAATAATCTGTCTCTCACAGCAGCAGCAGGAACCTCTCCCTATAGCACTATGAGATGATTTTAGAACAATAATCTGTCCCTCACAGCAGCAGCAGCAGCAGCAGGAACCTCTCCCTGTAGCACTATGAGATGATTTTAGAACAATAATCTATCCCTCACACCAGCAGCAGGATCCTCACCCTATAGCACTATGAGATGATTTTAGAACAATAATCTATCCCTCACGGGAGCAGCAGGAATCTCTCACTATAGCACTATGAGATAATTTTAGAACAATAATCTGTCCCTCACACCAGCAGCAGGAACCTCTCATTATAGCACTATGAGATTATTTTAGAACAAAAATCTGTCCCTCACAGGAGCAGCAGGAACCTCTACCTATAGCACTATGAGATGATTTAAGAACAATATTC
This sequence comes from Glandirana rugosa, assembly GCA_018402905.1. NCBI lineage: Eukaryota > Metazoa > Chordata > Amphibia > Anura > Ranidae > Glandirana > Glandirana rugosa. The sequence continues at coordinate 58,973 of BLSH010378388.1, read as the reverse complement.
TGTCCCTCACAGGAGCAGCAGGAACCTCTCCCTATAGCGCTATGAGATAATTTGAGAACAAAAATCTGTCCCTCACAGCAGCAGCAGGTACTTCTCCCTATAGCACTATGAGATGATTTTAGAACAATAATCTGTCCCTCACAGCAGCAGCAGGAACCTATCCCTATAGCACTATGAGATGATAAAGGACCAAAAATCTGTCCCTCACAGGAGCAGCAGGAACCTCTCAATTTAGCAGTATGATATGATTTTAGAACAATAATATGTCCCTCACAGGAGCAGCAGGAACCTCTCCCTATATCAGTTTATCATGATTTTAGAACAATAATCTGTCTCTCACACCAGCAGCAGGAACCTCTCCCTATAGCACTATGAGATGATTCTAGAACAATAATCCGTCCCTCACAGAAGCAGCAGGAACCTCTCCCTATAGCACTATGAGATGATTTTAGAACAATAATCTGTTCCTCACAGGACCCACAGGAACCTCTCGCTATAGCACTATGAGATGATTTTAGAACAATATTCTGTCCCTCACAGGGGAATCAGGAACCTCTCCCTTTAGCACGATGAGATGATTTTAGAACAAAAATCTATCCCTCACAGGAGCAGCAGGAATCTCTCCCTAATGCACTATGAGATGATTTTAGAACAATAATCTGTCCCTCACAGGAACAGCAGGAACCTCTCTCTATAGCACTATGAGATGATTTTAGAACAATAATCTGTCCAACATAGGAGCAGCAGGAACCTCTCCCTATAGCACTATGAGATGATTTTAGAACAATGATCTTTCCCTCACAGGAGCAGCAGGTACCTCTCCCTATAGCACTATGAGATGATTTTAGAACAATAATCTGTCCCTCACAGGAGCATCAAGAACCTCTCCCTATAGCAGAATGATATGATTTTAGAGCAATAATGTGTCCCTCACAGGAGCAGCAGGAACCTCTCCCTGTAGCACTATGAGATTATTTTAGTACAATAATCTGTCCCTCACACGAGCAGCAGGAACCTCTCCCTATAGCACTATGAGATGATTTTAGAACAATAATCTGTCCCTCACAGGAGCATCAGGAATCTCTCCCTATAGCCGAATGATATGATTTTAGAACAATAATGTGTCCCTCACAGGAACAGCAGGAACCTCTCCTTAAAGCAGCATGATATGATTTTAGAACAATAATGTGTCTCTCACAGGAGCAGCAGGAACCTGTCCCTATAGCACTATGAGATGATTTTAGAACAATAATCTGTCCCTCACACGAGCAGCAGGAACCTCCCCCTATAGCACTATGAGATGATTTTAGAACAATAATCTGTCCTTCACAGGAGCAGCAGGAACCTCTCCCATTAGCACTATGAGATGATTTTAGATCAATAATCTGTCCCTCACAGGTGCAGCAGGAACCTCTTCCTATAGCACTATGAGATGATTTTAGAACAATCATCTGTCCATTACAGCAGCAGCAGGAACCTCTCCCTATAGCACTATGAGATGATTTTACAACAATAATCTATCCCTCACACCAGTAGCATGAACCTCTCCCTATAGCACTATGAGATGATTTTAGAACAATAATCTGTTCCTCACATCAGCAGCAGGAACCTCTCCCTATACCACTATGAGATGATTTTAGAACAATAATCTTCCCCTCACAGGACCCACAGGAACCTTTCCCTATAGCACTATGAGATGATTTTAGAACAATAATCTGTCCCTCACAGCAGCAGCAGGTACCTCTCCCTATAGCACTATGAGATGATTTTAGAACAATAATCTGTCCCTCACAGGAGCATCAAGAACCTCTCCCTATAGCAGAATGATATGATTTTAGAGCAATAATGTGTCCCTCACAGGAGCAGCAGGAACCTCTCCCTGTAGCACTATGAGATGATTTTAGTACAATAATCTGTCCCTCACATGAGCAGCAGGAACCTCTCCCTATAGCACTATGAGATGATTTTAGAACAATAATCTGTCCCTCACAGGAGCATCAGGAATCTCTCCCTATAGCCGAATGATATGATTTTAGAACAATAATGTGTCCCTCACAGGAACAGCAGGAACCTCTCCCTATAGCACTGTGAGATGATTTTAGAACAATAATCTGTCCCTCGCAGCAGCAGCAGGAACCTCTCCCTGTAGCACTATGAGATGATTTTAGTACAATAATCTGTCCCTCACACGAGCAGCAGGAACCTCTCCCTATAGCACTATGAGATGATTTTAGAACAATAATTTGTCCCTCACAGGAGCATCAGAAATCCCTCCCTATAGCCGAATGATATGATTTTAGAACAATAATGTGTCCCTCACAGAAACAGCAGGAACCTCTCCTTATAGCAGCATGATATGATTTTAGAACAATAATGTGTCTCTCACAGGAGCAGCAGGAACCTGTCCCTATAGCACTATGAGATGATTTTAGAACAATAATCTGTCCCTCACACGAGCAGCAGGAACCTCCCCCTATAGCACTATGAGATGATTTTAGAACAATAATCTGTCCTTCACAGGAGCAGCCGGAACCTCTCCCTATAGCACTATGAGATGATTTTAGAACAATAATCTGTCCCTCATAGGAGCAGCAGGAAACTCTCCCTATAGCACTATGAGATGATTTTAGAACAATAATCTGTCCCTCACACCAGCAGCAGGAGCCTCTCCCTATAGCACTATGACATGATTTTAGAACAATAATCTGTCCCTCACACCAGCAGCAGGAACCTCTCCCTATAGCACTATGAGATTACTTTAGAACAATAGTCTGTCCCTTATAGGAGCAGCAGGTACCTCTCCCTATAGCACTATGAGATGATTTTAGAACAATAATCTGTCCCTCACAGGAGCAGCAGGAACCTCTCCCATTAGCACTATGAGATGATTTTAGATCAATAATCTGTCCCTCACAGGTGCAGCAGGAACCTCTTCCTATAGCACTATGAGATGATTTTAGAACAATAATCTGTCCATTACAGCAGCAGCAGGTACCTCTCCCTATAGCACTATGAGATGATTTTACAACAATAATCTATCCCTCACACCAGTAGCATGAACCTCTCCCTATAGCACTATGAGATGATTTTAGAACAATAATCTGTTCCTCACATCAGCAGCAGGAACCTCTCCCTATACCACTATGATATGATTTTAGAACAATAATCTTCCACTCACAGGACCCACAGGAACCTTTCCCTATAGCACTATGAGATGATTTTAGAACAATATTCTGTCCCTCACAGGGGTATCAGGAACCTCTCCCTTTAGCACGATGAGATGATTTTAGAACAAAAATCTGTCCCTCACAGGAGCAGCAGGAATCTCTCCCTAATGCACTATGAGATGATTTTAGAACAATAATCTTCCCTTCACAGGAACAGCAGGAACCTCTCCCTATAGCACTATGAGATGATTTTAGAACAATAATCTGTCCCTCATAGGAGCAGCAGGAACCTCTCCCTATAGCACTATGAGATGATTTTAGAACAATAATCTGTCCCTCACAGCAGCAGCAGCAGCAGCAGGAACCTCTCCCTGTAGCACTATGAGATGATTTTAGAACAATAATCTATCCCTCACACCAGCAGCAGGAACCTCACCCTATAGCACTATGAGATGATTTCAGAACAATAATCTATCCCTCACGGGAGCAGCAGGAATCTCTCACTATAGCACTATGAGATGATTTTAGAACAATAATCTGTCCCTCACACCAGCAGCAGGAACCTCTCATTATAGCACTATGAGATTATTTTAGAACAAAAATCTGTCCCTCACAGGAGCAGCAGGAACCTCTCCCTATAGCACTATGAGATGATTTTAGAACAATAATCTTTCCCTCACAGGAGCAGCAGGAACCTCTCCCTATAGCACTATGAGATGATTTAAGAACAATATTCTGTCCCTCACAGGAGCAGCAGGAAACTCTCCCTATAGCGCTATGAGATAATTTTAGAACAAAAATCTGTCCCTCACAGCAGCAGCAGCAGGTACTTCTCCCTATAGCACTATGAGATGATTTTACAACAATAAACTGTCCCTCACAGGAGCATCAAGAACCTCTCCCTATAGCAGAATGATATGATTTTAGAGCAATAATGTGTCCCTCTCAGGAGCAGCAGGAACCTCTCCCTATAGCACTATGAGATGATTTTAAAACAATAATCTGTCTCTCACACGAGCAGCAGGAACCTCCCCTATAGCACTATGAGATGATTTTAGAACAATAATCTGTCCTTCACAGGAGCAGCAGGAACATCTCCCTATAGCACTAGGAAATGATTTTAGAACAATAATCTGTACCTCAAAGGAGCAGCAGGAACCTCTCCCTGTAGCACCATGAGATTATTTTAGAGCAATAATCTGTTAATCAAATGAGCAGCAGGAACCTCTCCATATAGCACTATGAGATGATTTTAAAACAATAATCTGTCTCTCACACGAGCAGCAGGAACCTCCCCTATAGCACTATGAGATGATTTTAGAACAAAAATCCGTCCTTCACAGAAGCAGCAGGAACATCTCCCTATAGCACTAGGAAATGATTTTAGAACAATAATCTGTACCTCAAAGAAGCAGCAGGAACCTCTCCCTGTAGCACTATGAGATGATTTTAGAACAATAATCTGTCCCTCACACCAGCAGCAGGAACCTCTTCCTATTGCACTATGAGATGATTTTAGAACAATAATCGGTCCCTCACACCAGCAGCAGGAACCTCTCCCTATAGCACTATGAGATTACTTTAGAACAATAATCTGTCCTTTATAGGAGCAGCAGGAACCTCTCCCTATAGCACTATGAGATAATTTTAGAACAATAATCTGTCCCTCACAGGAGCAGCAGGAACCTCTCCCATTAGCACTATGAGATGATTTTAGATCAATAATCTGTCCCTCACAGGAGCAGCAGGATCCTCTTCCTATAGCACTATGAGATGATTTTAGAACAATAATCTGTCCATCACAGCAGCAGCATGAACCTCTCCCTATAGCACTTTGAGATGATTTTAGAACAATAATCTGTCTTTCACGAGAGCAGCAGGAACCTCTCCCTATAGCACTATGAGATGATTTTAGAACAATAATCTATCCCTCAAATGAGCAGCAGGAACCTCTCCCTATAGCACTATGAGATGATTTTAGAACAATAATCTGTCCCTCACATGAGTAGCAGGAAACTCTCCCTATATAACACTATGAGATGATTTTATAACAATAATCTGTCCCTCACACGAGAAGCAGGAACCTCTCCCTATAGCACTATGAGATGATTTTAGAACAATAATCTGTCCCTCACAGGAGCAGCAGGAACCTCTTCCCATAGCACTATGAGATGATTTTAGAACAATAATCTGTCCCTCGCAGTATCAACAGGAATCTCTCCCTAGAGCACTATGAGATGATTTTAGAACAATAATCTGTCCCTCACAGGAGCATCAGGAATCTCTCCCTATAACAGAATGATATGATTTTAGAACAATAATGTGTCTCTCACAGGAGCAGCAGGAAACTCTCCCTTTAGCACTATGAGATGATTTTAGAACAATAATTTGTCCCTCACATGAGCAGCAGGAATCTCTCCCTATAGCACTATGAGATGATTTTAGAACAATAATCTGTTTCTCACACCAGCAGCAGGAACCTCTCCCTATAGCACTATGAGATTACTTTAGAACAATAATCTGTCACTTATAGGCGCAGCTAGGAACCTCTCCCTATAGCACTATGAGATGATTTTAGAACAATAACCTGTCCCTCAAAGGAGCAGCAGGAACCTCTCCCATTAGCACTATGAGATGATTTTAGAACAATAATCTGTCCTCACAGGAGCAGCAGGAACCTCTTCCTATAGCACTATGAGATTACTTTAGAACAATAATCTGTCCATTACTGCAGCAGCAGGAACCTCTCCCTATAGCACTATGAGATGATTTTAGATCAATAATCTGTCCCTCACAGTATCAACAGGAACGTCCCCTTGAGCACTATGAGATGATATTAGAACAATAATGTGTCCCTCACAGGAGCAGCAGGAACCTCTCCCTGTAGCACTATGAGATGATTTTAGAACAATAATCTGTCCTTCACAGGAGCAGCAGGAACCTCTCCCTATAGCACTATGAGATGATTTTAGACCAATAATCTGTCCTTTACAGCAGCAGGAACCTCTCCCATTAGCACTATGAGATGATTTTAGATCAATAATCTGTCCCTCACAGGAGCAGCAGGAACCTCTTCCTATAGCACTATGAGATGATTTTAGAACAATAATCTGTCCATTACAGCAGCAGCATGAACCTCTCCCTATAGCACTATGAGATGATTTTAGAACAATAATCTATCCCTCAAATGAGCAGCAGGAACCTCTCCCTATAGCACTATGAGATGATTTTAGAACAATAATCTGTCCCTCACATGAGTAGCTGGAAACTCTCCCTATATAACACTATGAGATGATTTTATAACAATAATCCGTCCCTCACAGGAGCATCAGGAATCTCTCCCTATAGCAGAATGATATGATTTTAGAACAATAATGTGTCCCTCACAGGAGCAGCAGGAACCTCTCCTTATAGCAGCATGATATCATTTTAGAACAATAATGTGTCTCTCACAGGAGCAGCAGGAACCTCTCCCTATAGCACTATGAGATCATTTTAGAACAATAATCTGTCCCTCACATGAGTAGCAGGAACCTCTCCCTATATAGCACTATGAGATGATTTTATAACAATAATCTGTCCCTCACAGGAGCATCAGGAATCTCTCCCTATAGCAGAATGATATGATTTTAGAACAATAATGTGTCCCTCACAGGAGCAGCAGGAACCTCTCTTTATAGCAGCATGATATGATTTTAGAACAATAATGTGTCTCTCACAGGAGCAGCAGGAACCTCTCCCCATAGCACTATGAGATGATTTTAAAACAATAATCTGTCCCTCACACGAGCAGCAGGAACCTCCCCCTATAGCACTATGAGATGATTTTAGATCAATAATCTGTCCCTCGCAGCAGCAGCAGGATCCTCTCCCTATAGCACTATGAGATGATTTTAGAACAATAATCTGTCCCTCAAAGGAGCAGCAGGAACCTCTTCCTATAGCACTATGAGATGATTTTAGAACAATAATCTGTCCCTCACAGTATCAACAGGAATCTCTCCCTAGAGCACTATGAGATGATTTTAGAACAATAATCTGTCCCTCACAGGAGCATCAGGAATCTCTCCCTATAACAGAATGATATGATTTTAGAACAATAATGTGTCTCTCACAGGAGCAGCAGGAAACTCTCCCTTTAGCACTATGAGATGATTTTAGAACAATAATTTGTCCCTCACATGAGCAGCAGGAATCTCTCCCTATAGCACTATGAGATGATTTTAGAACAATAATCTGTTTCTCACACCAGCAGCAGGAACCTCTCCCTATAGCACTATGAGATTACTTTAGAACAATAATCTGTCACTTATAGGAGCAGCAGGAACCTCTCCCTATAGCACTATGAGATGATTTTAGAACAATAATCTGTTCCTCACAGGAGCAGCAGGAACCTCTCCCTATAGCACTGTGAGATTATTTTAGAACAATAATCTGTCCTCAGATTATTATCCCTATAGCACTATGAGATGATTTTAGAACAATAATCTGTCCCTCACACCAGCAGCAGGAACCTCTTCCTATAGCACTATGAGATGATTTTAGAACAATAATCTGTCCATTACAGCAGCAGCAGGGACGTCTCCCTATAGCACTATGAGATGATTTTAGAACGATACTCTGTCCCTCACAGCAGCAGAAGGAACCTCTCCTTATAGCAGTGTGAGATTATTTTAGAACAATAATCTGTCCTCAGATTATTATCCCTATAGCACTATGAGATGATTTTAGAACAATAATCTGTCCCTCAGATTATTATCCCTATAGCACTATGAGATGATTTTAGAACAATAATCTGTCCCTCACACCAGCAGCAGGAACCTCTTCCTATAGCACTATGAGATGATTTTAGAACAATAATCTGTCCATTACAGCAGCAGCAGGGACCTCTCCCTATAGCACTATGAGATGATTTTAGAACAATACTCTGTCCCTCACAGCAGCAGCAGGAACCTCTCCTTATAGCACTGTGAGATTATTTTAGAACAATAATCTGTCCCTTCAGATTATTATCCCTAAAGCACTATGAGATGATTTTAGAACAATAATCTGTCCATTACAGCAGCAGCAGGAACCTCTCCCTATAGCACTATGAGATGATTTTAGATCAATAATCTGTCCCTCACAGTATCAACAGGAACCTCCCCTTGAGCACTATGAGATGATATTAGAACAATAATGTATCCCTCACAGGAGCAGCAGGAACCTCTCCCTGTAGCACTATGAGATGATTTTAGAACAATAATCTGTCCCTCACACAAACAGCAGGAACCTCCCCCTATAGCACTATGGAATGATTTTAGAACAATAATCTGTCCTTCACAGGAGCAGCAGGAACCTCTCCCTATAGCACTATGAGATGATTTTAGAACAATAATCTGTCCTTTACAGCAGCAGGAACCTCTCCCTGTAGCACTATGAGATGATTTTAAAACAATAATCTGTCTCTCACACGAGCAGCAGGAACCTCCCCCTATAGCACTATGAGATGATTTTAGAACAATAATCTGTCCTTCACAGGAGCAGCAGGAACATCTCCCTATAGCACTCAAGATTTTAGTAGAGTATCACGATGTCCCTCTCCAAGGACGACGAGTAAACTCCATGTCTAATAACAAGATTTTAGTAAAGTATCACGATATCCCTCTACAAGGACGACGAGGACACTTCCTGTCTAATAACAAGATTTTAGTAGAGTATCAC
>BLSH010378388.1:20136-36252 GCA_018402905.1 Glandirana rugosa | reverse complement strand
ACTCTCCAAGGACGACGACCACACTCCCTGTCTAATAACAAGATTTTAGTACAGTATCACGATTTTAGAACAATAATCTGTCCCTCACACCAGCAGCAGGAACCTCTCATTATAGCACTATGAGATTATTTTAGAACAATAATCTGTCCCTCATAGCAGCAGCAGGAACCTCTTCCTATAGTACTATGAGATGATTTTAGAACAATATTCTGTCCCTCACAGGGGTATCAGGAACCTCTCCCTTTAGCACTATGAGATCATTTTAGAGCAAAAATCTTTCCCTCACAGGAGCAGCAGGAACCTCTCCCTTTAGCACTATGTGATGATTTTAGAACAATAATCTGTCCCTCACAGGAGCAGCAGGAACCTCTCCCTATAGCACTATGAGATGATTTTAGAACTATAATCTATCCCTCATGGGAGCAGCGGGAATCTCTCACTATAGCACTATGACATGATTTTAGAACAATAATCTGTCCCTCACACCAGCAGCAGGAACCTCTCATTATAGCACTATGAGATTATTTTAGAACAATAATCTGTCCCTCATAGCAGCAGCAGGAACCTCTCCCTATAGCACTGAGATGATTTTAGAACAATATTCTGTCCCTCACAGGGGTATCAGGAACCTCTCCCTTTAGCACTATGAGATGATTTTAGAACAAAAATCTGTCCCTCACATGAGCAGCAGGAACCTCTCCCTAAAGCACTATGAGATGATTTTAGAACCATAATCTGTCCCTCACAGGAGCAGCAGGAACCTCTCCCTATAGCACTATGAGATGATTTTAGAACAATAATCTGTCTATCACATGAGCAGCAGGAACCACTCCCTATAGCGCTATGAGATAATTTTAGAACAAAAAATCTGTCCCTCACAGCAGCAGCAGGTTCTTCTCCCTATAGCACTATGAGATGATTTTAGAACAATAATCTGTCCCTCACACCAGCAGCAGAAACCTCTCCCTATAGCACTATGAGATTACTTTAGAACAATAATCTGTCGCTTATAGGAGCAGCAGGAACCTCTCCCTATAGCACTATGAGATGATTTTAGAACAATAATCTGTCCCTCAAAGGAGCAGCAGGAACCTCTCCCTATAGCACAATGAGATGATTTTAAAACAATAATCTGTCCTCACAGGAGCAGCTGGAACCTCTTCCTATAGCGCTATGAGATAATTTTAGAACAAAAATCTGTCCCTCACAGCAGCAGCAGGTACTTCTCCCTATAGCACTATGAGATGATTTTAGAACAATAATCTGTCCCTCACAGCAGCAGCAGGTACCTCTCCCTATAGCACTGAGATGATTTTAGAACAATAATCTGTCACTCACACCAGCAGCAGGAACCTCTCCCTATAGCACTATGAGATGATTTTAGAACAATAATCTGTCACTCATACCAGCAGCAGGAACCTCTCCCTATAGCACAATGAGATGATTTTAGCACTATAATCTGTCCCTCACAGGAGCAGCAGGAACCTCTCCCATAAGCACTATGAGATGATTTTAGAACAATAATCTGTCCCTCACACCAGCAGCAGGAACCTCTTCCTATAGCGCTATGAGATGATTTTAGAACAATAATCTGTCCATTACAGCAGCAGCAGGAATCTCTACCTATATCACTATGAGATGATTTTAGAACAATACTCTGTCCTTCACAGGAGCAGCAGGGACCTCTCCCTATAGCACTATGAGATGATTTTAGAACAATAATCTGTTCCTCACAGGAGCAGCAGGAACCTCTCCCTATAGCACTGTGAGATGATTTTAGAACAATAATCTGTCCATCAGATTATTATCCCTATAGCACTATAAGATGATTTTAGAACAATAATCTGTCCCTCACACCAGCAGCAGAAACTTCTCACTATAGCACTATGAGAAGATTTTAGAACAATAATCTGTGCCTCACAGGAGCAGCAGGAACCTCTCCCTATAGCACTATGAGATGATTTTAGAACAATAATCTGTCCCTCACAGGAGCAGCAGGAACCTCTCCCATAAACTCTATGAGATGATTTTAGAACAATAATCCGCCCCACACCAGAAGCAGGAACCTTTTCCTATAGCACTATGAGATGATTTTAGAGCAATAATATGTCCATTAAAGCAGCAGCAGGAACTTCTCCCTATAGCACTATGAGATGATTTTAGAACAATACTCTGTCCCTCACAGCAGCAGCAGGAACCTTTCCCTATCGCACTTTGAGATGATTTTAGAACAATAATCTGTTCCTCACAGGAGCAGCAGGAACCACTCCCTATAGCACTATGAGATTATTTTAGAACAATAATCTGTCCCTCAGACTATTATCCCTATAGCAGTAGGAGATGTTTTTAGAACAATAATCTGTCCCTCACAGGAGCAGCAGGAACCTCTCCCTATAGCACTATGAGATGATTTTAGAACAATAATCTGTCCCTCATGCCAGCAGCAGGAACTTCTCTCTATAGCACTATGAGATGATTTTAGAACAATAATCTGTCCCTTCACAGGAGCAGCAGGAACCTCTCCCATAGTCAATTTGAGATGATTTTAGAACAATAATCTGTCCCTCACACCAGCTGCAGGAATCTCTCCCTGTAGCACTATGAGATGATTTTAGAACAATAATCCGTCCCTCACAGCAGCAGCAGGAACCTCTCCCTATAGCACTATGAGATGGTTTTAGAACACTAATCTGTCACTCACATTATCAACATGAACATCTCCCTATATCACTATGAGATGATTTTAGAACAATAATCTGCCCCTGACAGGAGCAGCAGGAACCTCTCCCTATAGCACTATGACATAATTTTAGAACAATGATCTGTCCCTCACAGGAGCAGTAGGAACCTCTCCCTATAGCACTATGAGATGATTTTAGAACAATAATCTGTTCCTCACAGGAGCAGAAGGAACCTCTCCCTATAGCACTGTGAGATTATTTTAGAACAATAATCTGTCCCTCAGATGTTTATCCCTATAGCACTATGAGATGATTTTAGAACAATAATCTGTCCCTCATACCAGCAGCAGGAACCTCTTCCTATAGCACTATGAAATGATTCTAGAACAATAATCTGTCCATTACAGAAGCAGCAGGAAGCTCTCCCTATAGCACTATGAGATGATTTTAGAACAATGCTCTGTCCCTCACAGCAGCAGCAGTAACCTCTCCCTATAGCAGTATGAGTTGATTTTAGAACAATAATCTTATCCTAACAGGAGCAGCAGGAACCTCTCCCTATAGCACTGTGAGATTATTTTAGAACAATAATCTGTCCGTCAGATTATTATCCCTATAGCACTATGAGTTGATTTTTGAACAATAATCTGTCCCTCACACCAGCAGCAGGAACCTCTTCCTGTAGCACTATGAGATGATTTTAGAACAATAATCTGTCCATTACAGCAGCAGCAGGAACCTCTCCCTATAGCACTATGAGATGATTTTAGAACAATACTCTGTCCCTCACAGGAGCAGCCGGAACCTCTCCCTATAACCCTTTGAGATGATTTTAGTACAATAATCTGTTCCTCACAGGAGCAGCAGAAACCTCTCCCTATAACACTGTGACATTATTTTGGAACAATAATCTGTCCCTCAGATTATTATCCCTATAGCACTATGAGATGATTTTAGAAACATAATCTGTCCCCCACACCAGCAGCAGGAACCTCTCCCTATAGCACTATGAGACAATTTTAGAACAATAATCTGTCCCTCACAGGAGCAGCAGGAACCTCTCCCTATAAGACTATGAGATGATTTTAGAACAATAATCTTTCCCTCACAGGAGCAGCAAGAACCTCCCCCGATAGTTCTATGAGATGATTTTAGAACAAAAATCTGTCCCTCAAAGCACCAGCAGGATCCTCTCCCTATAGCACTATGAGATGATTTTAGAACAATACTCTGTCCCTCACAGGAGCAGCCGGAACCTCTCCCTATAGCACTTTGAGATGATTTTAGAACAATAATCTGTCCCTCACAGGAGCAGCAGGAACGTCTCCCTATAGCACTATGAGATGATTTTAGAACAATAATCTGTCACTCATACCAGCAGCAGGAACCTCTCCCTATAGCACTATGAGATGATTTTAGCACTATAATCTGTCCCTCACAGGAGCAGCAGGAACCTCTCCCATAAGCACTATGAGATGATTTTAGAACAATAATCTGTCCCTCACACCAGCAGCAGGAACCTCTTCCTATAGCGCTATGAGATGATTTTAGAACAATAATCTGTCCATTAAAGCAGCAGCAGGAATCTCTCCCTATAGCACTATGAGGTGATTTTAGAACAATACTCTGTCCCTCACAGGAGCAGCAGGGACCTCTCCCTATAGCACTATGAGATGATTTTAGAACAATAATCTGTTCCTCACAGGAGCAGCAAGAACCTCTCCCTATAGCACTGTGAGATTATTTTAGAACAATTATCTGTCCATCAGATTATTATCCCTATAGCACTATAAGATGATTTTAGAACAATAATCTGTCCCTCACGCCAGCAGCAGGAACCTCTCCCTATAGTACTATGATGTGATTTTAGAACAATAATCTGTCCCTCACAGGAGCAGCAGAAGCTTCTCTCTATATCACTATGAGATGATTTTAGAACAATAATCTGTCCCTCATACCAGCAGCAGGAACCTCTCCCTATAGCACTATGAGATGATTTTAGAACAATAATCTGTCCCTCACTGGAGCAGCAGGAACCTCTCCCATAAGCTCTAGGAGATGATTTTAGAACAATAATCCGCCCCACACCAGCAGCAGGAACCACTTCCTATAACACTATGAGATGTTTTAAGAACAATAATATGTCCATTAAAGCAGCAGCAGGAACTTCTCCCTATAGCACTATGAGATGCTTTTAGAACAATACTCTGTCCCTCACAGGAGCAGCAGGAAGCTTTCCCTATTGCACTTTGAGATGATTTTAGAACAATAATCTGTTCCTCACAGGAGCAGCAGGAACCACTCCCTATAGCACTGTGAGATTATTTTAGAACAATAATCTGTCCCTTAGATTATTATCCCTATAGCAGTAGGAGATGTTTTTAGAACAATAATCTGTCCCTCACAGGAGCAGCAGGAACCTCTCCCTATAGCACTATAAGATGATTTTGGAACAATAATCTGTCCCTCACAGCAGCAGCAGCAGGAACCCCTCCCTATAGCACTATGAGATGATTTTAGAAAAATAATCTGTCCCTCACAGGAGCAGCAGGAACCTCTCCCTATAGCACTATGAGATGATTTTAGAACAATAATCTGTCCCTTCACAGGAGCAGCAGGAACCTCTCCCATAAGCACTATGAGATGATTTTAGAACAATAATCTGTCCCTCACACCAGCAGCAGGAATCTCTCCCTGTAGCACTATTAGATGATTTTAGAACAATAATCTGTCCCTCACAGCAGCAGCAGCAGCAACCTCTCCCTATAGCACTATGAGATGGTTTTAGAACACTAATCTGTCCCTCACATTATCAACATGAACATCTCCCTATATCACTATGAGATGATTTTAGAACAGTAATCTGTCCCTGACAGGAGCAGCAGGAACCTCTCCCTATAGCACTATGAGATGATTTTAGAACAAAAATCTGTCCCTCACACCAGCAGCAGGAACCTCTCCCTATAGTACTATGAGATGATTTTAGAACAATAATCTATCCCTCACAGGAGCAGCGGGAACCTCTCCCTATAGCACTATGAGATGATTTTAGAACAATAATCTGTCCCTCACACCAGCAGCAGGAACCTCTCCCTATAGCACTATGAGATGATTTTAGAACAATGATCTGTCCCTCACACCAGCAGAAGGAACCTCTCCCTATAGCACGATGAGATGATTTTAGAACAATAATCTGTCCCTCACAGCAGCAGCAGCAGGAACCTCTCCCTATAGCACTATGAGATGATTTTAGAACACTAATCTGTCCCTCACACCAGCAGCAGGAACCTCTCACTATAGCACTATGAGATAATTTTTAGAACAATAATCTGTCCCTCACAGGAGCAGCAGTAACCTCTCCCTATAGCACTATGAGATGATTTTAGAACAATAATCTGTCCCTCACAGCACCAGAAAACAGTACCTACTCCAGTATCAGATGGTTATAGAATTCTAATCTTTCGCCTCACCGCACCACCAGGAACCTGTCTGTAATGTATGATGAGATGATATTCGATCGGTAATCTATCCCTCACAGCACTAGTAAACTGTACTTTGTCCAGTATCAGATGGTTTTAGAACGCTAAGCTTTCCTCTCACAGCGCTGCCAGGAACCTGTCTGTAATGCAGGATGAGATGATATTAGATTGGTAATATATCCCTCACAGCACTAGTAAACTGTGCCTAGTCCGGTATCAGATGGTTTTAGAACGCTAATCTTTCGCCTCACAGCACCGCTAGGAACCTGTCTGTAATACAGGATGAGATCATATTAGTAAGGTAATCTTTCCCTCACAGCGGCGGTAGCATGCTCCCCCTACACTAGCCTGAGACGATGTGACACGCGGCACTACCTGACTCCAGCTCGTATAGAGGCTGGGTCACATGATGCACCAGCCAATCACAGACATGCCATTAGTAGGCATGGCTGTGGTGGCTTCTAAGGGCAAATGAGTGAAACGCTTGTTGATTGGCTGCCCTGCAGCTATTCAACAGGTGCCAAAAATAGTCTGGGTCACATGATGCACTGGCCACTCACAGCCATGCCATTAGTAGGCATGGCTGTGATGGCTTCTAAGGGCAAACGAGTGAAATGCTTGTTGATTGGCTGCCCTGCAGCTATAGAAAAGGCACGAAAAATACCCGAATACCGAACCCAGACTTTTTTTCAAATGTCTGGGTTCGGGGGCACGGACACCCCAAAGTCTGGTACGAACTCAAACTTTACAGTCTGGGTTCGCCCAACTCTACTCATTTCTTGAGGCCCTTAAAAGGCCAGGACAGTTGAAATCCCCCCAAATGATCTCTTTTTGGAAAGTAGACAGTCTGAGTGATTTAGTAAGAGGCATGGCGAGTTTTTTGAAGTTGCAATTTTTTGTCTCAATTGTTTTAAAAATGAATTTATTTTTCTTTTACTTTTTACTTTTTTTACATAGTTACCAGTGCAGTACAGCATCATCATATAATGACAATTATCTATTACACTTTTTAATCTTTTTTTAACATTTTCTTTTCATTTTTTTAACTTTTTTTAACTTTTTTTTATCATAGTAACACTACTACTTTGGGAGGGTGATCAGGGATTTTTGTTTACACTTTGATTGCTGTTACAATGATGATCATTGTAACAGCAATGTTTTCATCTGTCGTGAAGCGATTACATTCATGACAGCTGTGATTGCTAGTAATCTGTGATTGGCTATGGCTAATCACATGATCACATGGTACAGGGTGCTGTGATTGGCCCAGGTACCATAGTTACGTCCAGTTCAACAAACATATATAAAAAAATATAAAAAAACACACACACAAATAGAAATTCTCCAAATACACTATCCAATATCCACAGTTGATCCAGAGGAAGGCAATAAAGCATGATCCAATTTGCTTGAGTGAGGAAAAAATCCTTCCTGATCCCCCCAAGAGGCAAAAGGATATTTCCTGGATCAAATTAACCTATAGATGTTACTGTCCAGTTATATTATGTACATTTAGGAAAGAATCCAGGCCAGAACCAGCTCTTGAAGGAGTCTATTCCACATTTTCACAGCTCTTACTGTGAAGAAGCCTTACCGTATTTGGAGATTAAATCTCTTTTCCTCTAGATGTAAAGTGTGCCCTTTGTCCTCTGTGATGACTCTACACTGCACTACACTGAGTTCACTATATGGACCACTTACAGTATGTAAGTAAACATGTTGCTCATATCCCCCTTAATCTCCTCTTCTCAAAAGAGAACAAATTCAGTTCAGCGAATCTTTCATCTTACAGTAGCAGAGCTCCTCCATGCCTCTTATCAGTTTGGTTGCCTGATATCCTTTTTGAGAACTGGTGCCCAAAACTGAACTGCATACTCCAGATGAGGTCTTACTAATGATTTGCACAGGGGCAAAATGATGTCTCTCTCTCTGGAGTCCATACCTCTCTTAATACAAGAAAGGACTTTGCTTGCTTTGGTAACCGCAAGAGAGAATACATTCAGTTTGTTTAATCTTTCCTCTTGGCTGAACTCCTCCATGCCTTTTATCAGTTTGGTTGCCCTTCTCTGCACTTTCTCCAGCTCTCCAATATCCTTTTTGTTAACTGTTGTCCAAAACTGAACAGCGTATTCCAGATGAGGTGTTACTAATAATTGTACAGGGGCAGCATGATGTCTCTCTCTTTCTGCAGCCCATACATCTTTTAATACAAGAAAGGATTTTGCTTGCTTTGGAAACCACTGCTTGGCACTGCATGGCATTATTAAGCGTATGATCTACCAAAGCAACCAGATCTTTCACCACCATTGATTCCCCCAGTTGTACCCCCCTAGTTTGCATGAATAGTTAGCATGCATATTTTTAGCCCCGAAGTGCATAACTACATTTATCAACAATAAACCTTATTTCCCACACTGCATAGCTTGGTGTCATCTGCAAAGACTGAAATGGCACTATTAGTCCCAGACCATATATCATTTATAAATATGTTAAAAAGTAAGGGTCCTTCCACTGAACCTTGGGGTATGCCACTGATAACCTTAGACTATTTAGAGTATGAATCATTAACCACTATTCTCTGAATACAGTCTTTTACCCAGTTTTCTATCCATTTACAAACTGATATTTCCAAGCCTGTAGACTTTACCTTACATATTAGCCATGTGTGGGGAAAGGAGGGCTGGGGTCTGATTACTATCAAGGGTATCTATAAGGTTAACTGTCCTTTTTGTATTGTTGCCTGCTTGCCTAGTGGCAAAAGGAGGGCTAAAGCCAATATTTTAGTAAATATCTTGTAATCAGAGTTAAGTAAAGCTATTGGTCTGTAATTGGCTGAGGATGCTGGGTTTTTCCCATCTTTCGGTATAACGGTGATGTAGGAATGTTGAAAGTGTGGGTGTGGGGTTTCACCTTTCATTAACCACTTCCCGACCGTCTGCCGTGTTTTCACGGCGGCAGTCAGGTTGCTGTGCACAAATTGCCGTATAAAGACGGAGATCTGCAAACGGCCACTAGGCTCCTGAGGAATGTGCCCGCGGCTCGGGCGGACCCAATGTCTGCCGGCAAGCTCTTCAAAATTTCCATACTCAAAAGGTATATCTTTGTCAATGTCACTGATGTTGAGCCATATGGGAGATCAAAGGTATCCTACATAGGATGTAAACTGATGTGGGCAAGTGATGCCTACATGACTTGCCTGTTGACAGGGGAACCGACTGTTCAAGTATCTGCAGATCTCTTGGGGTGTGCTGGGGGTGGGCAGTCGGCTCTTTGCCTTGGCTCTGACTGGTGTCCACAATTTGCTTGGAGTGGTCATGGGTCTCGGGTTTTGTATGGGTGTTATCAGAGCTTCCTCAGGTAGGGGAGGGAGTCCCAACCGTGATAAGAAGGCATCCCCTTCTGAAAGATCTCGTAAATGATATTGTGTGCCATCTTTGGTCACGTAAACTTAAAGGGGAAGCCCCAGCGGTATATGATGCAGAGTTGCTGTAGATGGAAGGGGTGATGGGGCGAAGAGAACGTCTCTGTGCCAAAGTAATTGGAGAGAGGTCACTAAAGATTTTCAATTTTTCTCCCTTATATGTGATGGTAGATTTATTGCGAGTTCACAAGAGATTCTTTACTTTCTTAGTAATGGAGTCTCACTATGCTATCATTGAGTCTAGCCCCCACTGGTGGCTTAGGGGCCAGGGATCTGTGGGCGTGATCTATACGCCAGTCTGGTATAGTGGGGGCTAGAGTGACAAAGAGACCCAGAAGATATTCCCATATCTGCGTGTTCCCCACCATCTCTGGAACTCCTCTGATGCAGAGGTTTTGTCTTCTCTCCCTGTTCTATAAATCCTTTTGTGCTTGGAGTAACATGACCTGTTGTTTCAATACATGATTGTCCTCCTCCAGTACATATTGCACCAACTCATCCATCTTGTTTTCTATTTGGTCTGTCCTCTCCTCCACCCGTGCCAGTTCTCCCCACAGTTCCTGAGCTATTTTCCCCACCTTGCTAGCTATGGTGTGGGAAATGTTTTGTAATAGGGTGTGGAGTTTTGCATCTAATATGTCTACTGTCAAGTATGCTGCTGTAGGAGCTTGAATTGAGTGGTTTACCATCTGGTCTGCCACGCTGTTCACGCCGGGAGTCTGGGAGGTGTTGCAAATTGAGGTCGGGGATCCAGAGTGTGTGAGATATTTCTCCATGTGTGTAGGCCTCTTGGCGAAAATAGGCTGGTAATATTCCTTTTGTTGGCCAATATGGGTCTCCGAATGTTGCTGAGCGTATCGGCTGTGCTCCCTTGTGTCCTGGAGGTGTCAGAAGCTGTAAAGGAATGGTGAAGTGAAGCGGAGTGGGTCTAAGGTGCATCCGCCATCTTCAGCCTCCGTGCATGTGCCCCCTGTGGTACTATTTATGTTGTACCCACAGTGCCACCCTGTGGTTACAAATCATTTCTACTTGTTCAAACTGGTCAGCTGCATCAAAGTGATCCTTGGTGAATTGATGTGTCCTGAACAAAAAAAAGGATATATAAATATATATAATGACAAAGCTATCCCTGAATAAACAGGTCAATAGCAGAATTGTAAAAAAATCCTCTGGTCCATAAGAGGTACACAAGTGAGAGAGCAGAATTGGGTATACATTAATTATTATTGTACCTAATAGCATTATTGCGGATTGTATACCGAAGAATTGCTTCTTGATGAATTTACTTCCTTGAGCTATGCAGGAACTGTTGTTAAAAATAAATAATACCAGAACATAAGTCATAAACAGACTGATTTTCACAAAAGCTTGATTTTGGCAGTATTTGAAATAGTACATTTTAGGGAGCACATAGGACTCAAAAGGTGCCATAGATCATTGGAAAGGCTATTGATTAGTCAAATCTTTGAACCCCTGGGAGGTAATTCACTATCCTAATACTAGTATTATATCAGTATATCAGCATCATACAGCAAATACAGCAAAAACAGAATAATGCAGCATTGAGTTAACCATGCTAAAATCAGTATGCTTTGTCAAGGTAAATTGGATCATAAATCAGATTGTGTATTCTATCAGACATGAATAGAAATCCATTATTCTGTCTTTAGACATGCAAAAAGCTTTTTTCATTGTTCCTAGGAATTTTTCATAATTTTTCAGTAGGAAAGTCTGTAAAATATTGTAAAAAGCTGTAAGTGTCTTGTATAATGTCCATTATAAATCAGGTGGGTAACATGCATGGTGATAGTATAAAATTACCTTATAGATGATCTACTTTAATATGTGATCAAAATCCATATTTCCACGTGCAATTTCTCTTGGTATTACTGAAACCTCAATGTGTGTTTGAGCTTTACTTTAACAGAAAATGTCTTGTTAATCCATTCTATTAAAGTCCAACTTTTTTTTAAAAGTACAACTAAAGGCTCTTGTATGACAGTTCCAACAAGTCCCAAATTTAGTTACTATATGGTGCACAGGCCTCAGAAAGTAAACAAGAAAAATAATTTATCTTTTCTAACTGAGCCAAATCCCATATGTGTGTGTACATGTGAGGTTTTAAGCAGCAGAGGTAATGCTGTTAATCCAGAAAGAAATGAGCAGGACTAGGTGTGGCCATAGACTAGACCACAATGATAGGCTAGAAACAATGCACCTCTTACTCATTTACATGGGGGCTCTGTTATTATTAAAGGGGGTCTCCAGATTCTGATACACTCCCCACCCACAGACCCCCACAATCTCCAGTCTAGGGGTGTCCTCATTAGGTTGAGGACAAGGTGCTTTGTCAGTGGGTAAACCTGGCAAGTTAGTCTCACCATGTTGAGGACATGTTGCCTTGTATGGTTCATCCCCCCTTTCCTAGCCTACCAGGCTGTATGCTCTATTATGGGGTCTCAATACATAAACAAAACAAGGAAGCACTAAAAAAAACCATAGAAACTAAATCCACTTGTGTACAATTTATATATACATGAGTTACACATAAAATGTGGGAGGATTATATGGTAGAAGGGCTAACCCAACCCTATGCTGATAAGTCATCAACCGAATCTATTATAAAGCATCAAATAAAAAAAAAGTGAAGATTGTTCAAAGATGGATTTTAAGTATCAACATTACACAGCATTCATAAAAACATTAAGTGAGGAGGATTCCTGCGCTTAGGACTGATAAGAAACACAGTGAGACTGCTGCCTTCCTATGAATTTCCCAGTGGGGAAACAACAAAAAAAGTAACAGTGGTGTAGGAGTGGCGCTGTCTATCAATAGGTATAGGGTAGCAACCCTAAATTAATGGAATATCCAATACCACTAAAGTATGTGTAACAAATAATTTGTAATAAATAATGACCGTAAAAATCCGTAAAATGTCCGTAAAAGTCCGTAATAATAAATCAATATATAAAAAACCGGCTAAAACATTAATGAAGTTGTTAAAACTAGAGAAGACAATGAGGTAGTGGCGTAAGTAATACCATGGATTAAAAGAAGAAGTATAAACTCGTATAAAATATTATATCACAGAATGTCCGTAAAAATCTGTAAAATATCCACAAGAATCAGTAATACTGGGTGAATATATATGCCCTCTAAAATACTAGTCTAAAAATGGCTTAGTAGGAAAAACTCAACAATAATATAATATAGGAGAAACAAGGATGAAATATTAGCAATGGATGACAGAAAAAAACATTTCAACCTATCCATAAAAAGTCTGTGAACGTATGTGATTGTTCGTGGGTTAAAATATCAAACAATTCTATATCAAGCAAAACGTGGATGAACAGAAAGCTGAAAAGGATGTGCTGAAAAGGTTTGTACACGTCTCAATCAAATCATAACATGCTGTTAAATGCAACTTTAGTCCTGTGTTTTCCCCACGATTTTAGGTGTTTATACCGAACTTCAGTGACTTCAAAAGATGCAAGAATGATGATAGATGCAGTAGTTCCCAAATAAAGTGACTTCAGTGCTGATCCAAAAATCCAAAAATCCAAAAATCAAGAAATCAAGGTGACTTCCGTGCTTCCCCGCATGTGTCCCCACTTACCAAAATTTCCTCACCCCTGCAGGGGTACACGCCTTGGTAAATGGGGTCTTGGGGTCCTCCCTCCGGGGGTCCGGATAGATCCTCTCTGTTATCCTCTCCTGGGTCTCCTCTTCCGGTTTCCAGGGGAATCCTCCTTCGGATTAAAGCTCACTTCGGGGATGCAGCAAAAAAGGAAAATGGAATCCACGATGGTGAAGTACGTTTGTGCAAAAAATGTATTGAAATATAAATAAAAGCTTATCCATATAAAACAACAACTTTCCAGTTTGAATGGAGCAAAAACGTAGAGGCAGGGTAAAACCCACTTTGAGGAAGGTAGGAGCCCCTTCCTTCCTCCTCGCTGTGCGTTCCAACGATCAGTGCTCCAAAACCGGAAATGACGTAATGACGTTAGGGCCACGCCTTACGCGTTTCGTCAGAGTGACGTCTTCTGAGGCAATGGCCATAATAGTCAACATACTCCTTATATATACGCACAAGTGGGCGTAAGATGGGTGGAGAGAGGGGTGGTAATAATTAAACTGAAAGGACAGAGCGTATGAAAAAGACGGGGAAAGGGAATGGAGTATATAAAAATGCAAAATAACCAGTATTTTGGGAAAAAGACGGCTATAAAAAATAAAAAATGAAAGTGTCAAACTCTAAAAATAATGAATAATGAGAAGGTCATGTGCGTGTTAGAAGGGGATCCCACCTTTCACATTACATAATATATTATAGAGTCCACACGTAGAGGATACTTTTAGGAATACAAATATAATCATTAAAATATAGACCAATACGAATATATGCAATACAGGCAATGTAGATATATATGTATATATAAAAAATATATATGTACAATAGGAAGATAAAAAACAAGTTAAATGAATATATAAAGGACAAAAAGCAGTATGGTGTCATGGGGCACCCCCCAGCGGTAGTGGGAGTAATTGCAGACCATTTTAGCAGGTGATGTGGATGAGAAGGTCCGTGAAAAATGCACTTGTTGTGGAAAATATAAGTACCGAGAACAATGTGGTGTGACATCTATATGAAGTAATTGTGGGAATGGTATACAAAATATGAATATATATATAAGAAAATATATATATTAATAAAATAAAACATATATATATTAACAATAAAAAGTGTGCATAATTAAAGGGAAGAAACCTTATCAAATAGAAGGGAAAAAGGTACGTGGAAGCTACAAATAATGAAGAAAATATAGAGCATATTATAAACCGTGGGGACAATGCGATATCCTTAAGAAGTAAATCAAGGAGGTGTCCAAAATATATATACTATAATATGACTGTGTATAGTGTGAAGAAATTAAAAGTAGAAGGTAGGGGGAATGGGAGGCAGACACGGTTTTAAAACGACAAAGACATTCTATATTGCACAAGGAAATAATGTTTAACACATGGGATTGTATATTAAACAAGTAATCAGGTTAAATATCAATAGGAAATCAGAAATAATAAAAAATATATAAAATATGAAGATAAAAAAGCCAAATGTAAAAGAATAGTGTGATAATGCGCCTCCCAGTGGTCATGGGAGTAATTGCATACCATTGTTATAGGTGATGTGGATGAGAAGGTCAGTGAAAACTGCACTTAGTGAAAAGGGTAAAAATATTGGGAATGATGTGGGGTGACATCCATATGAATTAATTGTGTGAGTACTAATAATAAGATTAAAAATGTATTCTAAAAATTAGAGATAAAACAATTCAGATCGATATCGACATTCAACCATTTGGGTCTAAGACTATCCAAAAGATAGATCCAGCGTGTCTCGTTCTGTGAAATTTCTATCTTTTTATTGCTCCCTCTCCAGTTGTCTTTAATCCTATCTATACCATAAAAGGTTAATTTCTTGGGGTCCCTTTGGTGCATCAGGTCAAAATGTCTCGACAGGTTGTGCTTCGGGAACCCTTTTCTAATATTTCTTACATGTTCCGCTATCCTTTTATGGAGGGGTCTTGTAGTCCTCCCCACATACTGGAGGCGGCAAGGACACTCTAGCACGTAGGTCACATGCGTGCTATTACAGGTAATTAGTTTGTCAATTTGATATTCCCTTCCATTAGTATTGGATCTGAACTTATCCCTTCTCCTTGCCTGCACCGCTGTCATCCTGCACGGGAGGCAGTTCGAGCATCTATAGAAACCTTTCATATTTGGCATTAATTGTATTTCACTGGGTGGGTTGATGACATTTTTTACCAGGCAATCTCTTAGATTTCTTGCTCTTCTGTAAACAAAGGCCGGTTTCTTTGGGAGCAGAGATGCTAGTTTCCTATCTGTTTTCAGAATAGGCCAATATTTTTCCACTATCTTCTCAATTTTCTTGTATTGTTTATTGAACCCGGTAATGAACAGAACGTTGTTTTTTCTCTTTTTATCTGTTACTCTCCCTTGTAGTGTTTCTTCCCTGGGTGTTTCCTTGACCTTTTCCTTGATTCTCATTAGGTCCTGTTTCTTGTATCCTTTTTGTTCAAATCTCTTAATCAATAGGCTTGACTGTTCCTCATAATCTTCCAAAGTCCGACAGTTCCTCCTGATCCGTAGTAGTTGCCCCTTGGGTATGTTTTGCTTCCATTTGGGGTGATGGCAACTAGTGATTGGGATATACCCATTACTGGCATAAAACAGTGTGTTTGCAGCGCAGTCCTAAGTAAGTTTTTGTTGGACTCTCCCTATGATGTACCTAAGATGATGTATGAACTGGAGATCAAAGAGTCTGTACACACGGTGGGTGAAGGTGTGGATGATGGAACTATTCGTAGTAGGTGAACTGACTCTGTAGCACTGGCAAGGCTGCACCTTTGGGAAGTAACGCAAATGATATCTTCAAGCCAATGAAGGGTTTCCACGTCGGAACGGTCACGATGTCTCAGTCAAGTGGATGATGCTTATCAAGGTAGTA
>BLSH010378368.1:434228-448712 GCA_018402905.1 Glandirana rugosa | reverse complement strand
CATGGAAGTTGGGAGGTGCAGGCTACCAAGCCAAGGGTGCTCAGTGCAGGTAGTGGCTACCTTGTGTTAAGCCAGAGAGGTCTTTGTGAATAAGACTTACCAAAGAATATGGGAAAATTATGCAGATCTCACACAATAAAGCCTGGAGTCCTTTATCACCTAAACGAGCCAAGGTTCTACAGTTCTTACAACTGGGCCTAGGTTCAAATATGTTTAAAGTTCAAACTTCAGCCTTGTCTGCACTTACAGGGAGTCCTTAACCCTTTAGTGATGCAAATCTCAATAGGCTTGCATGAATTTGTATACCTGCCAGGAAACCATTGTTCCCTATGTGGCATTGCTCATGTTCCTCATCTCTATCAAGGCCTCACTTCTATCCTACAGAATTGGCTACACTCTGCAATCTGAAGATCATATTTCTGGTTGCTGCAGCCTCTGTGAAAAAGGGGTGTCAGAGCTGCAGGCTTTGTACTCAAGGAGCCTCACCTAAGCGTTCTACCCGGACAGTATAGTCCTAAAACTCCAGACTGCCTTTATCCATGTGATGTCTTTCTCCTTCGACTTTAACCAGGAAGTTAGTTTACTATCTTTCTTGGTTGAGTGAGAGAACCACATCCCCTGGATGTTGATTTAACCTTGGTGACCTGCTTGGCAGCTACCTTTTCATTCTGGAAAACTGAAATCTGTACTTGGTTCCAGGGTGGCTTAAGGCAGGGCCAATCAGCATCAACATGTACAGTCATATCCTAGATTAACCACTTCCACACCGCACACAGTATATTTACTGCGGCAGTGTGGACGTGTACTGCGAATCTACGTAAATAAATGGTGATTTGCGGAGTGGCCACTAGAAGGCGCGAGCGCGCTGCCGGTGGTGCACGCCAGCGAGCCGCAATGAGCTGCCAGAGCCAAAGAACGAGGAACCGCCAATGTAAACACGGCGGTTCCCCATTCTGACAGTGGAGACATAAGAGATCTACTGATCCCTGTCACTGGGATCAGTTAGATCTCTTATGCCCATAGCAGCGCAGCCCCCATACAGTTAGAACACGCCTAGGGAACACAGTTAACCCCTAGATCTCCCCCTGCAGGTTAACCCCTTCATAGTGCATTTTTATAGCACTGATCGCTGTATAAATGCCAGTGGTCTCAAAAAAGTGTCAAAATGGTCCGACATGTCCGCCCCAATATCGCAGTACCGCTAAAAATCGCAGATCGCCGCCATTACTAGTAAAAAATGGAAAAAAATAAAAACCCCAGAAATGAATTCTCAACATCCGTAAACGCGGCAACTTTTGTGCAAACCAATCAATAAACGCCGATTTGTGATTTTTTTTTCACCAAAAATATGAGGAAGAATATAAATCGGCCAAAACCGAAGAAAAAAAAACGTTTTTTTATATTTTTTTTTGGATTTGTATTTTAGCAAAAAGTAAGAAATATTGTTTTTTTGCAAAATTGTCTCTCTTTTTTTGTTTATAGCGGTGATCAGAAATGCCGCAGATGCGATCAAATACCACCAAAAGAAAGCTCTTTTTGTGGGGAAAAAAAGGACGCAAATTTAGTTTGGGTACAACGTCGCACAACCGCGCAATTGTCAGTTAAAGCGACGCAGTGCCGAATCGCAAAAAGTGCTCTGGTCCTAACGTGGGAAATCCTTCCGGGGTTGAAGTGGTTAAGACAATTAAAAGAGCCGACTCTCCACAAGACCTTCCTGTTTCGGATGACTTAAGAGCACATTCAACTAGGGCAGTGCCAGCTCAGTGCCAGCTCAGTGCTGAGTGTCTCCTGAGGCTATTTGCAAGTCAGCAATATGGTCCTCCCAGGAAACACCTTTATTACACTTTAAGTGAACCCAGCTCACGACAGTAACATTTGGAAAATTCATGGTGCATAATTGCGCTTCTGATCATTACAAAATTTTTCTTGCACCCTCCCATATGGCGAGTTAGGTCCCATGTGTGTGCTGCCATGATGCACCAGGAAAACGGAAAATTGTATACTCACCTTTCCGTAATTTTCCTTTCCTGGTGCATCTTCATGGCAGCATACAGATTCCCGCCCAAATTGGTGAGAGTTACAGAGAATGCGGTGAGCCGGGTCTGTCTTTGATTTATAGTTAACCAGTCCTATCATGTTGTGGGGGCGGAGCCACAACCCATGTGTATGCTGCCATGAAGATGCACCAGGAAAGGAAAATTACGGAAAGGTGAGTATACAATTTTCCGTTATTTCTACAACTCATTATGTCATGGTTAGTGGGAAGGGTGTTCCTCACACTTGTAAAAAGAAAATTGGTGTCAGTGGACACTTATCTGAGAGGGAAAAACTGGTCATTCGTGTAGGAACCCCTAGCAACCTTTAGAGGAACCCTAGTTGAGAAACCCTGATCTAGGGTGTATGTTACGGTATTACAAGGCAGTATATTGGCAGGAAATAGAGGGCTTGGTAATTTGGTCTAAGAAAAATAATCTGGTGGGTTGGAAGTAGACAGAGTACACAAGTTCAGTTTCTTAAGAAGAATGCTTATAGAGGAATTACCATGGGTAGTCCATGTATCCTATGTGGTGGGTAGGGTTCACAAGCGTTTATATTTACAGAGGAAGCTGAGGAGGGCTGGTTCCTCTTCATTTTCTACAAGGCTTCTACAAGGCTGCCATAGGGAGTGTATTGCCATTTCTCAGTGGCAAGGGTTGTAAGGCCAAAGATATAAGATTCTTACAGAGGATAATTAAAAAGGAACAGAAAATGATCACAGGTGCAGATCTACTAAATATTAAAGAACTGGGGCACAGCAGATGTCTTCAGAGAGCCCAAGGTAGTTGGTAGTTCCCACTTAGGTAATTTTCTGTTTAAACTGCTGCCTTCTGGCAGACGGTTTAGGAGTATTGCCCATACCACCAAGCTTAACTGCTTCAGGATAATACAGGCGGGTGGCTCCTTCAGGCACAGCAACGTACCTGTACATCGCTGGCCTCATTTGGGTACAGGTCACCTGCCCCCATCCCTGCCTGCCAACTCCCACTGTGATTGGACACAGCGGGATTTTGTCAGCAGATCCCGGCCAATGATTCCTGGGACCTGCTGATCGGCTGTATGCAATCACAGCCCAGAGCTCTGTGCTGACAAATAACCCAGGACTCTGTACAGAGGGAAGAATCTCTTTGTTTTTTCTCCCTGCAAAGCACAAGAGAAGAACAAGAGATTTTTAGTAAAATGCAGCACATAATACACACATTAACACTTGTTAGGCACACGGTTATTCCATTGATTACCGCGAGATGTTAATTCCCAGTGTCATTAGCGCAGTGACAGTGCATAAATTTATCACTGATCACTGCATTAGTGTCACTGGTGATGTCAGTGTCAGTTAGTCACTTCTCACCCCGTGTCAGTTAGTGTCAGGTTGCCCACCTCACTATCACAGTCCCACTATAAGTCACTAATCACCGCCATTACTAGCATAAAAAAAAATTAAATAAAAATTCCAGTATATATGCCATCGTTTGTAGACGCTATAACTTTTACACACATTGTGGTTTGTGTATGTATTGTGTGCAAAAGTTCACCTGCTCCATGAACAGCGAATGGGTTGGGTTCCCAATAAACCCACATAAACCCACATTCAGACTGAATCCCATACCTACCCACCAGCACAGGGCACTCTGTAGAATGTTCTAGATTCCACCGGTCAGCCCTGCACGATCCAGACCACTTCAAAATGCTTACTCAATGGCAATGGCGCCCTAGGCCATAGCTTTATGTGGTATAGGGACAAACCTGGCACATAAACTATATTGCCAAAAGTATTGGGACACCTGCCTTTCCACATGAACTTTAATGGCATCCCAGTCTTAGTCCATAGGGTTCAATATTGAGTTAGTTTACCCCTTGCAGCTATAACAGCTTCAACTTTTCTGGAAAGGCTATCCACAAGTTTAGGAGTGTGTCTATGGGACCTTGCTTTGTGCAGTGGTCCAAATCATTTGGTGGAGGGGGGATTATGGTGTGGGGTTGTTTTTCAGGGGTTGGGTTTGGCCCCTTAGTTCCAGTGAAGGCAACTCTTAAGGTGTCAGCATATCAAGACATTTTGGACAATTTCATGCTCCCAACTTTGTGGGAACAGTTTGGGGATGACACCTTCCTGTTCCAACATGACTTACACCAGTGCACAAAGCAAGGTCCATAAAGACATGAATGAGCAAGTTTGAAACTTGACTGGCCTGCACAGAGTCCTGACCTCAACTCAATAGGACACCTTTGAGATCAATTAGAGTGGAGACTGTAAGCCAGGCCTTCTCATCCAACATCAGTGCCTGACCTCACAAATGCGCTCCTGGAAGAATGGTCAAACATTCCATAGACACTCCTAAGCCTTGTGGACAGCCTTCCCAGAAGAGTTGAAGCTGTTATAGCTGCAATGGGGTAAGCCAACTCAATATTGAATCCTACGGACTAAGACTGGGATGCCATTAAAGTTCATGTGTGTGTAAAGGCAGGCGTCCCAATACTTTTGGCAATATAGTGTATGTTGAACAGAGTTGAAGCAGCTCCACTATAAATACATTACAGTTTCCCTGAAGGGGATGTCTCCCATTTATTATATCCAAGGGTGCCAAAGATTACATTGCCTATTTCCAGTGTAAATTGCAGATCACAGAGAAGAGATGGCCATCATTTTCCCAACAGATAATTCCCAATACACGTTCTGTGTGCTGACACATCTAGACAATGGGGTCTTAGGAGGAAATGTGAGGTCTTGTGAGTACTTACTTGGATGTCTCATTTTGTGCATAAAATGGTGAATATCTTTTATCCCAGCCGATACCTTGTCCAATCTGTTCACAAAATGAATCTGTTCATCTGCTGGAAAGAAGAAGATAAAACAATGATAGATTATCAGCATTATGGCAAACTTGCAACACAGCGATTAATTACTGTAAATACCATTTTTTGGCTGATTTTGTTCTGTTTGATTCCCCTGGGTTGCTGTACTTGGCACTTATATGTTAAATAAGCCTTCTACATCCTCTGAGGTTGCTGGCGCAGAATCATCATTCTTCTGCATCTACCAGGACCAGGGGCATTGCTAGGTCTACAAAAGATCTGGGGCTAGAGCCCATAGCAGCAAAGTAGAGTCATACGCTTGAGCAGGCATACACATGTATATAATATACATGTTTGCGTGTGTGTGTGTATATATATATACATCGTTACATTTCTGAGTGCGGATCCCCCTTACATCAGGGACCCCAGAGAGCCCCCCCATTTACATCAGTGTCCCCAGAGAACCCTTCCTTACATCTGTGTCCCCAGAGAGTCCTTTCCTTACAACAGGGTCCCCATAGAGGCCCTTCCTTACATCAGGGTCCCCAGAGAGTCCCTTCCTTACATCAGGGTCCCCAGAGAGCAGAGCCCCTTCCTTACATCAGGGTCCACAGAGAGCCTCTTCCTTACATCAGGGTCCACAGGGAGCCTCTTCCTTACATCAGGGTCCACAGAGAGCCTCTTCCTTACATCAGGGTCCACAGAGAGCCCCACCTTACATCAGGGTCCCCAGAGAACACCCCTATACATCAGGGTCTCCAGAGAACCTCCCCATATATCAGGGTCCCCAGAGTTCCTCCCCATACATAAGGGTACACAGAGAGCCTCCCCATACATCAGGAGGAGGCGAGGGCCGAGCCGGAGCCCGCGCTACTGTGGCTCAGTCTGCCCCTGCCTCCTGCATTCCGGACCGAGACATACCTGCAAATTACAGACCTGCCCCCACCCGGTAAGAGACTCGGGGCTATAGGCCCCAGACTCGGGGCTGTAGCCCCAATAGCCACCCCCTAGCAACGCCCCTGACCAGGACCATCTGGTAATCTTTTGGTTTGTGGATTTCTATATTGTCTTCTTCATACTCCTTCATGATGAAGTTAAAACAAACTTTAACTCCTGAACACAGCTTTACAACTTTGACATGTGTTAGTAAATCTGTACATATCATCACAACTACTTAGTTTATCTAGGTGGATTATAGAGGCTCGGTGTTCTCTATACATTGTATTTTTTTTTTCATTTAGAGGAGAACAAAAATACAGACTTGTTTTACAGAGTGATCACTGTCATATCAATGTAATAGCTAATCATAGGCTATCACAGCCATCATGTTATCGTGAGCTGGTCCTTCCGGTTCCCAATCATAAATATGAAACCCAGAGCTGCCAGTGACAGCTCAGTCTCTGTGCTAGGAATGCACTATGAAACACTCTTCTAGCACAAACACAGGTGGTGCCTCTGAAGAAGACCCACCTCCGTGTCGCTGGTGCAAACAGGTTATGGAATAGTACGATACCATTGCTTAAATTATCTCCATGGCTCTTAACATTTTTGCAATTTCACCACCAGACAAATCTGTGTGTATAATATGACAAGGTTATCAGAAATATTGGCAGTCCATATGGTATTTTTTAACTTGGGCCACCCCAGTTCTCAGGCCCACTAATTTTCCAGGTAAGTCCATTATGCAGCCACACATGCCCGGTCTCCTGGGCTATAGGGTGGTCACATGGTCTGGCATGGCAATGGTTATTCTGGTTCAGTCTCTGATCACTCATAATCACCAGAGAAACTTACCGCTGAGTAACTGAAGGAGTTTCCTTCCATCTTTCTCCATATCCTTCTCACTCTCCATCATCCAGGAACTCTTGTTATAGATTTTCTGGAATTTGTCTCTTTGTTCAATAGCCAGTAAGAGGGAAATGTGTTCGGCGGCATCTTTGAGCTGGTCAGTGATCTCAGTGAATTTTTCCTGGATGCCCTTGGCTTTGAATACCTGTTTCACCCGAGAAATTTTGGAATATTGAAAGACCCAACTCTTGGCATTCTTGAGGGCCTTATCGAGTTCCTGCACCACGATCTGCAGAGCCACAGACTTGTCCTCTTGAGTCCAAAGAGTATCGGTTGTCAGCAGTAAGACTCGGATTTTCCTCTCCAGATAGCGGCATTGCTTTGCATTGGTCTTGGCTTGATCGACCAGTTCATAGATGGTTTCTGCAACACTTAGCACGTGTTCCAATGCCTCCATCTTCTGCAAGGACAAGGGCAGGATAGAGAAAGAGATATAGACAAGTTTGGGATTCCATTCCTATTTTTTCTAAACATATTTGAATATTCTAACATTTCGAATCACATTTAGAATGTAATTATTATTATTCCCTGTATTCATACAATCATCTGCTCTACATGTTATAAGGGAAGTTATAGTATTATTTATGAAAAATATAAAGGGTGAAATAATGGTAAGAACATTTTGTCTTTTCAGATTAAACCTGAAGGTGGGGCTCTAGGCTATTTTTGTGACATTTAATGTTCTACCTTTCATGGTTTTGTTGAAAAAAGTTTTTCGTTGATTAAGTTCAATAGCTGAATAAACTTAGATCAGTACAATGCTGGAAGCTGACTGTCAGTGACCAGGCTTAACCGGTTCCGCACTGGCTCACATACATCTACTGCTGCAGAGTGGCACGATCCCACAAATCGCCGTTTATAAATGGCAGCTCACTCGTGCCCGCCACACTCTCCAGCAGTATGGCCACGGGTCAGGCGAACTCAATGTCCACCAGCTACCCGCGATTGCCTGGCAGAGAAGAACAACGGGGAACCACCGATGCAAACACGGCGGTTCCCCGTTGTGTCAGGTGGCATGTAAGAGATCCACTGATCCCTGTCACTGGGATCAGTTAGAACTCTTATGCCCCTGGCAGCCCAGCCCCCTCACAGTTAGAACACGCCTAGGGAACACAGTTAACCCCTAGATCTTCCCCTGCAGGCTAACCCCTTCACTGTATAAATGTCATTGGTCCCAAAAAAGTGTAAAAAATGTCTGCCCCAATATCAAAGTCCCGATAATAATTGCCGCTTGTGATTTTCTTTACCACAAATATGAGGAAGAATATAAATCGGCCAAAACTAATGAATACATTTGTTTTTTATATATATATATTTTTTTTTGGATATGTATTATAGCAAAAAGTAAAACATATTGTTTTTTTTTTCTAAATTGTTGCTTTTTCTTTGTTAATAGCGGTGATCAGAAGTGACGCAGAGGTGATCAAATACCACCAAAAGAAAGCTCTATTTGTGAGAAATAAGGGCGCCAATTTTTTTGGGTACAACATCGCACGACCGAGCAATTGTCAGTTAAAGTAACACAGTGCCGAATCGCAAAATGTGCTCTGGTCCTACAGTGGGAAATCCTTACAGTCTTTAAGTGGTTAAAGTATAACTAAAGCCAAAACTTTAGAGTGTAAGCTCCTGTGGTGCAGAGACTGACGTGAATAACTCTGTGTTCTCTATACAGCATTGCAGTATAAGTCAGAGCTATATAAATGTATAATAATAATAATAATGTGTGAATGTTTAGGTACATTAGAGTGTAAGCTCCTGTGGTGCAGACTGATGTAAATGGCTCAGTGTTCTCTGTACAGCACTGTGGTATATGTCAGAGCTACAGTATATAAATATATAATTGTGTGTGTCTGTGGAGGGACATTAAAGTGTAAGCTCCTCTGGTGCAGAGACTGGTGTGACAGCCTCAGTGTTCTCTGTACAGCACTGTGGTATATGTCAGTTATATACTGTAATGTTTAATAATAATAATAATAATAATAGTGTGTGTCTGTGGAAGGACATTGTGGTGCAAGCTCTTCTGCTGCAGAGACTGATGTGATGGCTCAGTGTACAGCACTGCAGTATATGCCAGAGCTAATGTATATAAATATACAGTGTAATAATAAAATGTGGGTAGGGGGTAGGTTTTAGAGTGTAAGCTCCTGTGCTTCAGAGGCTGATGGGAATTTGCTATGCCCTGTAAATAATCCAGAATACGTCTATAAATAAATGAAATAAATACTTACGCTGTGTATATGGAGAAGTATTGGAGAGGGAGATGTGTCATTTCAGCCTCTTCATCCTGACAAGTGAGGCTCCTCCTCCATTGAGAAACTCTCAGACTACTTTTGGTTCTTCTGCAGTCAGCTGATTCCCCGTCCACCAGTCTTTGTGTGATTAAAGCCTAAATCCACCTACAACTCTATTATAGTTCTGGGTGCAGTGGGGAGGCTTATTGATGTGTCCATTGGAGAGATTTCCCCCCACCTGGTCAGGGACATTGCATTGTATAATATCCTGACACGTAAGGTGTCAGAGGGACAGGAAGTGAGAAGAAATCTACTATGAGGTCACAGACAGCAGTAAACCACAACCAACAGCTTGAAATTGTATGCACAGACAATTGTTTTTCTTTTTTATGTGGTGCAAGGTCTGCTTTAACCACTTCAGCCCCGGAAAGAATTACCCCTTTCCTGACCAGAGCACTTTTTGCGATTCGGCACTGCGTCGGTTTAACTGACAATTGCGCGGTCGTGCGACGTTGTACCCAAACAAAATGTACATCCTTTTTTTTTTTCTGACAAATAGAGATTTCTTTTGGTGATATTTGATCACCTCTGCAGTTTTTATTTTTTTCATTATAAACAAAAAGAAGAGCGACAATTTTGAAAAAAAAAAACAATATTTTTTACTTTTTGCTCTAATAAATATCCAAAAAGAAATATTAAAAAAAAAAGTTTTCATCAGTTTAGGCCAAAATGTATTCTTCTACATATTTTTGGTAAATAAAATTGCAATAGGCGTTTATTGATTGGTTTGCGCAAAAGTTACCGAGTCTACAAACTATAAGAATTGATTTATGGATTTATTTATGAACATTTTCTTTTTTTTTTTAATGATGGCGATCTGCGAATTTTTAGTACGACTGCGATAGTGCGGCGGACAGATCGACGCTTTTTTGGGACCACTGACATTTATACAGCGATCAGATCTAAAAATAGCCACTGATTACTGTATAAATATCACTGGCAGTGAAGGGGTTAACCTTCAGGGGGAGATCTAGGGGTTAACTGTGTCCCCTAGGCGTGTACTAACTGTGTGGGGGCTGGGCCGGCAGGGGCATGACAGATTTAACTGATCCCAGTGACAGGGATCAGTAGATCACTGTCATGCTGCCTGTCAGAACGGGGAACCGCCGTGTTTACATCGGCGGTTCCCCTCTCTTCTTCTGTATTAGACGATTACGGGTCCCTGGCGGACATCGAGTCTGCCCGACCTACGGCTACACTCAGGGAGCGTACGGCGGGCACGAGAGCGCGCCCACCCGCTAGCTGCTCCTGCGCGAATCGCCGTTTATATACGGCGATTCGTGCTATGCTGCCACTCTGCAGCAGTGAAAGTATGCAAGCCGGTCGGCAAGCGGTTAAAGTATAACTAAAGACAAAACTTTTTTTTTTTTTTGTGTTTTAGTTTTAGATAGGATGGAGAGGGAATAGAACCCCTGTCAGATTTTCTATTCCTGTGTGTGCCCCTGTTAGCGAGATTCACCCTCCCATTTGTCCTGTTTACCATTATCACTAAAAATTTTTAAAAAAATCCCACATTTTGAGTTGCCCCAGAAGAAGAATAGAGAGGAAATCTTCCAACGGGGACACTAGTTCCTCTCACTTTCTGTTTGGCTATGGGTTAGGAAGTGAAGGGAAATCTCCCCAATGGGACACAGATGGCAAATCAAACCTCATAGGGGTCATAACCTTCCCTTACTCTACCCAAGATGAAAACTATTTTGTCTTTAGTTCTACTTTGAAGTTGATCATTTTGAAAAAGTGTTAATAATTTGAGAAAAAAAAATGTAATTATTATTGTTCATTTTAGGCTCCGTTCACATGTAGGCGTTGCTATTTTACAGGTGTTTTTGCAGAGTGTTTGCAGTGTTTTTGTGCAGGAGTTTTGAAATTCAAAGGGTCACCAATCTAAAAAAGCAGTAAAACACTGTAATCTGCCAAAAAAGAAGCTCATGTACTTTTTTGAGCGACAGGCGTTTTGCTTTAGGCGACAGAACGCTTAGATGTGAAAAGGGGCCATTGAAATGAATGGGATTTGTCTTGTTGGCCATTTTTAGAGCTGAGGCATAGAGCAGAAAAATGCCCAAAGACGCTTAGATGTGAGCGGAGCCTAAAGAAAAGTTAAGGGTTCCTTTGGTCCTCAATATCCAATGTTACATTCCCTGTTCTGTTTCAAAGCCTGCTTTATGCATTGGCATACCTCCATAGACTCAGTCTGTTCAGACAGCATGGTCATCTGCTGACCTGGCACCATCCATAGACATAACCAGAGCTGCTGTTAGCAATCACAGGGCCCCATACAGCCTAACTGACAGGGCCCCCTCCAGGCTGGAAGTAACTGAGGACATAGATGTATCAGTCCCTCTTTTACCACCTCAGTTGCAAAGATGAATGAATTGGAAGCTCTCTGAAGCTTATTGCTCTTTCACAAGCTGAAGCATAGTAAACACAGTTTATTATGGCTCAGTGATGAATAGACACAGGAGTGACTTGGAACGATTACTCACCATGTTCAATCAGGAAAGGAAGGGGCCAATAAATTCCCCCTGTGTGCCTGCAGCAGCTGCCAGCAGGAGAGGAGAGGAGGGAAGCCGG
This sequence comes from Glandirana rugosa, assembly GCA_018402905.1. NCBI lineage: Eukaryota > Metazoa > Chordata > Amphibia > Anura > Ranidae > Glandirana > Glandirana rugosa. Next base: position 437,175 of record BLSH010378368.1, on the reverse strand, counting down.
CGGCGCTGCAGGGGAAAGGGGCACACAGGGGGGCTCGGACAGCAGATGGAAGGGGTGCATGCGCTTGAACCAATCCCCCTGCAGTGCAGCCAGAGGGAGAAGTGGTCAGCATTGCAGTGGGAGGCCGAAGAGGATCGCTGTCTGCAATAAGACAGTACAACCAGCCCTCCTGCTTAGCAGTTGCCTGGGCCCCCCTTTTGAACTGATGGGGTCTGGGCCCAGTACAGGAAGGCTGGCTGTACTGCCTTATTAACGGCCCTGGGCATACCTTTACAGAGTTGCGCTAATTAAATTAAAATAAAAGTCCAAAAGTGATGTATTCTAATGTTCTTGGTGAGCATCATCACCATCCACCACCTTGAATTGTGATTCTGTGCATCAACACCACCACCAAAGGCTGAAAGGCTCGCTTACCAGCTCACCTGGACCTCTCACTACAAGAGGTCAACGCTGTATCTTGGCCTAGGCCAACAAGGCCCAGGCCTAGGGCGGCACTGTGCAGGGGGGCAGCATGAAAAGAGTCCCTGCAGCATGAAAAGCTTGCACTTTTAATACTGCCGGTATGATAATACAGCCAGGGCTGCCATCAGAGGGGGACAGCCCATACATATATGGGGATGGGCATCCTGAAGGTCCCAGGCAGCAGACCCCAACCAATGAGTTGTTTTGCGGGCAGCTGGCGTTCCACGACCATGTGGGGGGGGGCGCACAAGTTTAGTCAGGCCTAGGGCAGCACAGAACCTAAATACACTACTGCAAGAGGTCAAAAGAGCTTGTGGCTCCATACCCAGCCAGGGCCTTTTATAACTTCAGCGGATCTTCCAGCATTGGAATACCAATCTTCCCAACACGATTGTCATAGGAGTTCCCCAAAACACAAAAGGCTCCACATCCGGTCTCTTCAAGTATCCTGCTCTGAACACCAGCACCCTTCCAGCACATCTCCTGATCACCTGCTGACGGATACTCTTGGACTTCTACAGGCACTCATACCTCACCGTGCTCCTGTGGCCGCTGTCTTAACCCAAGCGGTCCCTCGAACCGGAGTCATAGGAGAGGCCACCGCCGACCGTCAGGCTCACTACCTGGTACGTGACACTCATAGACTCGGTGATCACAGAGCGCACGGTGCGCGTCCCCGCAGGTACGTGCAAACAACGCATGCTCGGGAGGACGTCTATTGACGGCCTCCCGGCAAAGTAGATCCGTGCTGTAGCCGTCATTCAGCTATAGCACGGATATGAAGTGGTTAAAGTATGTAGCGCTACTCCTGAAGGAGCCGCTTGGTAAGTTTGGGTTCTCTGTTCTGCACCTCAACTCACCTCAGCCCCCCTGGCACACCCGGTTGAATTAAATCACTACAAGCACAAATAACAATAAAAGTGTAAAATACCTTTCGTCTGGCTGTGAGGTATTGCCAATAAAGAAACACACACACACCCGGTTAGTGATAACACGTTTAATCTATTAATACGGATTAGCATTAATTTAAACAGAATTAAACACACAGCAGGCACATTAGGACACAGGCTGCTGAACTAGGTAAAGGAACTATACCCAAGTAGAAAAGGGGAAAGACATATACAATTCTATATCATCAGACAAAACCAATGTATCAATTAGCATGTCAGCAATGAACAGTGTATAACAACTCTAAATGCGTCCAGAATAATAGCTCTATACTGTAACGGACAGGGATGGCATACCACTTTAACTGGAAAGCAGATTAGAGCTTTAGGGTAGCTAGGATTAGGGGCAGTCCTTAGTCCTAAATCTTCACTGGCTAATCATTGGAGCGTGTTGCGGCCATCAATAAAGCCTGCGGGCAGTATCAGGGCTATGAGTAGTATTAGGGCTATTGTGAACTTTTTTGTCTGAGTTATGTATAAGAAACATAAATATATTATATAAACCCACCATCATACACTTCGCACCCCTCTCATGTCATACTACCCACCTCCCTACACTCCGCACCCCTCTCATTTCATACTACCCACTGCCATACCCTCCACGCCCCTCTCATGTCATACTACCCACCTCCATACACTCCGCACCCCTCTCATTTCATACTACCCACCTCCATACACTCCGCACCCCTCTCATGTCATACTACCCACCGCCATATCCTCCACGCCCCTCTCATGTCATACTACCCACCGCCATACCCTCCACACTCCGTTAATGTCATACTACCCACTGCTATACCCTTCACACACCTCTCGTGTCATACTACCCACCGCCATACACTCGGCACCCCTCTCCTGTACATACTACTCGCCTCCATACCTTCCACTTTCCTCTCCTACTCAGGTTTACTGCCATTGTACAGTGCCATCATAATAGCATCATGGGCAAAGTAATGCACTGGGGCCCCTACTAGGGAGATGATGACCTGTGGCATACAGAAAAAGAGTGATATTGGCTAAATGATGCTACATATTGGGCATGGCTTAGTAGTTTCATTAGAAATTTTAGTCTGATTATTTTTACAGTTGTTTTATTATTTTTTTTTACAATTTTTAAATTTTTTCACTTTTTATGGTGAGTTTTTTGTTTCTTTGGTGAGATATCAGGGGTCGAAACATACCCCTGAAGTCTCACTTTTGAGACAGAGAAAATAACTTTGGAAACACATTCTGCAGAGTCTTTCTCTGTAGCCTCAGCTACACTGCAAATGAAAGAACAGGAGACAGAGGCTCCTGTTAATTCATAAACCGAAGCATGGTAAACAGAGTTAATTTAGAAAAGGAAGGGACTGGTAGATGACATTTACCAGCCCCTTTTCCAGCCTCCATGCTGAAGATCCCCCACAGCAGTCAGCGGGAGAGAAGAGGTGGGAAGCCGGCAGCACTGTTAACATTTTTTTTTATTATTTTGTTGACATTTTTATTAGTCTGATTTTAAAGATTACTTTGATGATTCGGTACGGGTTATACATCGTAGTAAA
>BLSH010378368.1:420574-434218 GCA_018402905.1 Glandirana rugosa | reverse complement strand
CCCCCCCCCCCCCCCCAAACCGTAATCTTTTTATCACTTGAATTATTTTGGGCGTGAGTGGGGCCTCATATCTAAGTTTTGCCTAAGGCCTCACAAAGCCTAGAGCCGCCTCTGCATAGCATACTCGCACCACTGTGCTGCAGATAGGACACAGGGTAGTGGTGGTCAGTGGGTGTCACATCTGTCTGCAGCGGGGCGGAGCAGCAACCTTTTTACGAGGCATCAGAAGACCCTTTACCAGCCCGGCCCGCTCACCCCACCAGCTTGGGGACACTGACCGGGGACATTCCCTCCCATTCTCCCACACACACATCAGGCAAATTAGGCGACCTCGAGGCCCATGTAAGCACAAGGCCTTAGGCGACCGCCTTATTTGCCTAATTAGAGAGCAGCCTCTATCATTCCTATACCCTCCTTCTGAAAGAATGAAGTTGGCAGCGCAATCACGGGAGTGAGGGTTGGGGGGGCCCGAACAGTTGGAGGCTGGGGACCCTTTGGGTGGGGGAGGGGCGGGGGAAAAAAGGGGAGAGGGAGGGGGACAGGTACTCGGCTTGCCTCCGCGGTTGTTGGGCAGGTGGGGGGATGGGCGAGTCACCTGGGAGAACAGTGGACAATGTTCAAAAAGTCTATGTGTACAAAGGTATGTACAATTGTCCGTATGTACAAAAGTCTTAGTATAGTCTATTTGCTGGGATGGTGGAAATCCACTGTGACACTGGTAGGCTGCACCATTAACCACTTTAAGACCGAGCCTCTTTTTGGAGTTTGGAGGTTATCAGTTAAAAACAGTTTTTTTTGCTATAAAATTACTTAGAACCCCCAAACATTATATATTTTTTTTTCTAAGACCCTAGAGAATAAAATGGCGGCCATTGCAAAACTTTATGTCACACCGTATTTGCGCAGCGGTCTTAAAAGCGCGATTTTTTTGAAAAAATTCAGTTTTTTGAGTTAAAAAATAAGACAACAGTAAAGTTAGGTCAATTTTTTTCCGTATTGTGAAAGATAATGTTACGCCGAGTAAAATGATACCCAACATGTCATGCTTCAAAATTGCGTCCGCTCGCGGAATGGCGACAAACTTTGCAACATAAAAATCTCCATTGGCGACGTTTAAAAAATTCTACAGGTTAGCATTTTTGCGTTACAGAGGAGGTCTAGGGCTAGAATTATTGCTCTCGCTCTAACGATCGCGGCGATACCTCACATGTGTGGTTTGCACACCGTTTTCATATGTGGGCGGGACTTACGTATGCGTTCGCTTCTGCGCGCGAGCTCGCAAGGACGGTGCGCTTTAAATTTTTTTTTTTCTTTTTAATTATTTATTTTACTTTTTAATTTTTATTTTTACAACTTTTTAAAAAAAAAAAATTTTGATCACTTTTTTTCCTATTACAAGAAATGTAAACATTCCTTGTAATAGAAAAAAGCATGCCAGGACCTCCAAAATATGAGATCTGGGGTCAAAAAGACCTCAGATCTCATTTTTAGACTAAAATGCAATAAAAAAAGAAAAAAAAAATTTTTGAAAAAAGTGGCAGGGAAAAAAAAAAATGTCCCCTTTAAGAGCATTGGGCGGAAGCTACTTGTGACGTCGCTTCCGCCCAGCCATGTTATGGAGCCGGGTGAGCGGCTTCAGCGGCTCACTCGGCTCACGGACACTGGGGGGGAAGGACCCGATCTTCTCCGCCGCTGCCAGCGGGTCCGGTAAGCGGCGGAGATGACCGGAAAGCGGCGGGAGGGGGGGGGGCACCTCTCCCACCGCTGATAAAAGTGATCTTGCGGCGAATCCGCCGCTAAGATCACTTTTATCCGACGCAGAATCGCCGGCTGAAAAAAAAAATACCGGGGTTATGGTAGCTATCTGCTACCATAACAACGGTATTCCACTTCAAAGTACCGCCGTCAAACGACGTACGGCGGTCCTTAAGTGGGTAACCGGACTCCAGTGGGTAACAAAGAACAAGAAAGGTGCGCCTCTAAGTGCAGTAGTGTAAAAAAACAATTTTATTAAACAAGATTAAAACTACTCACAATGGTAGTATGCAGGTGCACATTGCAGTGTCAGCCACTGCTGGCTATGGTTGTCCTTTGGTCTGTCTGGGATGGCTGCTGGGATGTCTGCTGGGATGAGGTCCTGGTCTGCCTGGCGGTGGTGGGCTGGGGGGGGGCGGCGTCGGTGGTTCCCGGCGTCTCCTCCTCTGGCTCCGGTTGGTTTTGGCGCGAACGACCGGTTGGTCGTCCTTTCGGTCCGTGCAGGGCAGATGCAGGTGGTCCTCTCGTCCAATGGGCAGCTGGAGACGGCGACGCGTTGCGGGGCTCAACCCCTTCTTCAGGCCGTAATTGTTTGTCAGTGGTGGTGGGGGAGATTTTATGGACCACAAGGTGGGAGGGGTTTATGTTCAAACTCCACCTTTTTGGGCAGTTTGGTGCTGATTGGCGGCAGACCTCCGTGGGGGGGAGGGGTGGTGCAGATGTATATACATAAATAGCATATTGTGGGTAAATGGCATAAATATAAGAAGTGTATTAAAATAAATAAATAAATAAATAATATATATATAAAATGTGTTACGGTAAGAGCTTTAAGACCATATGACCTTCTATACCCTCCTTCTGCCTGGGCTCATATAGCCCAATTTGTTTGAGGTTGTCAGATGCTCTATTGAAGTTAACAGTACATTTTCTTGACTTGCTATTCTCACGTGGATACCTCTGCTCTTGGGGCTGTTTCACTTAAAGGAGTCCTCTAAGAGCAGACAAATTGGATCTTATTGATTTTTCCTGTAACTTTTGTCTTGTTATACCTCATTATACCCGCTTACTGCTTTATATCACTGTGACTGTTTGTTTCCTTCTCTTTAACCACTTCAGCCCCGGAAGGATTTCCAGCTTTAGGACCAGAGCACTTTTTGCGATTCGGCGCTGCGTCGCTTTAACTGACAATTGCGTGGTCGTGCGACGTTGCACCCAAACGAAATTTGCGTCCTTTTTTTCCCACAAATAGAGCTTTCTTTTGGTGGTATTTGATCACCGCTGCGTCATTTCTGATCGCCGCTATAAACAAAAGAAGAGCGACAATTTTGCAAAAAAACCCAAATTTCTTACTTTTTGCTAAAATACAAATCCAAAAAAAAAATATAAAAAAACATTTTTTTTCATCGGTTTTGGCCGATTTATATTCTTCCTCATATTTGCGATAAAAAAATCGCAATCGGCGTTTATTGATTGGTTTGCGCAAAAGTGGTCGCATTTACGGATGATGAGAATTTATTTTTGGGGTTTTTATTTTTTTTTTTATTTTTTACTAAAAATGGCGGCGATCTGCGATTTTTAGCGGTACTGCGATATTGGGGCGGACATGTCGGAATGTTTTGACACTTTTTTGGGACCATTGGCATTTATACAGCGATCAGTGCTATAAAAATGCACTGATTACTGTGTAAATGCCATTGGCAGTGAAGGGGTTAACCTGCAGGGGGCGCTCTAAGGGTTAACTGTGTTCCCTGGGCGTGTTCTAACTGTATGGGGGCTTGCCTAGCTGGGGAAAGGAAGTGGTCACAGCCTTCATGTACGAGAAGGCTGTGATCACTTCCCTTCCCCCTCACACAGAGCGGAGGTCCGTGTTTACATACACGGACCTCCGCTCATTCGCTCCGGGGGGGGCATCGCGGGTGGCCGGCGGCAATCGAAGCCGCCGGACCCGCTCCCTGGACCCCCCCGGACACAGTGAGCGCGCGCGCTCACAGTGGCTCTGTATCGCGGCCGCCGTCGTATGACGGCGATTCGCGTTACAGAGCCACATTGTCGCCGTCAATTGCCGATCAGCCGTCGGCAAGCGGTTAAGCAAGCACACAGTAAAAGTTACTTTCTGATTTCACCATAACCTGTGTCTTTTACTATGGTATTAACACTACTACACTACTGCCAGGTGTACCAGTGGGGTTGAGTCTGTTCTTGGGGTTGAGGAGGCAGAGTAAAGAGCCAACAATAATCAAGCGGCTCCTGCGGGGGTATCGCTACAAATTTATAAAGAAAGAAATATATATGGCATAAAATATATAAGAAACATAAGTATCTTATAAAAAAATATATATATAGGTAATGTAATATAAAAGAAACATACATTTATATAGAAATAAATATATAAGAAATATAATATAAAACAAACATAAATATATAAAGGAAAAAAAAAGAAAAAATATTTATATACAGTATCTCCACTAATCACATTAATATGCATTAATACTTTACTTTATTTAATACATTTGTGTACACATAGTCGTGTGCACCGGGTGTCGCCTCAGCACTGCTGGCTTCCTTCCTCTTCTCTCCCACCAGCTGCTGCTGCGGGAAGGGGCCTGTAGATATATAATTTACTGGCCCCTTCTCTTTCTGAATGAACACAGTGAGTGATCGGTAGCATGTGTTTGAGCTTTGGAGTGCACACCCTAATGCAATAGGCTGTGCACGCCTATGTGTGTACATGAGGTCAGCCAGTATTGTCCAATACATACAATATGCAGACTGTGTTCCCTGCTTATTTCTGCTGTGCAGTGATTGTGCTTTGGCGTTTGGCTCTGAGACAGTAAACAAATAGATTGTCCATATGGCTTGCCTTGTACAAGTACCTGAATTTATCTTGGTACTGACCCCTTGTAGTTAATTTGGACATTTTCACTTAGGGGTGTACTCACTTTTGTTGCCAGCAGTTTAGACATTAATGGCTGTGTGTTGAGTTATTCTGAGGGGACAGCAAATTTACACTGTTATACAAGCTGTACACTCACTACTTTACATTGTAGCAAAGTGTCATTTCTTCAGTGTTGTCACATGAAAAGATAGAATAAAATATTTACAGAAATGTGAGGGGTGTACTTACTTTTGTGGGATACTGTATACAGTATATAATAGATCTAAGAAGACATCATAGACTGCTGATCTGTATCAGTAATAATGAAAGAAGAACAGACAAATATAAAACTGAAATGATTTTTCACTGTGACCTCACCACAGATCCCTGGAAGGTTTCTTTAGATTGGGGAAGGAAATCTGATTTCACAAAAAAAGGTTATCACTTCTGTATTCCTTCGCATGCAACAAACCATTTCCTAAGCTCTGAGGAAACTGTCCTATTGCTTTGCAGACGTTAAAGAAGAATTTGTGTAAAATAAAACTTCCTTTGGTTTGTGTTGTGTGGACTTAGGTCCCCTTCACACGGGGCAAATCCGCTCAGTGGACTCCGCCAGCTCAGCCAGAGATCGCTCTGCTGATCCCCGCTAAGCCAGCGGATGTCAGGTCCGTCTCCGCTCACTGTGCATAGACAGACCTTTCAGAGCCCCACTCTTTTCTATGGGAAGATCGGATGAAAACGGACCTGCAATATATTGCCATCCGTCTGTTTTGAGTGGATGTTGTCGAATTGGGTGGCAGACGGGTGTCAGCAGACACATCTCCATTGACATCCACCTGCCCATAGAGGTGAATGGGTGGCCCGCTCGGATCCGCCTGAAAAATGGACAGGCAGATCCTTGCGGGCCGATCGTGTGAAAGGGGCCTTAGAGTTTGTTTGTGTTGTGTGGACTGAAGGCTCGTACACACGATGCAACGGTCGTACAACAACGGTCTTACAACAGCTTGTTGTACAATCATCCGACCGTTAGTACGTGCGATTAGAACAGCCGACGTGCGGCGGTCGTACAGCACAAGTTGGATGAGACTAGAAGACTTTTTTTGTACAGCAAGCCGTTGAACAACCGTTGACTCGTGTGTACAGAGAAGTTGGGGCGAACAAAGTTGTACTGTGCAAAACATGCATGCTCAGAAGTCAGGAACGCCCAGAAGTGTCCGTTCTGGGAAACCTACGTTCCTAATTCACAAATCACATTTACTTGAACTTCCTCTTTAGATGTTTGTAACACGTCACTGCGGCTTTGTTGAGGCTTTGTTGAACGATTACTTGACTCCTGTCAGTACGCTAGAGACATCAGCCAACAGCCGATTTTGGGCAAAAGTTGAACGTGCGGTCATACGACCGTTGCACCGCATGTACGAGGCATTAGTGTTTGTTTGTGTTGTGTGGACTCATGCTGGCCATACACTAGGCAAAAAATCGTTCGAAAATCAGTCATTTGGATAGTTTGTTCGTTTATTGTCCAGTTAATGGGCACACATCGAAAAATTGGTTGTGCCATTTTTGAGCCGATAAATTGAAGGAAACGTTTGTAAAACTTCGGCCGAACGGACAATAAAATGAAAGGTTAATGTGTTTCTCGTCTGAACAGTTTGTACAGGGATTATATGACAAAATGACTGAAAAATTGATTCATTTGTGTCAGTTGAATGATTTATCATCAAATTTCGGTCAATACATGATGGCAAAATCGTTTGCTCTCACAACCGTGTGTTCATTTTTCGAAAACAAGTTCGGTCGATTTTTTGTCTAGTGTATGGCCAGCACTAGTGTTGTGTTGTGTGGATTAGATAAGAACCCCTGTTTTTTACATTTTTTTTTTAATTCTTTTTATTGATTTTTGGAAAAACAAATAATAACATTTACATGGATAACTCGGCATCATGCTCGGTCACCTAATAGAGCATGCAGGGACGCCAGACTAATTAACATAGGTCAGCTAACTACCAACGCCAACCAATTAACAAGGTAACAAAAAATTAACCCTGAACCCCCCCCCCCCAACCCTGCAGCTTGGACCCACCAATTCCCTTGATGCAGGAATACACCCAGGGTAAGTTGACATGCCCACTTGAATACCTCCAAGTGACCAGATTCGTCTAAGTGAGTAGGATTAGGCCATCAGGGCTACACCAACATTTGTCGTCAGAGGCCTTACAGCACCCGGGGGGCCCCCTGAAGAGAGTCTGCACAAACAGTCTCAAAAGTCCATTGATTTCCCACTTGGGCTGACTAGTTAACCCACTGTGGACGATGAGTCAATCCACGGCTGCCATACCTTATAAAATTTCTTCGGACATCCCTGGGAAATATAAGTTGCTTTATATAGTGGCATAGCTAGATTAATCAAACCCTTCCAATACGGTATCGAGGGGCCTGGGATTTTTTCCACTGAGGAATAAGCTTTCCTACCATAAAAGAAGACTATATTAAGCAGTGTTCTATGTGCTCGAGAAGAAACCACATCTTCCACCAAACCCAGGAGATATACATTTTGAGATAATAGAATCGGGACGTGGAGGACTTCAGAAACACAAGTGGAGATATCTTTCAGAATTCCTGGATCCAGAGGCGTTGCTAGGGGGTGGCTATTGGGGCTATAGCCCCGAGTCTGGGGCCCATAGCCCCGGGTCTCTTACAGGGTGGGTGCAGTTCTGGAATTAGCAGGTATGTCCTGGTCTGGAATGCAGACTGTGTGTATATATATATACACACACATACATACATACATACACATGTATGTTTATTACTATTATTATTTATTTTATTACATGTATGTCCACTCAAGCGTATGTTTTTCTTTACTTTGCTGCTATGGGCTCTAGTCCCAGATCTTTTGTAGACCTAGCAACGCCCCTGCCTGGATCAGTGGGCAATTCCAGAAAATATGTTCCACCTCGGCCGTGGAGTGGGAGCATCGCTAGGAGGCAGCATCGGAGGATGGGAAGATCCGTGCTAACCTAGCTGGGGTATAATAAATACTGTAAAGGAACTTAAAATGTATAAGCTTATCCCTAACTGAGACTACATGCTGGAATGGGTGATCCCACATATCCTCCCAATCTGCCCCTTGGACATCTGGATTTGCTGCTTGCCATCTAGTTCTACACCTGTCTAGTGCTTTGGATGTTGTCTTGAATAGTTCTGTGTAGGTTGTGGACAGCGTTTTGGGTAGCTCTTCACATGACAAAAGATTTTCCAATGAAGAGGGGCAAATTTCCACCCTACTTCCTCTAAACTGCGCCTGGAAAGCGTGGCCCAAATGGAGGAAGTGAAACAGGTATGCATTCGGAAGGTAATGTCTAGCCTTCAGCTGGTTGAAAGTCAACAATTCTCCGTCCATGGTTATGTCTCCTACTTTCCTAATAGCTCTGCAAGCCCAGATTCGGGGATATGGGATGGAGAGAAAGTGTGGGAGATTGGGGTTCATTCACAGAGGCGCCGAGGGGGTGACCCCAGTATAACTAGAAGATGCCAGTCTCGTGGAGAGCTCCCACGCCCTAATAGTTGCCTTCATTGAAGTCGTCAAAGGAAAGTCTGCCCTTGCGCCCCTATATGGCGCTAGCCGCAAACTTTCATAAGACTGTTTTTTTCAATTTAATACATTTTTATTGCAGATGTTTTAAATATTGGAGCAGAGCAGGACAGGACCATGATACAAAATTCATGGCCACTGAGAATTGTTACAAAACCTCAGAACCCCCTATTTTATTGCTGTCTTTGTCCCTGGTCTGGAGATTCACCCTTTCTATTTGTCCCGAGGTCACTGGGGATTGATTTTTTTAAATAAAATGGCACTTTGTAAAAGATTTTTCCTAGATCTTATCTTAGTGAGTGAGGTGAAATTTAAATTTGAAAAGAATACCCAAACACAAGCTAGAAAAAAAACCTTATTGATTTTTCCTGTAACCTTTGTCTTGTTATACCGAGTCATTATACCTGCTTACTGCTTTATATTACTGTGACTGCTTGTTTCATTCTCTTTAACCCCTTGCCGACCGCCGATCGGCATCTGACGGCGACAAGGTGGCTGGTGAGCGCAAATCGCCGTCATACGACGGCGGCCGCGCGACCGAGCCTAGTGAGCGCGTGCGCGCCGCCGGAGGCACGCCCGCACGCTCACTGTGTTCGGGGAGGGCCAGGGAGCGGGTGCGGTGGCTTCGATTGCCGCCGGCTACCCGCGATGGCCCCCCCGGAGCGAAGAAACGGAGGTCCGTGTATGTAAACACGGACCTCCGTTCTGTTAGGGGGGAAGGACTGTAACCACTTCCCTTCCCCAGCTAGGGCAGTCCCCCCACAGTTAGAACACGCCCAGGGAACACAGTTAACCCTTAGAGCGCCCACTGCAGGTTAACCCCTTAACTGCCAATGGCATTTACACAGTAATCAGTGCATTTTTATAGCACTGATCGCTGTATAAATGCCAATGGTCCCAAAAAAGTGTCAAAATGGTCCGACATGTCTGCTGAAATATCGCAGTCCCGCTAAAAATCGCAGACCGCCGCCATTACTAGTAAAAAATAAAAAAAAAAATAAAAACCCCAAAAATAAATTCTCATCATCCGTAAATGCGACCACTTTTGCGCAAACCAATCAATAAACGCCGATTGCGATTTTTTTTATCGCAAATATGAGGAAGAATATAAATCGGCCAAAACCGATGAAAAAAAATGTTTTTTTATATTTTTTTTTTGGATTTGTATTTTAGCAAAAAGTAAGAAATGTGGTTTTTTTTGCAAAATTGTCGCTCTTCTTTTGTTTATAGCGGGGATCAGAAATGACGCAGCGGTGATCAAATACCACCAAAAGAAAGCTCTATTTGTGGGAAAAAAAGGACACAAATTTCGTTTGGGTACAACGTCGCACGACCGCGCAATTTTCAGTTAAAGTGACGCAGCGCCAAATCGCAAAAAGGGCTCCGGTACTAAAGCTGGAAATCCTTCCGGTCCTTAAGTGGTTAAGCAAGCACACAGTGAAAGTTACTTTCTGATTTCACCATAACCTGTGTCTTTTACTATGGTATTTACACTACTACACTACTGCCAGGTGTACCAGTGGGGTTGAGTCTGTTCTTGGCATTGAGGAGGCAGAGTAAAGAACCAACAATATTCAAGCGACTCCTAGGGGGGTAGCACTACAAATATATAAAGAAAGAAATACATATGAAATAAAATATATAAGAAACATAAGTATATTATAAAAATAAATAAATATATAGGTAATGTAATATAAAAGAAACATACATGTATAAAGAAATACATATATAAGAAATATAATATAAAATAAACATAAATATATAAAAGAAAAAGAAGAAAAAAAATATTTATATATACAGTATACAATAGATCCAAGAAGACATCATAGACTGCTGATCTGTATCAATAATAACAAAAGAAGAACAGACAAATATAAAACCGAATGGATTTTTCACTGTGACCTCACCACAGATCCCTGGAAGGCTTCTTTAGATTGGGGAAGGAAATCTGATTTAAAAAAAAAAAGGTTATCACTTCTGTATTCCTTCGCATGCAACAAACCGTTGCTGAAACTCTGAGGAAACTGTCCTATTACTTTGCAGACGTTAAAGAAGAATTTGTGTAAAATAAAACTCTTTGGTTTGTGTTGTGTGGACTTAGTCCCCTTTTGACTCTGCCAGCTCAGCGGTAGATCGCTCTGCTGATCCCCGCTGAGCCGGTGGATGTCAGGTCCGTCTCCGCTCACTGTGCATAGACAGACCTTTCAGAGCCCCGCTGTTTTGTATGGGAAGATCGGATGAAAACGGACTGCATGTCCATATTCATCCATTCCCATCCGATCTGATCCGCTGGATGGATGGTGAACATATCGCCATGCGTCTGTTTTGAGCGGATCTTGTCAGATTGAATGGCAGACGGGTGTCGGCGGACACCTCTCCGCTGACATCCGCCTGCCCATAGAGGTGAATGGGTGGCCTGCTCGGATCCACCTGAAAAATGGGCAGGCGGATCCGAGCGGGCCGATCCTGTGAAAGGGGCCTCAGAGTTTGTTTGTGCTGTGTGGACTTAGGGGTTGATTTACTAACACAGGAGAGTGCAAAATATGGTGCAGCAGCACATGGTAGCCAATCAGGTTCTAGCTTCAGGTTGTTCAATCAAGCTTTGACAACAAATCCTGGAAGCTGATTGGTTTCTTTGCAAAACTGCACCAGATTTTGCACTTTTCAGCTTTAGTAAATCAAGCCCTTAGTGTTTGAACCCCTGTTTTTTCATTTTAACCACTCACGCGCTCACTGTGTTCCGGGGGGGCTAGGGAGCGGGTAGGGCGGACTCGATCTCCTCCAGCTACCCGCGATGGCCCCTCGCAGTGAGAGAACGGAGGTCCGTGTATGTAAACACAGATCTCCGTTCTGACAGAGGGGGAAGGGCTGTGATCACAGGCTTCCTGTATATGGGAGCCGTGATCACTCCCCTCCCCATGCCAGCCCAGCCCCCATACATTTAGAACACGCCCAAGGAACATAGTTAACCCCTTCACTGCCAATGGCATTTACACAGTAATCTGTGCATTTTCATAGCACTGATCACTGTATAAATGCCAATGATCCCAAAAAAGTGTCAAAATGGTCCGACATGTCTGCTGCAATATCGCAGTACCGCTAAAAATTGCAGTTCGCCGCCATTACTAGTAAAGTATAAAAAAAATAAAAACCCCATAAATAAATTCTCATCATTTGTAAACGTGGCAACTTTTGCACAAACCAATCCATAAACGCCGATTGCGATTTTTTTTTTTTTTTTACCAAAAATATGAGGAAGAATATAAATCGGCCAAAATCGATAAAAAAAAAAATTTTAATATATTATTTTTTTTTTTGGATTTGCATTTTAGCAAAAAGTAAGAAATATTGTTTTTTTTTGTAAAATTGTCACTCTTTTTGTTTATAGCGGTGATCAGAAATGACACAGAGGTGATCAAATACCACCAAAAGAAAGCTCTATTTGTGGGGAAAAAAGGACGCAAATTTTGTTTGGGTACAACGTCGCACGACCGCACAATTGTCAGTTAAAGCGAAGCAGTGCCGAATCGCAAAAAGTGCTCTGGTCCTTAACTGGGGAATCCTTCCGTGCCGAAGTGGTTAATACATTTTTATTGCAGATGCTTTAAATATTGGGGCAGAGCAGGACAGGACCATGATACAAAATTCTTGGCCTCTGACACTGACAATTGTTACAAAATCACAGAGCTCCCTATTTTATTGCTGTCTTTGTTCCTGCTTTGGAGATTCACCCTCTCTATTTGTGAATGAGGTGAAATTTCACTTTGCAAAGAATACCCAAAAACAAGCTAGAAAAAAAAAAATGTTTTTGCTTGCACATGATTGGATGATGGAAGTCAGCAGAGTGACTAAGCTCTGGGGAAAATTCCCTTGTAAAGTGCATCTTTCCGTGAAGCAGTGGCGGCCGGTCCATAAGGGGCACAGGACATATGTTTTTGTTTCTTTTTTGAAGCGCATGATTAGAGCCTGAGGCTCTAATTGGCTTCAAAAAAGTTGGGCTCGGGGAGCAGTAGCGAATCAATATTCACTATTGTCTTCCTGCTTCTCCTCCCAGCCAATCAGGACAGAAGTGGGTCCTAGGACTGGGTTGGCCGGGAGGAGAAGCGTCTGGATTGGCCGGGAGGAGAAGCCGGGGAAGCCGCAGAAGATGCCCGTGACCTGGATGGGGTAAGTGTGGGGCTGGCAGGCTGGTGGGTGGGGAGGTTTATTTGCCGCCTCCAAAAAAATGGAGCACCAGCTGCCACTGCCATGAAGAGTGAACAGCCTATAGCAGTCATGGCAAACCTTTGCACCCCAGATGTTTTGGAACTACATTTCCCATGATGCTCATGCATCATGGGAAATGTAATTCCAAATCATCTAGGTTGCCAAGGTTTGCCATTACTGGCCTATAGGAAATAAGCCCATGACAGATGTCACCTTGGATTTCTTATCACTTCCTGTCTCAGTGGGATTTATACACTCATTTTTAGTTTTTCTGTGTGTGAGATTTCTGGTAATGTCCACTTCTGAGTTTTTAGAATTCTCAGGAAAAAGTCTCTCAGTTGCATCATGAGTCTTCTGAGTCATCAAGCATCATTCCTTTATATGTAATAATTCCATCCATTGGCTTAAAAGAGGTATCATCCAATATAATTATCAGTTGTCATCCAATATCATGTCCTCATTGAGTTCGATTTGAAAAGAGGTGATTGATGTAAGCCTGTCCTGCGATGCTGGCATAGCACCTATCCATCTATTGAGTGATTGATGTTGGAGTTGCTGCCTGTTACATGCTTTTATCTACTCTTGTTCTGGTAAGGAAATGGATTTGGCACTGTGGTGTGGTGTGCTGCAATTTACACACGGAAGCTGGTGCAGGGATCTCATCTCTTTCTTTCATCTAACAGACTGTTTAACATATATTCTCATCGCCACATGTGGACTTTTTATGCTTTTTTATTTGTGAATCAAACAAATTGTGCTGGCTGCTTTTTTTTTCCGATTTTAAGTGTGTAGTTTTTTGGTAGCGCGGATATCCTATATATGTTTAGGTGTCATCCCATGTCATCATCAAGTGTCATCCAGTATCATTGTCAGGTGCCATTCCCTATCATCGTTAATATGTCCCTTACCGTGGACTGTTACTATGACCTACTGTGAACTACTACTGTACCCTACTGTGGATTTGTATATATCCTATAGGCGCGATGGTTTTTTGATGTGTGAATTTTAGCCTTTTTTTTTCGTCGGTCGTGTTAAACAAACTAAGTGTTTATTTTTTCGTATTTTTCAGGTGTACACCGCTACTCTTATATACAATTTGTCAGACAATCTACTTTCTTTCTCTACTCTAGGGACGTGGTCGAAGGCACACATTTAACGTCGTGTGGTGTGGTGTCACGGTTTAGGTAAAGGAATGGTCTTGTTCTCATCT
>BLSH010378368.1:385816-396858 GCA_018402905.1 Glandirana rugosa | reverse complement strand
TTTTCCCTCCACTTCGGGGGTTCTGTTCTATTGTATATACTGTGTAATATTTGTTGAGGTTCTAAATTCTTCCCATTGTTGCCACCTCTTTGGAATTTGCTTTTTTCCCCTTTTCTTCCAATAGGATCAGTCTATCTAGAGCGTGCATCTCATTTATCTCACACACCCATTCTCCTATTGAGTGATCAGAAGCTTTCCGCCAGTTTCGTGCTATAATTGTTCGAGCCGTTGTATACCAGGATATCCCCTTTGATGGATTTTATTGATCCTGGGATAATCGACAACACCACAGTGCTGATATTTACCTGTATTTCTACTCTGGTGGTTTCTTGGTAAATATGGAAAACCTTTTGCCAAAAATTGTATACTAAATGACATTGGTACCAGATATGGGTCATAGTACCCTTTTCTTTACCACATCTCCAGCAGATCTCTTGATGATTCTCATTTATTCTGTGTAGGTCTACTGGGCATCTATACCACCTAGTCAATAATTTCTAATTTCTTTCTTGTTGTTTTGCAGAAAAAGTGGAGAAGTTTGATGTAAAAAACCATACCGAGGTGGAGATGATGGAGGAGATCAAGTTTGATGTAAAAAAACATACCGAGGTGGAGATGATGGAGGAGATCTCTTGCTCGGACTTCATCCGTAGACAGTCCACCAAAGAGGACGGCTCACATCCCGACTCATTAGCCACAAACTACATAGAAAACCAATAGAATAGGAGAAATCATTACTCATCCATCCTTCATCTTTTATTATATCTGCTGCCTCTTTATCCCAGTGTCATCCAAAATATACAGTACCCAAAATTCTCTGCACAGGATAGGACTTAGGGACAAGGATTAGCATGGCAACATTTTAGCAATGTGACTTTCTACAATTATCTACTTTATAGATCTATAATGAATAATAGAAAAATCTGGGGAAATGTTACAGGAAGAAGTGCAGAGAGATTGAAGTCATGATTCTGTCCCCCTTTTGATGGTAGTGGTAATGTAGGAGTCAGGAAAAAATTTACTTACATCCCTGTAAAAAATTAGCTCCTTCGTTGAGCTGGCCATGAGCCCCGGCATTATGGCCACTCCACTCTGTGCTATGGCACGATGGAACAAACCTTTGCCCAGCGGGGAGAGAACCTGAAATTATACAAACAGGTGTTCATTTATGTAGTTCTGTGTTTTATGTGTAGCTAAACCAGGTCTTGACAGCATTTAGCCTAAAAAACCAAGCCAGGACCCGTGACCTCTAAAAATGAGATTGGTAGTGAGCTAGTGATGGAGAAGTGACGATAGTGAGGTCTGTTGAACTCCAAAATGTGTGGGGATAACGGAGGAGTCATACTGAACACCACCATCATTGTCTCCAAAATTCACAGGTTGGTAACAAAATTGGTCAAATATAAATCTCATGTCTGTGCTAGGCATCTATGAGACTTTACACCCTTGACTCAAGAGACCAGCTTAGGAAAAATTTGCCAAAAAGCAGGGGAATTTAGGTGGGATACAGAGGTCCTCAAGGCTAATAAGACACATTAGACCTCCTAAGAGGAATAGGCATATTATTTATATCATGTTTGATGCCTAACAAATTGCAATTTCATTCTGTTAAACAATATGCTTGTTTTTGGACTGTGAATTACTGTCAGATGAAAATGCAGACATATTCAGGATAGTTGGAATTAAAGCTGTATTTTAGATTTTAATCCCTACAATTTTAGTCACATCACTTACTTGTAAAAGAGAAACCCGGAAAGATGCCCCACATTCTGCAGGAACTACAGCAATCTTCACTGCAGAGATGCCCTATCCTTTTCCTGTCTCTGAACACTGCAGTGGGTAACAGCTTTGGGTCTTAAAGCAGAACAGCAGTACAGATGGTCCAACGGGGACCAGCCCCCTCCTCCCTCCTTCATTGAGAAAAATTCTTTCAACAATTACATCGGGGAGAGTCTGATCAGCCACAGGATTCTCTCCACCATTAACATATCATGTGTAAGGGGGTTAGCTCGGCAGCGGGAGTGTGTGACCCCCTGGAAAAGTGCACTACACAAAATTAGGCACAGCGAAACAGCATTGCAGGTGAAAAACAAAAGTGTGGTTTATTTACACTGTACAATGGAGAAATAACAGCAAAACAAAAAGAAACAACGAAATAAATCCTTGGCAACTTGTCCACTTACTATACTTGCAGATTCTCTGTCTATCAACTAGTTGCAGCCTTGTGCTACACCCAGCACCTATCTCCCTGCTTTAGAAATTAGCCACACAGGCTTTGCCTCACCGCATAAGACAGATGTCCAGCTCCCCAGCCTATAGACACAGAACCGGTTCCAGGATGGAGCAATTCCCTAAGCATGCTGGGAGTTTTTGTAGAGGCCTTAATGAGCCAGCTCAACTCAGCTGGGCTCATTACCTCTACCCCTGCAAGACTCTCAGCACTTCCCCCTAGTGGTAGAAATCTGCATAAAGTCTAAACCTGGGACAAATATACCTGCCATCCTGGATGCAACCAGGTGATTTTACCTGCCTGCTGTCACACATGTTATAGCCAGGAAATCAATGAAATAACTTTTCTCAATAGAGGAGAAAGGAGGAAGAAGGATGCTGATCCCCGCTGGATCATCTGTACTGCTGTTCTGCCTGAAGACTTGAAACCATTGCAGCACATGAAGTTCAGAGACAGAAAGAGGATGGGGCAGCCCTACAGTGAAGATTTTTATAGAGTCCTTCTTCCTGAACAACCTGGGACAATTTTCATTACAGGTTAATGATGTGACTTAGCCCCCATTCACAGCAGTGCGACTTGTCTCACGATTTGACAGTTTCAAATCACATGACAAGTGGCACCCATTGTCGGCAATGGAACTGTTCAAATCAGTGCAACTTCATTAAAAAGCCTGGAATTTTTATTACTACACTATGAGTTTCTCCTTTGTCTCACCCTTTCACTGAGCCCTCTGTTGATCATCCTGGTTGTATGGTAACCCATACTGGAATCTTGGCTCCTGATATCTATCCATCCCATGGTGATACAGGGATAAAGTACAGCCAGACCCTCATCTTGGGGTCATAGTAGCTGGTAAGCAGCTCGAGAGTGGGGTGGGCACTTTTGGGTGTGAATAATTTGCTATCCACATTGGAGTATCGATTTTTGTTGATACACAAGCATATAAATGACCTTTCTGTACAAGAGCAATTTCTTCTTTTTTTTCCTGATGGATTTACTGGTTCATCTATGAATTTTTTTTCAACACATCCTTATTTATATTTATAGTTTTTGATACACATGTGCTCAAGTACTGCAATAATCTTCAAAAAGACATTCCCAGACTGAGCCTGGATTGTGTTGGTGTGCTCTGGAACTGGTATCTGGTCCTGGCAGCCTCTGAACAGGTAATAGAGGCCTGGGTTATTTCCAGTGGCCCTTCGGAAGTGAGCATTACACATACACTCATCTCCACTCTAATTCATCCCAAAGGTGTTCTGTTGGGTTGAGGTCAGGACTCTGTGCAGGTCAGTCAAGTTCCTCCACCCCAAACTCGCTCATCCATGTCTTTATGGACCTTGCATTGTGCACTGGTGCGCAGTCAGGTTGGAACAGGAAGGGGCCATCCCCAAACTGTTCCCACAAAGTTGGGAGCATGAAATTGTCCAAAATTTCTTGGTATGCTGATGCCTTAAGAGTTCTCTTCACTGGAACTAAGGGGCCAAGCCCAACCCCTGAAAAACAATCCCACACCATAATCCCCCCTATCGGGTTGAGGTCAGGACTCTGTGCAGGTCAGTCAAGTTTCTCCACCCCAAACCCCATAAATGTCTTTATGAACCTTGCTTTGTGCACTGGTCCAACTCATTTGGTGGAGGGAGGATTATGGCGTGGGGTTGTTTTTCAGGGGTTGGGTTTGGCCCCTTAGTTCCAGTGAAGGGAACTCTTAAGACATCAGCATACCAAGACACTTTGAACAATTTCATGGCACCTTCCTGTTCCAACATGACTGCACACCAGTGCACAAAGCAAGGTCCATAAAGACATGGATGAGCGAGTTTGGGTTGAAGGAACTTAAATGGCCTGTGCCCTGATAGAACACCTTTAGAATGAATTAGAGCGGAGCCTGCGAGCCAGGCCTTCTCGTACACATCAGTGCCTGACCTCACAAATGCACTTCTAGAAGAATGGTCAAACATTCCCAAAGACACTCCTAAACCTTGTGGACAGCCTTCCCAGAGGAGCTGAAGCAGTTATAGCTGCAAAGGGTGGGCCAAATCAATATTGAACCCTACGGACTTTATACTGGGATGCCATTCAAGTTCATGTGCATGTAAAGGATGGCGTCGCACATTAGTGGCCACCCTATGTAGGTGTAAAGGGTTATTATTTTCTCAATATGCCCCAGTGACGATCACTCTCAGTCTGCTAGTGCTTATATTGTTGGCTCAGAGCTGGAAAATCTTTGCATAGGGTGAAGCTGAGTGTGTAACAAATCACATTCATGTGGTGGGATCTGAGAGTGTAATTGTCACAGTACTTTTCTGCTTAAAGGCATAGTTCGCCTTCTGCTCCTGATGACATCAGACGTAATGACAAAATGCATAGGGCGGGGCTTCCGGTAGATGTCGCTTCCACTTGGTAAAATGCATGTGGAACACATATCAGCGTTCTTAGTTAATACTGTCTGCATTATATCTTCTATGTACATGTAAGTGCATTTTTTGCTTTTTGGTCACCAAATAAATAATACTACATGATGAGGAGCTTCCCCATCTTTATTCATTTACTAATGGATTGCCATTGAGGTTCTTAAATGTACTTTATAGGCATATAGGCAATACCTGTAACAGAACCCAGAGAAGTACTTGAAAATGATTTGAAGACCACATACCATCCAAGGAGAAGAGGCTAACCATTGTGTTAAGCATTATTTGACTTTTTGTAACCAAGAAGTCAACAATTTCTGATGAGTGCGGTGTGTGCACTATGGGTGCAGAGGAGGTTTACTTACCGTGTTTGTTGTAACTTCACAAGACCACATGTTTGGATTATTTATATTATTATGCACTTTATGTTGCATGTGGTTTCAATTGCCCTTTAACAATAAATATCCCCTTACGGCATATTTGGTATATATAGCCTGTCTTTTGCAAAAAATGTAATAAATTCATCCACATTAATAAAATAAAAAATCAGCATTTATAAAATGTTTGCATTGAAGCCTGCAGAGCATTCCAACAGCATTGTGAGTGCAATGCCAGGCTCCTGCAGACTGTTCCCCCAGCCCTGTGTCCATACAGAAGTACAGACATTTGGTTGTGTGCCTATAGGAAGTAAACAATGGATTACATGTGAGGTGACGTCACCACGCTTGTGCTTCATTGAGATCTATGAGTCTCTCCGCCATGGTAGCAAATGGGATTTATAGTCTTTCCATTCACTGATAAACCCTAGATCTGTGAATGGGTGACGGATCCACCCACAGCTGTGCTAGAATTAAAATATAACAAGTATGTGCAAGGAGAAGTCTACTGTGATTCAGGTAAGTTGGGGTTTAGGGTGGGGGGCTGAGGAATATGAACATGTTTCATTGTACACCCTAATATGAATGTAACAGCTGTTCAATAATTCGATATTGTAACATATTTTTTATCAAGTTTAATGTTACAGTGTGATACAATTCTGTTATAGTATTAAACTACAAAACAACATCTTTTCAAGTAGTCAAACTCCAAATTTGCAAAACATAACCTTGATCGTAGATTCAAATTTTTCTGGACCTCACTCAAATTAACCACTTCAGCCCCGGAAGGATTTCCAGCTTAAGGACCGGAGCCCTTTTTGCAATTCGGAGCTGCGTCGCTTTAACTGACAATTGCGCAGTCGTGCGACGTTGCACCCAAACAAAATTTGCGTCCTTTTTTTCCCACAAATAGAGCTTTCTTTTGGTGGTATTTGATCACCTCTGCGTCATTTCTGATCGCCGCTATAAACATAAGAAGAGCGACAATTTTGCAAAAAAACCCAAATTTCTTACTTTTTGCTAAAATACAAATCCAAAAAAAAATATAAAAAACATTTTTTTTCACCGTTTTTGGCCGATTTATATTCTTCCTCATATTTGCGATAAAAAAAATCGCAATCTGCGTTTATTGATTGGTTTGTGCAAAAGTGGTCGCGTTTACGGATGATGAGAATTCATTTTTGGGGTTTTTATTTATTTTTTATTTTTTACTAGTAATGGCGGCGATCTGCGATTTTTAGCGGTACTGCGATATTTCAGCGGACATGTCGGAACATTTTGACACTTTTTTGGGACCATTGGCATTTATACAGCGATCAGTGCTATAAAAATGCACTGATTACTGTGCAAATGTCATTGGCAGTGAAGGGGTTAACCTGCAGGGGGCGCTCTAAGGGTTAACTATGTTCCCTGGGCGTGTTCTAACTGTGTGGGGACTGCCCTGGCTGGGGAAGGGAAGTGGTCACAGCCTTCATGTACAGGAAGGCTGTGATCACAGCACTTCCCCCTTCACAGAACGGAGGTCCGTGTTTACTTACACGGACCTCCGTTCCTTCACTCCGGGGGGGGGCATCGCGGGTGGCCGGCGGCAATCGAAGCCGCCGCACCCGCTCCCTGGCCCCCCCGGACACAGTGAGCGCGCGGGTGCACCTCCGGCGGCGCGCGCGCACTCACTAGGCTCTGTCTCGCGGCCGCCGTCATATGACGGCGTTTTGCGTTACAGAGCCACTCTGTCGCCGTCATTTGCCGATCAGCTGTCGGCAAGTGGTTAATTTGTTTTTTTTTTTGCTATTTGAATAGTTTAAAATATGTATTTTTATAGTTATACTTGTGTATGAACTGTAGGTAATACTTATTTCGAGCCAAATTAGAAAAGCCTGTGAAGCCTAAGGGCCGGTTCACACTGAGGCGATCCTAGGCGATTTGTGATCCGACTTGTGTCGCCCCAATTCGCCTCAAATCGCCTGAAATCAGAAATCCCATTGGAATGAATGGAGCCGTCTTAATATGCGCTACTCAAGTCCAAAGCGATTCCAAAAAAGGTTCCTGTACTATTTTCAAGCGGCTTCTAGGCGACTTGAGCCCATAGAAGTCAATGGAAGTTCGCTTTCAAGTCGGATCCCAGTCTATGAAGAAGCGACTTTCCAGGAAGAAAAACATAATTTTGTCAGAAGACACACCTCTCATGTCGCAGGTACTCGTGTTGAAATCGCCTGAAATCGCCTAAAATCGCCTGATATCGCTTCGCAATCGCGCCGCTTCGCCTTTTCAAATCGCCTAGCAAAGTCGCCCCGAAGTCGGATCGCCTCAGTGTGAACCGGCCCTTAAACATGGTTCCAATCTCAATCCCAATTCACCAGCTGCGGTTGATCACACTCTATAATGAGCAGTATTAGCATCCAGATACAATATTTAGGTGGAAGTCAGGAGAGGTCAGTTTTAAGGGTCAAGGCTGAGCTTATAGTGAATGTACGCTAAATTACAGGAGCTCTTACATACCAGTGCAGAGACGCTGGCTCCACCCGCCGACTCTCCAAATATAGTGACAGATCCGGGGTCACCTCCAAAATCTTTTATGTTCTCCTGAACCCACCGCAGAGCCGCGACTTGGTCCAAAAGTCCAGAGGCCGCCTGCCCATCTCCGGTGCTGGGATACAGATTGGGATTTTTATTACAGAAAATCAATAAAAAAACAATATGGATTCAATACTTTCAAGATCAAAGACAGCTGTGACTACAAGGAGGAGGGAGGGGTTCAAATAAATAACATATAATTGATTTTAAATATATAAAATTTGGCTTCACTGTCTCCTTTACTGCCAGCAATGATAAAATGTAAGATGAGGAAGAAGGGAGGAGGGGCTACAGCTCAGCACTAGCAATGACAGATCGGTCAGCCAATAGTGTGAGGGTGAGGAGAAGTTTTTATTCTCAGGTTACATGCTCCTCGTTCATTCTGTGTTTGGCTCTCCGAGATTCATATCAGTAAAACTCAAATTATAGAAGTAACACATTTTTAAAGAAATCCATTGTTACGTGGAATATATTCCTACATAAGTTAGCTGAATTTTACAAGTTGTTGTTTTAGTAAAGAATTGTCATTTCATGGAAAGAGACATCAGACATACTGAGACCTACCTGAGGAATCCCAGAATTCCCAGTCTGTACTGGATTGCCACGTATAACACGTTTTCATGGGCGCTCAGTGCGGAGCCATCATACAGAGAGGCGGACTCCAATACCAGCCCCCCACCGTGTATGTACACCATGACCTGAGGGAAGGAGAGAACAGATTACCGTTGGCCCCTGTCTGAGATGAGAGCATTTAAAGTCTAGTGGTTTGTTGTTTGCAATTAACCTGGTGACAGTATGAGAGTGCCGGGCAGATGGAAGCACACAGGGAACACCAAGTTACTTACCGGTAGCCTGGCGTTGTCACCACGGTCAGATGGAGTGAAGATGTTTAGGTACAGACAGTCTTCAGACACTGGAGGATAAGTGACCTCCACTTCTATTAATTCCATCATTTTTTTGGTCATTTCTATCGGCTGGAGACACCTGGAAAAAGATAGTGACTAATGTATAACTGAAAGGGGTGCAGAGTGTGTGACTTTCTCTGGGTCCATCAGGTTAGTGGGGTCCTTATACATCGCTGCTACCCTTGGAGGAGTGAGAGAGCCACATTGGAGGGATGATAATGCCACTTTAGGGGATTGAAAGGACCACACTGGTGGAGTGAGAGGGTAATAGTGGAAGGACCACTTTGCAGGAGTGGAAGGACCACATTGGAGAAGTAAAAGCGCTATTTCAAAGGATTGGGAGGACCACACTGGAGAAATGAAAGGGTCACACTGTAGCATTGGGAGGACCACACTAGAGAAATTGGAGGACCACATTGCAGGAGTAGAAGGACATCATTGTAGAAGTGAAAGGGCCATTTCAGGGGACTGGGAGGACCACACTGGGGTATTGAGAAGACATCACTGGAGTAGTGAGAAGGCCACACTGGAAGAGTGAGAGGCCTATCCTGGAAGAGTGAAAGCAGTGCACCACACTGGAAGAATGAGAGGGCTACACTGAAAGACTGGGAGCGCTACACTGGTGGAGTGGGAAGATCACATTGCAGGAGTAGATTACCCCATTAGAGAAGCAAGATGGCCACTTTAACAAATTGAGATGGCCACTTTAACGAATTGAGAGATGTTGGGGAAATTGCATATTTCATATTCCTCATTAAGGTTGGCCTCACAAATATCTAATATCCTGGTTACCTTGCATTACTAAACTTATTGGCATTTGAACTGCCTTATATGGTCAAGCTAGCCCCTTCTCCTCAGAAATGCAAAGGTCATATTGTTGCTTACAGGGTGTTGGCTGGGGGGTGGGCTTTTCCCTTATACAAGTTCTATATTACCACAGCAAAAACCTATATGAGTCAGTCTCACCAAGAACAGCCATGAGGCACGTCCTGATCCCTTGTGCCATGTCCGAGACTCCATGGCTACGCAAGCAAACACCTTTAGTTAAGTATTCTTGATATTTTATTTATCTTTATCTGTATCTGTCATTACTTGTAATAAATGTTATATTTTTAAGTATTTGTGTGATCTCTCTTTGTACATATCGAACACAACCCCAAAAACGTGACAAGAGATTTGGTACTAGGAGTAAGTGGGGTCGATATTTGTGCAAACAGGAGATACAAAAATGATGCAGAATTGTGCTAGACTGTTTGTGCTGGTTTTAATGTTGTGTACTTGTATTGTGCACAGTACATTCAGAAAGCGTAGGAAATGTATCAGATACTTAGCTGGTTTATTTGAGGTGCCTTTAGGTGATCAGGTGCAAGCAGATTTTTGTTTAGGTGTTAACTGGACACCGACTTGCGATTTTGTTGTTGTTTGATAAATTGGGCGAGAGACTGATATACAAATGAAACTGTTGTATCTTCAGGAAGCCTTAATTTGCAAGTAACAGCATTGGTCTCTGGATTGTAAAAATTTCAGAGCAATGGACTTGTTTGAATATTGATTGTTATGTGTATGTCCGAATTGTTTGAAGCTAACTAATGGACATGGTACTTGTTTGTATTGTTTATATAAAATGACAAGGTTACCTAAATCAAGATAGATTGGTAATGCTTAGTAAGAGTTGTAAAATAAGTTTTGTCAATTATGTTTGTGCGTTTATGTGAGTTTAACATTGAAAAGGTTAAGTGAGAAATACAGAATGGTTATATTGTAGATACTGGAACTGATAAAATGGCATATGAGAAAGATAGAAGCTTCTTTGTAAGTTTTAGTGAGAAATGCCTACAGTCTGCAGGAATTCCCCCCTCCCCTTACATGTGTGTGTCTGTGTAAATAGAGGAAACAGATAAAGTGACAGGCATTGAAACCCCCCTTAAAAGATTGTGCCTGTCTGTAAAGCAGGAAAAGTTCTAAACATCTAAGAAATAAGGAATATACTATTAAATGTAATGTTTAAATGTGGGTGATATATAAGACCAAGGGAAATGTTTAATTATGTTGCAAAAATACAATCCTAGTTGAAATTGTTAGTCTTTAGCTTTGTAACTCTAGGATTCAGTTTAAACAAAGAAAAGGCTGAAGCCGACACCCTTTAAATTCCTAAAAGCAGCCATGATTATTATAATTATTTAAATGTTTAGTTCTCTATTCCAGCCTACTGGGCGTGGAAAGAGAGAAGGCTCCACCCACTGTTTGACTTAGGATCTCAATGTTTCGATTTCTGATTGTTAAAGTTGATCCTAACATAAAAACGTTGTATTAATTTGTAAAGGGAACCAGAATATATAGTGGGTGTAAATTTGTAATGTAAATTATCATATAAGGAATAAAGAATCTACAAATCTTGAAAAGGACGAAATGTCTGTCCGTGTTAGAAAATTCCCCCCAAAGTTACGGACAGTGAAATAGACAAAGGAGATAAATGTGTCTGTGTGTGTACATTCCCCTCCCCCCTTAAGGACGTCTGACATCCGTAAAGAGTGATTTTGAATGTTTC
>BLSH010378368.1:217223-235075 GCA_018402905.1 Glandirana rugosa | reverse complement strand
TTTTGCCCCCCCCCCCCCCCCCGATTATTTTTAAAGATTTAAGGATTTTTAGATTAATAATTTCGATATTTTTGAACATATTATATAAAATTGTTGCTCTAATAAATAATCTTACCTTGTCTGCTATTCTTAGCAAAACAATATAATGTGTGTACAATGTGACAAAACCCCCCCACCTTCTACACATCAGTATTCAGGTCCTCCTGATACCTACAGTACCAAAGGCATTTAAACACATACAGTGCTGTGTGGCAGTAACTGTGCCCTGAACCTAATAACTGGTTTTGCCACCCTTGGCAGCAGCAACTGCATTCAAGCGTTTGCGATAACGGGCAATGAGTCTTTCACATCGTTGTGGAGGAATTATGAGGGTTTTTCAGCATGAACGGCCGCAGCATTTCAATCGGATTTCAGTCCAGACTTTAGACTTGGCCACTCCATTTTTAGTCATTCAGAGGTGGACTTGCTGTTGTGTTTCGGATATTTGCCCTGCTGCAGATCCCAAGTGCGATTGTGCTTGAGGTTAGGAACTGATGGCCGGACATTCTCCTTCAGGATTTCCATCAATGAAGGCAAGTCGTCCAGATCTTGAATTTGCAAAGCAGCCTCAGACCATCATACCACCACCACCATGTGTGACTGTTGGTGTGATGTTCTTTTTATGAAATTCTGTGTTAGTTTTATGCCAGACGCACACCCTCCAAAAAGTTCAACTTTCGTCTCATCAGTCCACAGAATATTCGCCCAAAAGTCTTGGGGATAATCAAGAAGTTTTTTGGCAAATGTGAGACGAGCCTTGTGTTCTTTTTGGTCAGTAGTGGCTTTGGTCTTGGAACTCTCCCATGGGTGCCATTTTTGCCCAGTCTCTTTCTTATTGTTGAATCATGAACACTGAACTTATCTGAGGCAAGTGAGGCCTGCAGTTCTTTAGATGTTGTTCTGGGTTCTTTTACGACCTCCTGGATGAGTTGTCGTCATGCTCTTGGAGTAATTTTGGCCGGCCGGCCACTCCTGGGAAGGTTCACCACTGTTCCAAGTTGTCTCCATTTGTGGATAATGTCTCTCATCGTGGTTCTCTGGAGTCCCAAAGCCTTAGGAATGGCTTTGTAACTCTTCCCAGACAAATACATGACAATTACTTTGTGTCTCATCTGTTCTTGAATTTACTTAGATCACGAGATGTGTTGTTTTTTAAAATCTTTCAGCGTGCTACACTTTGGCAGATAGCTTCTATTTAAGTGATTTGATTCAGCCCCCAGTCACACCAAATCTGACTTTGAAATCACTTGAAATTGCACGATTTCGAAACCGCATGTCATTGGGGCTTCAGGTGCAACTTGGTCAGGGATAAGCAATTAGCGGACCTCCAGATGTTGCAAAACTACAAGTCCCATCATGCCTCTGCCTCTGGGTGTCATGCCTGTGGCTGTCAGAGTCTTGCTATGCCTCATGGGACTTGTAGTTCTGCAACAGCTGGAGGTCCGCTAATTGCATATCCCTGAACTTGGTTGACTGTGCAATTTCATGCACAGAGATCCATGCAAGTTGTACCTAAAATCAGCAAAAATAGTGCAGGAACTATTCCTTCAAATCGGTGCAGCACCACGAAGTCAGGGTTGAACCGATTTGAACCATTCCCCGGCAAAAGGGTGTGACTGGTCATGCGATTTAGACCTGTCAAATTGCACTGTGTGACCGACAGCTCAACAGGTCTGCAGTAATCCCCTAATGACCGGGGGGGGGGGGATTACTTTTTCCCATAGTGCCAGGCAGGTTTGGATAGCTTTTTTTCCTTAAATGAAATCATCATTTGAAAACTGCATTTTGTATTCGGTCGGGTTATCTTTGTTTATTATTAAAATTTGTTTGATGATCTGAATCATTTAAGTGTGACAAATATGCAAAAAAAACAGGAAGGGGGCAAATACCGGTACATTTTCACAGCACTGTATCGCTTCTATATACAATTATATAAGAAATCCATAACCCACTGTGATCACTGAATAAAAATATGGAGAGAGTTTGCAAAAAGAAAAAAAAGAAAGTTTTCATAGCTGTTCGTCCATCAAAACTGTATGTAAATTCGTTCTGTGGGGCAAAATCGAATGTTCCCAGGCTATATTCTCTGTCGGTTGATAATATGTGAATGGCAAAAATACTGCATTGCAGCCACTAGTTGGCACTGACTATTGTAGGAAATAAGTACGATCATCAGCTCCATCTAGTGGCCATAATGCGGTATTTTTTTCCCCATTCACACTTTTTTTTTTAATGAATAACATTCAATCTGCTGAGACTATAAACTGAGAACATTTGATTTTGGCCCATTTGCACAAAACTAATTTACATGCAGTTTCAATGAATGAACAGCTATGGGGACTTTTTTTTTTTATAAATTCACCTCTAAATGATATCACGGTGTATAATATGTAATTATTACACAATTCCGGTACTACCAAGAATTCCAAATGCATCCAAAGTCCAGCAGAGAGTACTTTCTTATCTTAATCACTTTTCATATACCAGTATTCTTTATAAAATGTAATTTCCAATATGTCTAATGTTAAGTGAATTCATCACTTAAACTGAAAACAAAGATATTTTTCCTCTGTTATGGAATGGCAAATACGCTCTGTAAGGCCTGTTTCACACAGGTTTCTATTTGTATAAGAGCAGTGTGAACAGCAAGCTTTGACAAAGCATTTGCAGAGGTTTCAGCAAGCTTTGTTGAATCTTTTAAAGTACCATTCAACCCTAGTTTGTTAAACACAGATCCAAATGGGAGTGTTGATTGCCACTTTAAAACAAGCTGCTAGCAGTCTTCAGCATCTTTTGAAGTTTGTTAAAAGCCTGCTAGCCGCTTGCTTAAAGTGGCAATCAGCACTCCCATTAGGATCTGTGTTTAACAAACTAGGGTTGAATGGTACTTTAAAAGATTCAACAAAGCTTGCTGAAACCTCTGCAAATGCTTTGTCAAAGCTTCTGTTCGCACTGCTCTTATACAAGTTGAAACATGTGTGAAACGGGCCTTACAGTGCCTTGAAAAAGTATTCATACCCCTTGAAATTTTCCACATTTTGTCATGTTACAGCCAAAAATGTAAATGTATTTTATTTGGATTTTAAGTGATAGACCAACACAAAGTGACACATAATTGTGAAGTGGAAGGAAAATGATAAATGGTTTTCAACATTTTTTACAAATAAATATGTGAAAAGTTTGTGGGGCATTTGTATGGCGCCCCCCTGAGTCAATACTTTGTAAAACCACCTATCCCTGCAATTACAGCTGCAAGTCTTTTTTGGGGAAGTCTCTACCAGCTTTGCACATCTAGAGAGGACATTTTTGCCCATTCTTCTTTGCAAAATATCTCAAGCTCTGTCAGATTGGATGGAGAGTCTGTGATCAGCAATTTTCAAGTCTTGCCACAGATTCTCAATTGGATTTAGGTCTGGACTGTAACTGGGCCATTCTAACACATGAATATGCTTTGATCTAAACCATTCCATTGTAGCTCTGGCTGTATGTTTAGGGTCGTTGTCCTGCTGGAAGGTGAACCTCTGCCCCAGTCTCAAGTCTTTTGCAGACTCTAACAGGTTTTCTTCTAAGATTGCCCTTTATTTGGCTCCACCCAACTTCCCATCATCTCTGACCAGCTTCCCTGTCCCTGCTGAAGAAAAACATCTCAACAACATGATGCTGCCACCACCATGTTTCACAGTGGGGATGGTGTGTTCAGGGTGATGTGCAGTGATAGTTTTCTGCCACACACAGCGTTTTGGTCTTAGGCCAAAAAGTAAAATTTTGGTCTCATCTGACCAGAGCACCTTCTTCCACATGTTTGCTGTGTCCCCCACATGGCTTCTCGCAAACCAGACTTCTTATGGATTTGTTTCAACAATGGCTTTCTTCTTGCCCCTCTTCCATGAAGGCCAAATTTGTGGAGTGCACGACTAATAGTTGTCCTGTGGACAGATTCTCCCACATGAGTGGTGGATCTCTGCAGCTCCTCCAGAGTTACCATGGACCTCTTGGCTGCTTCTCTGATGAATTCTCTCTTTGCCCAGCCGGTCAGTTTAGGTGGTCGGCCATGTCTTGGTAGGTTTGCAGTTGTGCCATACTCTTTCCATTTTCAGATGATGGATTGAACAGCGCTCTGTCAGATGTTCAAAGCTTGGGTTGTTTTTAATAACCTAACCCTGCTTTAAAACTTCTCCACAACTTTATCTCTGACCTGTCTGGTGTGTTCCTTGGCCTTCATTATGCTGTTTGTTCACTAAGGTTCTCTAACAAACCGCTGAGGACTTCACAGAACAGCTGTATTTATCCTGAGATTAAATTACACCCAGGTGGACTCTATTTACTAATTAGGAGACTTCTGAAGGCAATTGGTTCCACTAGAGTTTAGTTAGGGGTATCGGAGTAAAGGGGGCTGAATACAAATGCATGCCACACTTTTCACATATTTATTTGTAAAATTTTTTGAAAACCATTTATCATTTTCCTTCCACTTCACAATTATGTGCCACTTTGTGTTGGTCAATCACATAAAATTCCAATAAAATACATTTACGTTTTTGGTTGTAACATGACAAAATGTGGAAAATTTGAAGGGGATATGAATACTTTTTCAAGGCACTGTAGAAAATACTTTTTCTAAACTCCTCCAGCTGGAAATGCTCCGTCATTAATTGCATACCCCCCACCCATATCAAGGAACTGATAATATCAGAGCTGAACATGGTGTAAAATCATTTATACAATACTAGAGGTGTGTCAGCTCACTTTGTGAGTGTACAATGGAGCCCTCTGTAGACAAGCATTAGTGTAGGTTAAAAACATGGATTATATGAAATAAGATGGACTTTCTGTTGGCCTTTGGGAGGTCATAATATTAAGGCTGATTGGTATATATATATATATATATATATATATATATATATATATATATATACATACATACATACATACATATATACACACACATGCACTACATTGTTTTCTTATTATGTTACATAGCATTATTTTTTAACAAATAAACATTTAACATGATGCAACCAGGACATTGAATGGCAGAGTTCCCCTTTACACACCCCTGGAGCCTCCCGCAATCTAAGATACACTTTATTGTCAAAAGTATTGAGACACCTGCCTTTACACCAGTGGTTCTCAACTCCTGTCCCCAGGACCCAGCAACAGGCCAGATTTTAAGTATTACCTTGGGGAGATGCAGACTAGAATACTGCAATCACTGAGCAGCAAATGATATCACCTGTGATGTATTTCAGTTATTCTGAAAACCTGGCCTGTTAGTGGGTCCAGAGGACAGCAGTTGAGAACCATTGCTTTACACCAGTGGTTCTCAACTCCTGTCCTCGGGACCCACTAACAGGCCAGGTTTTCAGGATATCTGAAATACATCACAGGTGCTACAATTTGCTGCTCAGTGATTGCAGTATTCTAGTTTGGATCTCCCCAAGGTAATACTTAAAATTTGGGCTGTTGCTGGGTCCCGAGGACCGGAGTTGAGAACTACTGCTTTACATGCACATGAACTTTAATGGCATCCCAGTCATAAGCCTCGTACACACAGTTCGACGGTCATACGACTGAACGGACCAAATTGTATGTTGGATCATGTAACTTGCATACTGACATGCACTACATGATCGTACGACCAAGCCAAACGTAGTGACGTGTTATTAGGGTTGCCACATCATCCCTTTAATCCAGGACACATATGCATTACACAGGTTCTGAGGGTAATATAATGCACATAAGGCACTAAGTGTGTTTGATTACCACCTTAATCAGCCACAGAACCTGGGTAATTAAAGTGTGTCCTGGATTAAAGGGATGAGGTGGCAACCCTACGTGTTATGAACGTATAAAGAGAAAGTTCAGGTGCATGTAATTAGTGCACGGGGTTCCTGACTTCTGAGCATGCGTGTTTTGCACAATACAACGTGTTGGACCAACTTCTCTGTACACACGATACAGCGGTCGTACGACCGCTTGTTGGTACTACCAAAGTTTTTTTAGTTTGCTCATACAACTCCTGTTTTAGGACCATCATACGTCGGCTGTTCTAATCGCGCGTACTAACGGTCGGTTAAGCATACAACGGTCGTTCATACAACCGTCGAACCTCATGTATGAGTCTTTAGTCCGTAAGGTTCAATATTGCGTTGGCCCACCCTTTGCAGCTATAAAAGCTTCAACTCTTCTGGGAAGGCTGTCCACAAGGTTTAGGAGTGTCTATGGGAATGTTTGACCATTCTTCCAGAAGTGCATTTGTGAGGTGAGGCACTGATGTTGGATGAGAAGGCCTGGCTTGCAGTTTCCACTCAAATTCATCCCAAAGGTGTTCTATCTGGTTGAGGTCAGAACTCTGTGCAGGTCAATCAACTTCATCCTCCCAATCCTCGCTCATCCATGTCTTTATGGACGTTGTTTTGTGCTCTGGTCCAAATCATTTGGTGGAGGGGGGATTATGGTGTGAGGTTGTTTTTCAGGGCTTGGCCTTCATTCCATTGAAGGGAACTCTTAAGGTGTCAGCATACCAAGACATTTTGGACAATTTCATGCTCTCAACTTTGTGGGAAGAGTTTGGGGATGGCCCCTTCCTGTTCCAACATGACTGCGCACCACTGCACAAAGCAAGGTCCATAAAGACCTGGATCAGCGAGTTTGGCGTGGAGGAACTTGACTGGCCTGCACAGAGTGCTGATCTCAACCCCATAGAACCCCTTCAGGATGAATTAGCGTGCAGACCAGTGAGCCAGGCCTTCTCGTGCAACATCAGTGCCTGAGACCAAAATGCGCTTCTGGAAGAATGGTCAAATATTCCCATGGACACTCCTAAACCTTGTGGACAGCCTTCCCAGAAGAGTTGAAGCTGTTATAGCTGCAAAGGATGTGCCAACTCAATATTGAACCCTACAAAGACCGGGATGCCATTTAAGTTCATATGTGTGTAAAGGCAGGTGTCCCAATACTTTTGACAATATAGTGTATCAGTGGAGTGGTACAGAATGTGCCTCTTACCACGGGGAGAATCCAGCCAAATTCTTGCTCCACCACACCCGTTATAAATGGAACTGGATTGTTTTCTTTTTCTGCCATGATTTGCTCTGCAGGTTTTGGAAGGAAGACGCCATCGACAGTGGCTGGAGGAGCCAGAAATTTCTGCAGGGACAGAAAATGGAAGGGTTATTGAGGAGGAAACGCCAACCCCAGAGCATGCTGAAACAGGTCACTGTTTTTTGTTGGTTTTTAATGGTGTAAATTGCTTTAAATGTCTGCTAAGGGTTATGAAACTCCTCTTACCTATTGTGCTAAAAAAAAATCTGGGGACATGACAACAGATATTGAGGAACCCCCAACCCTCAGTTTACCAAAAAAGGTCACGTGATCATGTCGTGTCAGTGCCAGAATGGTGTTCACATGACTTTATTAAAAAACTATACTATGGTATGTCATAATTTTTTTTTTTTTTTGAGGTTCAAGAAAACTTGGTATACATGGTGAAATATCAGACTAATTTCAAAAAACTTTCAGCAAAAATGTCAATTTGAATGAAACCAAAACCACCAGATCCAGCTCAGCATACAAACTTTGCTCTCCTAATCTGCCAAATGTGCCTCAGTGGAACAGGAAGTTGGAAAAATGGCCAAACCTCAGAGTGATATTCATTGGGTTTGGTGCAGGGCCATAGATATGTTCAACTCGCAGCTGAGCTGAATTTTCACCCAAAGTGGGTGTCAATATAAAGTTCATGACACCCCGAATGCAGGTCGCAAACGCACTGTGTTTGCCCGCACTGGGTCACATGGTACAAAAAGTAGCATGCAATGGGGTTGCAGTGAGTTTTCAAAAGTAGTAGATGGACTACTTTTGCTTTGGTGTGGTGTGATTTCAGCCCATTCAAAATGAATGGGCAGAAAAATTGTACTGCACGTCAAATCGCACAGCGCATGTGAACCAGCCCTTAACCATCTCTGAATGCAGCAAACTATCCATCCCTGCATGCCAGTGTGAATGTAGTGTGAGCTGTAGAAGATTGCAGACTGGATCAGAGTCAGCAGCACTCACATTGATTATCAGCAGTCAGTGAGAGGACTCCTGTTATGTGATGTAGTTGGTATGCTGTTCCCATGCCCTCCCCGCATAGACCATGCTCTTTCCCTTCCCTGCCATAAATTTGAGGTTTGCTGACTTCTGCCCTGGCTTTGCCAACTTTCAATCACAGCCTGTTGCTGTGAGGCTCATCTGTGTTCTCCTTGTCACAAAGACAGAGAATCAGTAGCAGGCAAGAATCATTGAGTGTGGTGGAGAGATGTAATCTGAAGTGGCCTTGATTGAAGGAGGGGGAGGGTGGAAATCACAGCATGACACAGACTGCCAGTGCTCCCAGTCTGGCTGATATCGGGACTGCACCTTGCACACTGCATAAGGGGCTGGGTTGCAACAGTGCACCCTGTTTTTTACAAACTGTCCATATGAGGGACGGTTGGCAACCCTGCTCAGTTCAGACCCCCCACCTTACCTACGCCCCTGGTATTCATCTATGCAGGGACATTATATAGGTGAATATACAATACCAAAGCAGCACTTATGGAAAGGATTTCCTTTTCAGATTTAGCCTTCAGACAATCCACCAATGACGCCAGATCACAACCAGAAATGTTGGCGATTATCTACAACAACAAGATGGCATCTGATTACAGGACAGCGGAAACTCAGTCAGGTGTGATGTCATTTCGGAATAGATGAAAATGCTTATCTCAATGTAGAACAGTTTGGGGACACCGACAGCATAATATTCACCATCTTACCAACTGCCTTCCTGCTGCAAGCTTCCCTTCTCATATCCTCATCTCTATCCTCTACCCCCCCCCCCACCCCATCTCCTCATCTCTATCCGCTATCCTCATCTTCTCCTCTCTATCCTCTCTCCATCTCTACCCTCTATCCAGATCTCATCTCCATCCTCTCTTCCCCAGCTCTATCCCCATCTCTATCCCCATCTCCATTTCTATCCTCTACCCCCCCCACCCCATCTCCTCATCTCTATCCGCTATCCTCATCTCCATCTCTACCCTCTATCCAGATCTCATCTCCATCCTCTCTTCTCCATTTCCATCCTCTCTCCCCAATCTCCTCATCCCTGCCTTTATTTTTTAATCTCTATCCTCCTTTTTCCATCATCTGTTCTCTATCCTCACTCTTTCTTCCCTCTATCCTCTACTCCCCTCTCATCATCTTTTTTTTTTATTCTCCTTATTTCTCCTCATCACTATCCTCTCTCCCCACCTCCTCATCTCTATCCAGGACCGCCTTAATAGCATCATGATTCCCTGGGCAAAGTAATGCTCTGGGGCTCCTACTAGCCTGGCCCAATTTACACACCTACTCTCACAGTACAGGGGAATCCGGAGGGCACAATACTCTGATTAGGCAGGTCCTGGGACACAGCCATCCCAGGACAGCTTAGTAAAAAGCGTGACTGTCACATAAAATCCAGGACAGTTCACAGGTATGATGTAATGCAAGATTATCATGAGGCCCCCATGCACCCGGAGCCCCTGGGCACTGCCCAGGGGTGCCCATGCATTAAGACAGTCCTGTCTCTATCCTTTTTCCTCATCATTTCTAGCCTCTCTTCCCATCCCCTCATCTCTATTCTCTTACCTTAAAAAAAATATATATATGTATTTTACACACACACGTGTGTGGCAAGATTCCATGCCTTTCTGAGATGTACCAGGCATGTACTCCAATTGTGAAAATCTGACTCTGTAGGTGGTGCTGCATGTGACAGTTCTGTAAGAGTTGCTACAGATTCCAGGCCATCATTCTGAGGTGTAAATTAATCTATTGCACTCGGACATTTGTCACATTGCTGAGGAACAGACATCTGCAGAGTATCTATGATGCTCTTTAAGACTTCCCAGAATTGTCTTTCAGTAACAACCTACCGAGGTGATTTCACAGCTAATAAACGTTCTGTACAGATATCTCATATCCACCATCAGTGTTGGGACTTACATTCCGCACAAAGCTGGTCTCCTCAGCAGACTTGGTGATCAGCCCTGGAACAAGGGCCACACCACTCTCAGCGATGGCTCGGTGGAACAAGCCCTTGGTTAGTGGGGACAAGACCTGTAAGAGGAAAGACAAAAGATTAGTTACAATGTATCACACTCAGGAAATACATTCAAGAGAACCTGTCAGAATAGAAATATGGGAGCCAACATTGGTGACTTGTCTGTAGCTCAGCACTCCAGGGTTGTCATCCTCATCCTTGCTCCATTATGCTGAGGAAACTAGTACTGAGAGACATATGGAGGCTGTTATTGCTGATCTCCTTAGGACAATGCTAGTTTCCTGATTGTTTGTGCTTTTGATACTTTGAGAAGCTGCCCTGGACCAGCATGAAGATCAGAAAACTGACATCAGAACATTATCT
The DNA here is from genome assembly GCA_018402905.1 of Glandirana rugosa. NCBI lineage: Eukaryota > Metazoa > Chordata > Amphibia > Anura > Ranidae > Glandirana > Glandirana rugosa. The sequence continues at coordinate 224,604 of BLSH010378368.1, read as the reverse complement.
ACAGTACTTGTTCCAGGTCAAAGACTTAGAAAAGTACTGAAGCCATTGGATCAGCATGACTACAGCCAGGGATAGTGTTTTCATAAGAGGCCACTGGCTTGTTTCAGATTGGTGACTCACCAGGTAGTGAAGGGAGGATGAAGATGATGGTTTTGGAGCCAGTACTTGTAAAATCAAGTCAGAATTGGAGGTGCCTACAAATGTATTTCTTCTATACTTACCAATGCAGAGACGCTGATCCCTCCAGCAGACTCTCCAAATATGGTGACAGAGTCTGGGTCACCCCCGAAATCTGCAATGTTCTCCTGTACCCAGCGCAGCGCCTCCACCTGATCCAGGAATCCATAATTTCCAGGAGCTTGGCTGTCCCCAGAGCTAAGAGATGACAAACAGAGATCACGTAATAAGTCTATAGAAAAAGATCTCCGAAAGCCACACCCCCTAATGGTGCCATTAACAGTCCCTTCCTCTGCTTCCAGGAGTCAAGCAGGTTGTATGCAAATGAGGAGTAGAGCCCCGTACACACGGTTCGACGGTTGTATACAACAGGTCGTACTCACGACCGTTGTATGCGAAATTGATCGTTCGTATGAGCGATTTGAACAGTCGAACATACGACGGTCGTACAAGGGAGTTGTATGAGCAGACTAGAAAACTTGGTCGTACCAACAAACTCTCATACGACCGTTGTATCATGTGTACAGAGCAGTTGGTACAACAAAGTTGTATTGTGCAAAACACGCATGCTCCAAAGTCAGGAATGGCCGGATGCTAATTACATGCACCTGAATGTTCTTCTGCGGACGTACGATGGTGTAGTGCAGTCAGTATGCTACATACAACAGCCAACATACGATTTGCAACGATCGTACGTACGATCGTCATCCCGTGTGTACGGGGCTTTAGTTCTATTCACCTATGAGAGTGCTCAAAGAATGAACATTACAATTAAGTGAATTTATCACAACGAAAAAATTAAGCTGGGTGCAAGATGAAAAATACTCAAAAAAAATGAACCTTTAGCAAAAGCAGCACTTTAAAGTATTCAGCTGATCCAGAGATACAGGCACCTGGAATGTATATGTAAATCTCCACTTTTCCTGTAAAAGTCAAGCTAGACCCCGCCCCCTATGATCTCCCGAGTCTCACTATTGGTCCTTTTATCACTTGGTATCTGCAGTCCAGGTTAACATTGTCAGGCACAGCTACCCATGCCGTGAGTAAATTACTCTGTGAACTAGGAGCTTGCAACTGCACAACCATAGTTCTGTGACTGCGCTGTCATTGACTTATGATAAATAAAATATCAGCATGGTTCAAGATTATGTGATTGTTGTGACAGCCAATCACAACTTTCCAGCAAATATTTTTTTCAACCTGCAGATGGAACTGTGCCTCTCTTGCTGTGTAAAAAAAAAAAAAAAAAAACACACAAAAAAAAAAAAGTTTTACCCCCCTACATGGCCATGCCATTTTTTGCGATACGGCACTGATTTACTTTAACTGCCATTTGAGGGGTCATGCAACCCTAAATAACTAAATAAAATTTATATAATTTTTTCCACAAACAGAGCTTTCTTTTGGTGGCATTTGATCACCACTGAGTTTTTGTGTTTTAAACAAAACAAAGGGACAATTTTGAAAAAAAAAAAATATATATTTTTTACATTCTGCTCTAAAACATATCCAATAAAAAATGTAAATCACATTTCTTCATAAAAATTTAGGCCAATATGTATTCTGCTACTGGTTTTCTGTACTGGTTAAAAATAATCCCAATAAGAATATATTGATTGTAGATGCTATATAGTTCAAGTAAACCAAACTATAGGATATATTTATGGATTTTTTTTTTTATAATATATATATATATATATACACACACACACACACACACACACACACACACACACACACACACACATACCCTAGTAATAGAGGAACTGCAATATTGCGGCAGGCAATCGGACACTAAGGCCCCTTTCAAGCTTTTGCGACTTGGGACTGCAAAGTCACATGACAAGTCATACTCCATGATTTTCAATGAGTACCATTCATATCTGTTGACTTCAGGTCGCAGCGACTTCAAAGGAGTAACCCTTTGATAACGGTCGAGAGCTTGAAACGCGTCGGGTAGGTTTTCATTACTTTTTATATACTGCATGATCCGTTTTTTAGCCAGCGGATGTTGCAGCTACTTTTCTTCATTGATTTTTAGCTATATTTGTGATGACTTTTAGTTTCTGTTAAAAATGTGATTACGTTATGATGCTTTCTCCTTTATTGGGGAATGGCGCTGATGCACGTATGATTTATACACCCTGTTTACTCACCTGGAGTTCATGAGAGTGAGTTATCCATTGGTATTGAAAGACCTGCTGCATATGGATCCGGCTGATATGAAGGGTGCACTATTGATGTATCATCTGGTGAGTTGCTAGTACACCTGGTGTCCGGTGATGCTTTCTTGGCGATTTCACATTACACCTGTTTGAGTCCACACAGATGACTCAAGTTCCCCATCAGATCCTGCTGACCAGCCAGAAATCAGAAGATCCCCTTGGACTACAAAGGGGATATCACCCAGCAAGATGTCAAACACTGTCAAAAAACACACAGCATACTTCAACCAACATCCTGGGGAGACATAGAAAAAAACTGCCAAAATGTGAAGCCAATAAATGGAGAAAGGCAGCAGAAGAAGAATTAAAGTCACTTCAAAAAAATAAAACTTGGACACTCACAGAGCTCCCTCCTAACCGCAAAACTATAGGAAGCAAATGGACTTTCAAAATAAAGTGAGACGCAGAAGAGAATATCCGCAAATACAAAGCCAGACTAGTTGCCAAGGGTTACTCCCAAAAATTCAGTGAAGATTACAATGAAACATTTGCTCCCCTCCTAAAATACTCCACTATCAGAACGCTTCTAAGCATTGCAGCCGGGACGGGCATGCAAGTGACCTAGATGTTAAAACTGCTTACTATATGGAGACATTAAGGAAGATCTCTACATGGAGCAACCACCAGGGTTTGAGCAGGGAGACAACCTTATGTGTGAACTTCAGAACAACATCTATGGTCTTAAGCAATCTGCAAGGATGTGGAATGAGAAAGTGAATAAAGGGCTTACCAGAGAGGGATTCCCAAGAAGTAAAGCAGACCACCGTCTCTACTTCATAAATCAAGAAGACAAATGGGTATACATCCTTATCTATGTCGATGACATTATTACTTGTTTTGAACAAGAAGGCGATTACAATCAGGTAGTTCATATTGGAATCCAAATACAGAGAGAAGATGGAAGTGATCTTCTCAACCAATCTCAGAATATCTCTGAAATCTTGGAACAATTCCATATGCAATGGAAGTGAAAACTCCTATGGAACCAGGCTATCTAAAGAGCAATGAAGCAGAAAACTTGCTACCCAACAATGACATGCATCGTAGAGCAATCGGTAAGCTGCTATGTTGCCACTGTGACAAGACCAGACATAGCCGCAGCAGTGGGCATACTATGCAGACAAGTTTCAGCTCCCTGTCAGCGTGACTGGAACACAATAAAAAGAGTGATGCAATACCTCAAGGAAGCCATGCAGATGAAGGTACGGTTACCAGCAACATCAGATCCAAAACTGGTTGGGTATTTGGATGCTGATTGGGCCAGGGACTACAGACCGCAAATCCACAAGTGGATTCATCTTCCAGTATGGGGAAGGAACCATAAGTTGGTCTAGTCGAAAGCAAACAACTGTCCCTCTATCTTCAACTGAAGCAGAGTACATTGCAACAGCATACGCATGTCAAGAAGCGATATGGATTCGTCAACTTTTTGTGGACATTGGGATAGACATGTCAGAACCAATTCCCATTTTTGATGACAACCAGGGATGTATAAATCTTACGCAATCAGAAAGGGTCAATCCTATAACCAAACACATTGACGTCAAGTATCACCTACTGAGGGACAATCAAGAGCAAGGTGTTCTTGACATTCAATATTGCCCGTCAGAGGAGAGGATTGCTGATGCACTCGTCAAATCTCTGTTGAAGGAACATCATACTTATATCCAGAAAAAGCGGAATATAATTTGACAAAGCACATGCTGTTGAGAAGGGGTGTTAGAAAAGAACAGCAGCATGTAATGTAAAGTCGCTTATATAAACTGACAATGTGAACTATATGTATGCATTATACCTTTCTATCCAGAAAGTGGCACTGCAATATGATAGTGTGTATTCTATGGTACAAAGTAATAACGGGATGTACCATCTGTAGCTAAATGTGTACTTGTTTGTTGATCTCTTCCTGTCTATGATAAAAGGCATGTAATATATTCCTCAATGAAAGTAAAGTATTCTCTGCGTACAATAAGCTTCCAAGCGCATAATTGCAATACTCTGACAACAGGGGTCAGTAGAGCAGTAGACGGTGTCAGTATTTTTTTGTTGTTTTAATGTTTTATTACTTTTTGCCATTATATTTTACAATTTTTTTTTTTACAATTTTTTTTTTTTTTGGAGCCCCGTCGGGGGGGCTTTGTTGAAATATCAGGGGTCTAAACAGACCTCTGATGTTTCAAGTTTCAGACAGAGAAAGGAGCCGGAGCTGCACAGAATAAATGAACAGGAATAGCTCTGTACAAAGCTTGCAATTCATTCACAAACCAAAGCATAGTAAATCAGTTTACAATGCTTCAGTTATGAATGGACACAGGAGCGATCAGTACCGACTGTTCACTGTGAAAAGGAAGGGGCTGGTTAATGACATTTACCAGCCCCTTTCCTGCTCTCTATCCTGAAACATCCTGGCAGCGCTGTGGGGGATGGGAGGGGGGGGGCAGGGAAGCAAGCTGGGAGACAGGGCAGCAGGAAATAAGAGTAACTAGGACAGGAGGGCGGCGAGGGCAGCATATACAGGAACCAATCCCCTCCAGTTTCCTCTTGCAGCTTTCAGCGGCTGCAGGAGCAAAATGGGGAGGAACAGTTCCTGTACCACCCCTCCTGTTCAGGTGTAAAACAGAATTTGTCAGGGAAGCCACGCGTGGAACATGGGGCGGGGTGCCATTGTGATCCCTGATGCTATGCCAGTGTATGTGACCTACCATAGGCTGACACCCAACACCTATTGAGAGTATTTGTTAAACTGACTCTTAACCGGATTCCACCCCACTCTTTTCCCTTGTTACCCTTCCTTTCAATTCACTCTCACAAAGCACTCCTGTATCTAGTGTACTTGGAACTGAACGCAGGGCGTGTTTTCTACTTAGCACAATTAGTGCACCACCGTTAAAGGATCCCAATGATAGCTGACAGAAGAAACCATCCAGAGACTGCCCCTCCTATCTTCCTCAGTTTCCCTAAATCTTACCGGTTGTGATCCATTTGGGTTTGTTCGGCCTAAAGAAGTTAAGTTACTAAAGTTACTGTTAAGCCGCCCCTTGGTGCACCTTGATCCTGTTACTGTTTAAGCTGATTTGGGTTCATAGTGGAGAACTAAGCCCAAGTATAAGCTTTAGTTATTGCACATGTGTGATTTTGTCTAAACTTACCTTTAGTTGTATACTGTGTACTACTCAAGTTTGCCAAGCTTTTTATTTTATCAGTTCTGAGTTTTATCCTATGGTCTAGGCCAGTGTTTTGCAATTATATTTCCCATGATGCTCAACTATGTAGCCCAAAAACTGGGGTGCCAAGGTTTTCCATTACTGGTCTGCATCTACAAGTTAATAGCATACATATATAAATAAGGTTTGTGGGAAAGAAACCTGGAGTTGTATGAATGTAACTGGGTGTGTCAAAGCGGCAGGGGTACCAACACATTTGAGACTAGCTTCAGAAGACCCCTTGAACTAATGGCTCATTAGGGGGTGTGTGATCTTCACATAAAAACTGTAAGTAAAATAAAATATCAAAATATGCATTTTTATTACAATTTAAATATATTAGTCAACATATAAAGAAAACGAGCAAACGAGTAAAATAATAAAAAAAAAATCCTTTAACATTTTAGTTGACTAGTCAACCAAAAGAAGGAAAATAATAATAATTTATTAAAACAAGTATAGAAAGTTAATGTCTTTACAAAGTTAGAAAATGAATCTAGAGTTTGCACTAAAGTGGTGAAGTTAATCAGTCTATACTGACGCTTTTGTCTGGGCACTGAGGCTTCAGTGAGATTAGACCACCGAGAGGTTAACGTGATGAGGTACCTACAAGCCAACAGACTTAAAGGGCAGGAGGAGGCGGAGCCAAACTTAACTTAAAGCAGTGGTTCTCAACTCCTGTCCTCGGGACCCACCAACAGGCCAGATTTTAAGTATTACTTTGGGGAGATGCAGAATACTGCAATCACTGAGCAGCAAATTATATCACCTGTGATGTATTTCAGTTATCCTGCAAACCTGGCCTGTTAGTGGCTCCCGAGGACAGGAGTTGAGAACCACTGACTTAAAGGAAAAAGTCGAGATCTGCCTAGAACTTCAGCTGCCTGAACCTACCAATTGTTTTGAGAGAGGTGTCTGGTGCATTACCTGAAGAATCCCAGAATCCCCAGGCGGTACTGGATGGAAACGACAATGACATTTTCATGGGCGCTCAGCGCAGAACCCTCAAACATCATGGCTCCTCCCATAATTAATGCACCTCCATGAACAAACACCATCACCTGGAGAGAATCAATAAAGGATCAATAACCTTCGGTCCTCCATGCAAGTCACCATCCTTTCTACCAGTAAAGCATGGATTCCCACACATCTGTACTCCTGTACTCTACGCCATAGCTGCGATCTGCAAATATGGGGACATTAGCGGGAACCAAGAGTGATCTGGGCCCTGAAAATCAAGTGCACTGCCGCAGTGACCTGTCTGTGCCATCATATCATGATCTACTCAGCTGGCAATGGGTGCCATTTTTATAAAAGTATAAACTTTGGGGGTTTTTTTTAATTTTAAAAGGAGTGGAGAGGGATTAGAACACCTGCCAGTTTTTATTGCTGTCTGTGCCCCTGTTAGGGAGATTCACCCTCTCTATTTGTCCTGTCCGACATCATCATTGAAAGTGAAAATAAAAGAAAATCCCTAATCTTGTGTCGTCCCCCGAACACGTATAGAGGGGAAATCTTCCAATGGGGACACCAGGGATTTACTCACTTTCCAATGGGACAAATATGGAAAAACAACTGACAGGGGTTATAACCCTCCCTTAACCAGTTGCTGACCGCCCGCCATGGCTTGACGGCGGCAACTTGGCTCGTTATCGCGAAATGCCGTCACTGTGTTCCGGGGGGGCCAGGGAGCAGGTACGCCGGACATCGAGTTACCTGCGATCACCCCCCCCCCGATCGATAGAACGGGGGTCCATGTATGTAATCAGGCTTCCT
>BLSH010378368.1:179820-191673 GCA_018402905.1 Glandirana rugosa | reverse complement strand
GTGGGGGGGTTGGGCTAACATGGGCATGAGAGATCTAACTGATCCCAGTGACAGGGATCAGTAGATCACCCATGCCCCACTGACAGGGCGGGGAACCGCCGTGTTTACATCGGCGGTTCCCCTTCTTTTCCCTGTAGCCGCTCATCGCGGCTCGCCGGCGGACATCGGGTCCGCCCGAGCCGCGGGCACACTCCTCGGGAGTGCGGCGGGTGCGCGCGCGCGCCCCCTGGTGGCCAAAATACGAATCGCCGTATATTTACGGCGATTCGCGCCCAGCTCCCCGACTGCCGCCGTGAATACACGGCGCGCGGTCGGGAAGCAGTTAAACTTCATTTGCCATCTAGTTGCCCATGCCATTAATTTATTCAGGTCCTTTTGTAAAGTTTCTATATCCTGATGTAAAGTTATTGCCCTACTTATTTTTGTTTCATTCGCAAACACTAAGATTGAGCTATTTATCCTATCCTCTATATCATTTTGTACAGGGCACCGGGAATGTGTCCTGGATGGCAGGTACGTTCCGCCAATATTGGAGTCATGGTCCCTTTAAGAAGGACGGTTGCAGAGTCTCAAAGCCAGATCACTAGGACTTTGGTACCTATGGGGTTAAGCCCCGGAGAAGGGAGGTCTGAAAAGCAGCAGAGAATCAGAGCACCTGTGCCAAGGAATTGAGAGAGAGAGAGAGAGAGAGAGAGCTAACAAGCTGGACAGCAAGCGTGAGCTCTCTGATCAACTGAGACACAGGCTCAATGGCGGCTGGTGAAATTTTAGGTTGGGAGGGCACCAGACCCCGCCCTTCCCTTTTAACCCTCCCAATTCTCAATAAGCCCCACCCCTTACAGACTCCACCCATTGTGTCAAGCGTATACAGCCCAGCATCACCAGATAGGGGTATATACAGCATGACCAGAGGAGTATATAGCATGACCAGAGGAGTATATACATCACCAAAGGGGTATATAGCATCACCAGAGGGGTATATACATCACCAAAGGGGTATATAGCATCACCAGAGGGATATATACATCACCAAAGGGGTATATAGCATCACCAGAGGGGTATATGTAGCATCACCAAAGGGGTATATGTAGCATCACCAGAGGGGTATATATACCATTACCAGAGGGGTATACAGTATCTCACAAAAGTAAGTACACTCCTCACATTTTTGTAAATATTTTATTCTACCATTTCATGTGACAACACTGAAGAAATGACACTTTGCTACAATGTAAAGTAGTGAGTGTACAGCTTGTATAACAGTGTAAATTTGCTGTCCCCTCAAAATAACTCAACACACAGCCATTAATGTCTAAACTGCTGACAGCAAAAGTGAGTACACCCCTAAGAGAAAATGTCCAAATTGGGCCCAATTAGCCATTTCCCCTTCCCGGTGTCATGTGACTTGTTAGTGTTACAAGGTCTCAGGTGTGAATGGGGAGCAGGTGTGTTAAATTTGGTGTTATCGTTGTCACTTTCATACTGGTCACTGGAAGTTCAACATGGCACCTCATGGCAAAGAACTCTCTGAGGATCTGAAAAAAAGAATTGTTGCTCTACATAAAGATGGCCTAGGCTATGAGAAGATTGCCAAGACCCTGAAACTGAGCTGCAGCATGGTGGCCAAGACCATACAGTGGTTTAAAAGGACAGGTTCCACTCAGAACAGGCCTTGCCGTGGTCAACCAAAGAAGTTGAGTGCATGTGCTCAGCGTCATATCCAGAGGTTGTCTTTGGGAAATAGACGTATGAGTGCTGCCAGCATTGCTGCAGAGGTTGAAGGAGTGGGGGGGGGGGGTCACTGCATCAAATTGGTCTGCATGGCTGTCGTCCCAGAAGGAAGCCTCTTCTAAAGATGATGCACAAGAAAGCCCGCAAACAGTTTGCTGAAGACAAGCAGACTAAGGACATGGATTACTGGAACCATGTCCTGTGGTCTGATGAGACCAAGATAAACTTATTTGGTACAGATGGTGTCAAGCGTGTGTGGAGGCAACCAGGTGAGGAGTACAAAGACAAGTGTGTCTTGCCTACAGTCAAGCATGGTGGTGGGAGTGTCATGGTCTGGGGCTGCATGAGTGCTGCCAGCACTGGGGAGCTACAGTTCATTGAGGGAACCATGAATGCCAAAATGTACTGTGACATACTGAAGCAGAACATGATCCCCTCCATTCAGAGACTGCTGCAGGGCAGTATTCCAACATGATAATGACCCCAAACACACCTCCAATATGACCACTGCCTTTTCTAAAGAAGCTGAGGGTAAAGGTGATGGACTGGCCAAGCATGTCTCCAGACCTAAACCCTATTGAGCATCTGTGGGGCATCCTCAAACGGAAGGTGGAGGAGGGCAAGGTTTCTAACATCCACCAGCTCTGTGATGTCGTCATGGAGGAGGGGAAGAGGACTCCAGTGGCAACCTGTGAAACTCTGGTGAACTCCATGCCTCCAACTGGAAAATAATGGTGGCCACACAAAATATTGACACTTTGGGCCCAATTTGGACATTTTCACTTAGGGGTGTACTCACTTTTGTTGCCAGCAGTTTAGACATTAATGGCTGTGGGTTGAGTTATTTTGAGGGGACAGCAAATTTACACTGTTATACAAGCTGTACACTCACTACTTTACATTGTAGCAAAGTGTAATTTCTTCAGTGTTGTCACATGAAAAGATAGAATAGAATATTTACAAAAATGTGAGGGGTGTACTGACTTTTGTGAGATACTGTATATACCATCACCAGAGGGGTATATGTAGCATCACTAGAGGGGTATATGTAGCATCAGCAGAGGGTATATCCTTCGGCATCTCGGAAGCCCCCCCCCCAAGGCAGTCAAAACATCAGCCCCGCACTTACCCCATCTAGGAGAGGGCAGGCATGCAGGCAACGGTGTCTCTCCAATAGGATCTCCTGTCTTCTCTGCCAATTGGGAAACTGGTAACATACCGGCGCTTCCTGATTGGTGGAGAGGCGGTTCAGTGTTAGAAAGGCAAATATTCATTTACCGATCTAACACATGTAAGTGGTCTTCCGACGCCATGCTGTGTGCCACAAGCCACACTTTGTTGAAGCCTATTTGATGCCTACGGCTCTAATGAGATGCTTCAAAGAACCTCCCATCCCCAGGAATTCATGCGGCCAGTGCCTCAAAGGGTCCGGCCGCATGAATAGAGGGTGGCCGCAGCGGCCATTGATAGATTCATGCTATGCATGAATCTATTCATTTAGCATATAGGGGTTGGCTGGAGAGAGGGGGCGGCCACCCCTGCACAGGCTGCTGAACCCCTCTGTCTGGCCGGCCTGACACCCTGACTCTGGAGGAGCCTAACCAAGCTATGGGACCGGAGACTAGTGGTGAGCCTGCCGTTTAGTTATGAAAATAAATAAACTGTTTGCTTCTAAAAACTGGCTGGCGATCATTACAGAGCTACCCCCAGGTTACAATTTATAAATAAATTAAACAGAATTGGTCCCAGGACAGAGCCTTGGGGTACCCCACTAACCACTCTAGACCAGTCTGAGTACGTTATTTATCACCAACCTTTGAACACGCCCCATAGCCAGTTTTCTATCCAAGAACGAACCTTATGGTCCATGCCTACAGACCTCTGTAGACCTTTGTAGATTAAACGTTTGTGGGGGACTGTATCAAATGCTTTTGCAAAATCCAAATACACCACATCTACTGGCCTACCTTTGTCCAGATGGTAGCTGACTTCTTCATAGAATGTTAAAGGGTTGGTTTGGCAAGAGCGATCTTTTCTAAACCCATGCTGCTTACTGCTAATGAAACAGTTTTTATCAGCAAATTCTTGGATATAATCCCTTATCATCCCCTCAAATAGTTTACAAACTACCCATGTTAGACTGACATGCCTGTAGTTTCCAGGAATATATCTATCTCTTTTTTGAATATTGGTACCACGTGGGCTTTTCTCTAATCAGCTGGTACCAATCTTGTCCGTATGCTGTTCATAAAGATTAGGAATAGTGGTCTGGCTATAAACTTTGAGGACTCTTGGGTGTAAGCCATCCGGTCCTGGAGATTTATTTATGTTAAGCTTCTCTAATTCTTTCTGGTCTCCAGCCTCTGTGAGCCACAAGGGTAGATCCTGCAATGTGCTACTAACCATACAGTTGTGTTTGTTATATCCATCCTTTTCCTGGGTGAAGACTGAGGAGAAGAAAACATTTAGTATGGCTGCCTTCTCCTTGTCATTTGTAACCAACTTCCTATCATCGTCTGTAAGGAATCATCCCGGGCCATTGGATCACTCATGTGCGGGGGAACGTAGCGTGTGCGCACGGCCGTGTGCGTTGTGAGCTTCCGCACGCTCCTATGTGCGCATGCGTATGCGCCGGCAATGTCGCCAACAGCGGCCATTTAAGCAGACAGCACCAGGAAGCAAGTGCTGTCCGTTCTACAGCATTCCTGTATCCTGTGACCCATCGTTTTACTCTGAACAGACTTCCTGTATCTGTGACTCCGGCTTTTGGTGGACTTTGTTTGCTTTCTGCCTGCCCTGACCCACGGCCTGTCTATGGCTACTCTTTGCCTGCTCCTCTGTACCTCTGCTGCCCGCACATTGCCAACCCTGCCTGCACCTGACCATCCGCTTGCCTGATCCTTCTGTACTGTACTGCCAGCCTGTTACCAACCCGGCCTGCATCACCATTCTTCTGCCTACACGAGTTCCAGTGGACTCTCAGCTACCACCAGTGACCAGGTCCAGCCCTTGTGCCCCGCTGTGTTCCAGAACTCCCTGTCTCCACTACCAGGGGTTCTCGAACCAGGGCCGTAAGAGAGGTTGTCCCCTGCACAAGTCAGACTCGACCACCGGGTACGTGACATCGTCCTTTATGGGGCCTATGTGTTTTCTGACCTCGCCTTTTCACTGTTAATATATTTTTAATATTTCTTGGGATTTTTTTTATACTCTCCTCTGCTATGTGTCTCTCGTAGTCTTTTTTTCCCACCCTGATTGTGTTCATACACTTCTTATTGCATTCCTTGTAGTGTTGGAATGCTAACAATGACCCTTCTGCTTTATACTTTTTAAAGGCCATTATTTTGTCCTTAATATGACATTTTACATTTTGGTTCAACCACCCAGGTTTAACCTTAGTTCTTCTATAAGTGTTACTAATTGGAATGCACATGGTGATACTTTTATTCCATATATTTCAAAAGCACTCCCATTGTTCCTTAGTGTTCAAGGTTTCTAGGATTTGGTCACACTTAATATCTTGTAGTATTGTGCACAGTTTAGAAAAGTTGGCTCTTTTGAAATTTTTGTGTTGTGTTTCTTGTACTCCCCTCATGCCTCCCTTTCCTATGTTTTATGCTGAATGTATTAATCCTTGGCTTGGAAAGATCAATTTGTAAATGGATAGAAAACTGGCTAAAAGACCAAATTCAGAGAGTAGTGGTTAATGATTCTTATTCTGAATGGTCTAAGGTTATCAGTGGTGTACCCCAAGGTTCAGCGTTGGGTCCCTTACTTTTCAATATATTTATAAATGATATCGGGTCTGGGATTAAAAGTACCATTTCAGTGTTTGCAGATGACACCAAGCTATGCAGTGGAATAACGTCCTTACAGGATGTCTCCAACTTACAAGCAGACCTCAATGCGCTGTCTAATTGGGCGACTGTGTGGCAAATGAGGTTTAATGTTGATAAATGTAAAGTTATGCACTTGGGGGCTAAGAATATGCATGCATCCTACATACTAGGGGGAGTACAACTGGGGGAATCCATAGTGGAGAAGGATCTGGATGTTTTGGTAGATCATAAGCTTAATAATGGCATGCAATGCCAAGCTGCGGTTTCCAAAGCAAGCAAAATCCTTTCTTGTATTAAGAGAGGTATGGACTCCAGAGATAGAGACATTATTTTGCCCCCCTGTACAAATCATTAGTAAGACCTCATCTGGAATATGCAGTTCAGTTTTGGGCACCAGTTCTCAAAAAGGATATCGGGGAACAGGAGAAAGTGCAGAGAAGGGCAACCAAACTAATAAGAGGCATGGAGGAGCTCAGCTTTGAGGAAAGATTAGAGGATCTGAATTTATTTTCTCTTGAGAAGAGGAGATTAAGGGGGGGGATATGATCAACATGTACAAATATATAAGTGGTCCATATAGTGAACTTGGTGTTGAGTTATTTACTTTAAGGTCATCACAAAGGACAAGGGGGCATGTTGGAAATTATGAATTTTTATAATATTATTTTGAATAATATTGGGCTCTGAAATATATTGAATGTATGACATATAATATTTGTAATGTTATTTGAATGTGCTTTTGGACAGAGAAAGTGTTGTATGTGCAATTCTATTTCAAACCTCATGTGAAGTAATGTTAGAGGAGGAGTCATGTGTGTCTCCTTATGGAATAAAACCATATAAGTAGGTATAGGTTGCTTTGAAAAAAGCTGACCTAAGGATTTCAAACAGTATAAGAATTGTGACTTTGTGATGTTAGCTAGGAAGGGTAGGAAGAGAGATGAAGGTATGATGGCCTACATTCTTGGAGACGTGACGTGAACACCTGTCAGAACTCTTCCTCCTCCTGACTGACATCTGAAGCCATACCATATCTCATCATAGATTTCAATTATGTTGCTACGTAAGTCATGTCTGATGTTTTGTTATGTTATGAAGAATAAACCAAAAAAAGATTTTCTAATGATGTCGTCCATGCAAGTTCTTCGATGAAAGCTGAGAAAGGATTTTCAACATCATGGTGGAAGAATGCGGACACGCACATAGATTGTTTAATCTTGACGCCTGTTTACGATCTTGCTACAAAAAGTGAGTTTTTATGTCTGTTTTCTCACCTGTCAATAGCTTGTATGTTTTAGCAAGCAGAAGAAAAAAAAAAAACATCACAGTCCGGACAGTGTTCCTCTATTTTTAAAGATAAAAGGATTTCCGGTTTGAAGCGTAACGTTACGGCGTGGAGTATTCTGCCAAGGTCACGGGACACAACCATACTGGTTGCTAAGGTACGTGAATGGTTTCACGGGATATCAGGCTTGGATAGTCTGAGGAAAAAATGTGACATCTCCACGTTATTATTAAAAAGCCACCATTGAAGGAATATTTGGCAGATATTCCCTTTGGAGCAATGGCAAGTTTGGAAATCAGACACTGAAAAAAAATAGGGACAGACGCCCAGGACAAAAGATATCAGACACTTTTCTTTAAGGAAACTAAACAGATGGAAGTCAACAGGTATTTCAAAATAAGAACAGGAAAGAGCTTCAAAGAAGAAAAAGCTTACACACACATGGAACGAAAGAACAAACAACGGAACGACAGAAAAGTCAACAGAACAACAGAAGACAAAATGTAACATCTCAAGACAAATGGACTGCTCATCTCTTGTTTTTTTAAGCGCGCATAAGAACTATCATTCTAAACAAGGGTGAGTGTTTGTTTTAAGCAAAGATAATGGCTTAAGCTCAGGAGTAAAAAAATTAGTCCCTATAATATCGGGAGAAATTATACCATCAAAATATGCTATGTAGACATGCAATAGTTTAATGGAACAAGCTAGTATGAGAATAAGTTATTTTAACACAGAAATAACTAAGTTTAATGCTGCATGTAAATTATTGTTATGAATATGTAAAGCCTTACAGTCAACATACAAGGGGCAGAACAAAGTTTAAGAAAAATCTATGTATTTAGTTGGAATAAGAACTGTATGTAAACTACATGATGGAAAAGAACATGATATGGCTGCGTGAAATAGTTAATGGCTTAACAATTTTTATGAAAAAGACAATGATTGGGAAAGAATTTTCTCAGGGAATTGGCCAATCACAGTTTATGGGGTAACTCAATCTGTGAGTTTCACAAGATTGTTCTCTTAATTAATCAATTGTCTTTGCTATAATAAGAAAAGTCGTATTAAACAGCAGTGTACATAATTTTTAGCAGATGTACAATCAAAATCTGATAAAAAAAGTTAAAAATGTTAAAAAAGATAGAAACGATATTGTTACTGATTGTACAATAATTGTACAATGTGTGGTAACTAAGTCTTACAATGAACAGACCAGTTGTAACAGATCATTCTTTGTGACAGTACTACCAGCTCGTAAGAAGAAGCCTAGATCCAGTTACATACTAATTAGCTACTCATCTTAAAATAGCTTGGAGTACAGTACAACACATTTTTGTGTTAACCTTTAGAGATGTGGAAAAGAGTCCCAAGAGATACAAATATATATTTAAATTATTGTTTACTAATGTAATTGTTTTAAGAATATTTTTCTTAATACATTTTCTAGAGAATTCATTAATATTTTTCAGGCAAGCATCTGTTAAGGAAAATTTTAATGAATTACTAAAGCTTATAGAGGATAAAGGTCAAATATATTTAATGAAATGAGAGGCCTTGTATACAATAATTTAAATATCTAAAAGAAAGTCTTTATAAATTTGGTATTGCTGACTAATATAAAGATCTCTCTCTCAATTATTTTACATGCAAATGTAAGTAAGAAACAAGGAAACTTTATAAAATCTAGTGCTGTTACAAATGTTAGTATATTGTCCATTGCTGTGAAGTTTTACACCGTTTGTTTTTAAGACATCTTATGTTACACGGAGGGTGTTTTTAAAGGGAAAACAGGTGTTAATTCACAAGCTTGGCCAAAAGTGACAACTGAATGTTAAAAAGGGTTTGTCGGTTTAAGTAGGAAATAAATATTTTTTGGGTTAAACTAATACAGTGTGAGAGACAGGGTCACATTTGAGTAATTACATATTTTCCAAATTTTAAGTGTACACTTGTTGGAAAGGTTTCCTGTGCTTCTATATAAAGGTGCCATATATCAGCACAGTGGCATTTATAAAACTTACTGAACACGTGTTTACACTACTAAATTTGAGTATTTGGTTGACAGGGTGACAATCACTCACACTGTATGACAGATGTTAGTTTTAAAAATAATCTTATTTCAATATGATCAAATTTCTTCTAGAAATAAGAATATAGAGAAAAAAAAACAACACAAGAATTTGATTAAGTTATTGTATAGGATTTAATGTAGTCACAGGATAACGAGGGGGATTAAGAAGATAAAAATAATAATATTATAAACAAAATGATGAATAGAGTTATTTTTAAATGTAGATATTCTTTTTGCATATCCAGATACCAGATTTAATTTTTTTAAGCTAATGAGAGAAATTCTGAAATACTCATTTTAGAGCACTTTTGTCCTCAAACTTCTGAATTTTGTTTTATTTGTTTATAAAACAATTCATAAGAAATTAAATAAGTAAATATATAATATATTATAAAAATATATATTACTCATGAATTTGGCAATCTATATAGATTGATTATATGAATTTCTTTACCAGCTAAAGGTGGATACAAATATGTTTTTTTAGTTAATTTATTTATATAAATTAATTGAGATAATTCTAGCAATAGATAATATTGTTTTACCAAAGTTAAAGTAGTTATGAACGTATGTCATATTCCATTGGGGTTGGATGAGAAACCATGGAATCAGACAATAGTTTTAATAATAAGGACATATATAGGCAATTTTAGGCATTTATTAAAAATTTTATGTTTCTTATCATCTTTAATACTTAAATATTATTAAATCTAAATAGGGTAAGGTGATTCAAGAAAAAGGTAAAGATTGAAGGCGATCATAGACATTCAGAAGTATGGTTACAAAACAGGCTAGGCCTTTGTTAAATTTTTAAATAAAAATAATGTCTTTAATGATATTTCTAATGAGTATGATTAGTAATTTATTTTAGTAGTTAAAGTTAAGGTATCAGGAATGTCAAATACCATCTGGGGAAAGTTATATTGTTATTCTTAAGGTCATTTGAGTTCAAAGAATTGGGTTAAAAATAAAATGGGTAAACATTGAAAGGATTATAAATCTAGAATGGTTTATATTGATTAATGAGAATCACTTAAAGAAAACATATATAATTTTTTTTATAAGAATTTGATACTTGTTTCAATTTTCTTTCCTAGATATATGTTTCATTTCAAAATTATTCTATTATTTTCTGGACTTATGTACTTAATTTTTTGATTCTATCATGATCATGGAAAGCTCAACTGGACTTCTATTTTTTCATATTTTTTTTGTTTTTTCATTCCATCATTATTTTTGATTATGTTATCAAGGACTATGATCTTTGTTTGGACTTCAATTATTTATTCATATAAATTTGCATCACATGTCATATCGATCGTTCGATCATTATGAAAGGGGGAGTTTGGATGTGATTCTTAAATGAATTTTTTTATGAATAAGAGCATATTATGGGTATTTAGATATTGAAAATGTTGATGGTACTGAAATAATAGGAAAAATAAAAAGTAACTCTGCGTTGACATTTGAAATATGATATTTTCTCCTACATAATATTTTTAAGTTTATTAGATACTTGAAAGATTATTATCACAGTAATAATGAGGATAATTTGGTATACATTATAGTTGTTATATTTAGGTTTCTTAATTTTTATAGGAACACATATTAATACACAATTATACACATAAAATTTATTTTATTAAATTCAAGAGAACACATAACTTGGGAAAATTTGGGTAGTTTATTATAACAAGGATGTATAATAAATTGTACATTTTGGGAATATTAATACATAATGTATCCTAATTTTAAAAAGAAAGAAAGGGTTAGGAATTTAATATAAGAATTATGGGATATATATATTTTAATGAAGAAAATGTTAATTATATCTAGAAAAAAGGGTATAGTTAAAATACATATAGACTTGTGTGGAGGAAAATAATTGGATTTAAAGGTCTAAATAAGAGTTATAGTTGAATTAAATAATACATAATAAGAAAAAGGGGGAATAGAAAAAGTTGCTTGCTGGTCATAGATAGATAGATAGATAGATAGATAGATAGATAGATAGATAGATAGATAGATACATGGATGGATAGATACATAGATATATAAAGGAATATGATAAATTAATTATGGAAAGTTATATTTTTATGTATCAACAGATGAATGGGTTATTTATTATATGTACAGTATCAAAGATAATGTATAAAAGCATATATTGTAGAATTATTTGGTTAGTGAAATTTCCTGGAATGGAAGAAGTTTTATTAATTAATAATTTATATTATGGATTAATATAATTTTTTTGATATATCAAAGATATTATTTATTTCTTCCTTATATTAGTTATATAATATAGTTAAAGTTATAAGAGTTAACAAAAAAGTTAAATAAATTTATGAAGTTGAAGGAAGAATTCTTTGAGGATATTATATTATAATTAGATGGAAAATGAATAAAAATGAATAAATATATTAACCACTTGCCGACCGCCGATCGGCAATTGACGGCAACAAAGTGGCTCGTTCCCGCAAGTCGCCGTCATACGACGGCGGCTGCGGGAACGTGTATAGTGAGCGTGCGCGCGCCGCCGGATGCGCGCCCGCGCGCTCACTGTGTCCAGGGGGGGCCAGGGAGCGGGTGCGGCGGCTTCGATTGCCGCCGGCCACCCGCGATGCCCCCCCGGAGCGATGGGCGAGGGACCGGGGGGGACCTGTGTCACTCGCGCGCCCGCGCGTAGGCCGCCGCGCGCGTGCGAGTGATATGTGCAAGGGCGTCGGCGGCAGCATACTGCCGCTGAACGCCCTTGCTCGGTGAAACAACGGCAGTTAACGGCTAGCCGCCAGCCGTTCACCAATTATATAAATAAGTAAAAATAAGTAAAAGGTAGATTAATATTATATTATAGGAGTTTCTTAAGAAGGAAGTTGAAGTATTTAAATAAATTGAAAAAACAATTGAGAATATTGAAATTGATA
>BLSH010378368.1:138707-151308 GCA_018402905.1 Glandirana rugosa | reverse complement strand
TGCCAGCATTCCCAGGCTCCCTCCAGCTGCCAGCATTCCCAAGCTCCCTCCAGCTGCCAGCATTCCCAGGCTCCCTCCAGCTGCCAGCATTCCCAGGCTCCCTCCAGCTGCCAGCATTCCCAAGCTCCCTCCAGCTGCCAGAATTCCCAGGCTCCCTCCAGCTGCCAGCATTCCCAGGCTCCCTCCAGCTGCCAGCATTCCCAGGCTCCCTCCAGCTGCCAGCATTCCCAGGCTCCCTCCAGCTGCCAGCATTCCCAGGCTCCATCCAGCTGCCAGCATTCCCAGGCTCCCTTTAGCTATCAGAATTCTTGTGTTTCCTTCAACTATCAACATCCCTGAGCTACCCTAGCTGCAATCACCATGGACTCCCTTGGATTGCCAGCATCCCTGGGTCCCTTCAGCTTTGAGCATCCCCAGGCTCCATTCATCTGCCATCCATTCAGCTACCAAAGCACTGTTATTGGGGCAAGAAACATGGCTCGTTTCTTAATCTGTAATAACAGCCAAATTATTGGCAGACAATGAACATTCAATGTGGAACCAGAAGCATCTTGTACTATTATAGGTTCAGAAACGTGACAACTGGATGAGAAGTCAGCTGTGCGCAGGTAAATATACACCCCCAGGACTAGGCATGTGTCTCCTGGATTCTCGGGTCCAATGATCTCATAAAATGTTCAGATACTGCAATGTATGGGTCTGCCGGATTTGTTTGTGTATTTTTCAATCAAACAGGAAATTAGGAATGTCCTGGACTCACCTCTGTGATATTTCGCCGTTTTCAGGGCTGGCATTACAAATATGAAGTCTCCAGCTAGGTCCAGGAAGCGGTTGCGGATCTCAGCGGGATCCGTCTCATCTCCCAAATATTCCTCAATCAGCAGCGGGAAAATAGCGTCTAATGATGCCTACATTGATGGAAATAAGAAACAATGTTCATTGCCAACAGAAACACCGCCATCCATACAACCAATTAAGAGAAAACTAAATTCTGGAGATTTTGATCTCTAATTGCATGCTGTGGATTATGGCTCTTACACTATAGGAAAATCGGATGAACATTTCCGATTTCGGTCGTACGAGTTTCTGATAGTGTGTGCACAACGTTCGACCTTCCGAACGAAAATTTCCGAAGGGCCAAACTTCAAAATTTTTCTCTTACGGGAACAGAACGATCAATTAATGTGTTCAGTTTTCATACGATTTTCGTAGGAGAAAAATCTGCAACGAAAGACTGTGCATGATCAAAAAAAAAAAAAGAAGCCTTTTGTCGTACGAGAATTTTCATACGTTATCTCCTTCCTCGGTTCCAACTTGCTGTGAAAATCTTCACCCGATTTTCTTATAGTGTGTACCCCACTTTACTTTCACCATGTCCCCACCCTTTCCTGCCAGTCCTCTCCTATCATCAGGTGACAGTTTGCAAGAGCTGGATCATGTATCCTGTGACTATCTGGTCTGCTAACTAACTAGGAACCAGTCACATCAAAGTGGCATGAAGCATGCCATACCTCATGACGCAGTGATGTCACTACATTTTTGAGGTAAGCCTACAGCGAACATGAAACCTTTTTTAGCTCACCTTTTCATAAATGAATCATTTTTTAATTCTGCCAAAATAATCAACAAGAATAAAATAACTTTACATTGAATTAATGCACACCAGCTATAAATCAGATCAGGCTTACAGTGGGTGTGGCTGCACTGCAAGTTGAATAGGGAAGGTGCTTAGGAGGCTTTACAGGTGGACATCACCTGTGTGCAGTGACATGGGGAGTCGGGGAGCAGCCAGGAAGTGGGGCAGTAGCAGGATGTCTGCAGGACCTAATGAGCATTGTGACCCTTCTTATGCTAGGTGGGACGTCACAATAGTAAGTGCATCATGTCACACATTATCCGGCTTCTTTAGACAGTATGTGTTCTGCCTGTGAGTCTTGCTGACTGTCCCCTTTAAGCCTCAGTTGTATTCAGTCAAGCTCCCATTTCAGAGGATTCAAATTTTGCCAGCACAGATGTAAAGTGAAACCATACAACAAGCTAAGCAATGATAATTCACACAATATGAATCGTGACAGGCATGGACGCACACAGAGACAATCGTACCAGGAGTGGGTTGCTCTGTAGCATGGAGGATACGGTTTCTCTATCCATTCCTTCCACCAATCCGCTTATATTCATTGCCTGCAAGTAACAAGGAAATCAATAAGATGATTAAAATGATCAAGAACTTCAATTTTCAGATGGCTTGGGGTCACCTCGATTATTTTAATAGTTAAACAGTTTTTAAATTGCTGATTTAGTCCTTTTTTTTCCTTTAGCAAATTCTATAAACTTGTTGTTTCAATAAAAATTCCTACATTTTCTCTGCTCCTTAAATATTTCATTAACAGCGTGACAAACCCCATCGTACCTTCTACACATCAGTGCTTAAGTCCTCCTAAAACATAAAATAATTAGAAAACAATGTAGCTTTTTTATATACAAATATATATTAGGACCATCACCCTATCACGTGTGATAACCAAAAATAAATAAATAAGGGGTGCATTTGTGAAAATTAGCATAGTAGTTCGTCCATCAAAACTGCATGTGAATTCAGCATGTTCGAATTGGCAAAATTACTATGCCAATTGAGGATGTGTGGGGAAAATACCACAATACAGCCACTAGATGGCACTGAACATCATAGGAAAGAGGTATGATCCTCAGCTCCATCTAGTGGCCATAATGTAGTATTTTTCCCATTCACACAGTTTTTTTTGTTTTGTTTTAAAAACATTTGATCCGCAGAGAGTATAGGCATTATAATTTTAGATTTGCACAGAACAAATTCAGATGCAGTTTTGATGAAAGAAGAGCTATGCAAATACCGCCTAGGTGATATCCCCTTTACACACTTCTGGAGCCATCTGCAATCTATGATATCAATGGAGCCGTATGGAGCACGTCTCTTACCGAGGGGATAATCCAGCCAAATTCCTGCTCCACCACACCTGTCATAAACTCAACCGGATTGTTCTCTTTTTCAGCCAAGATATGCTCTGCGGGTTTTGGGAGGAAGACGCCATCAACAGTTACTGGGGGAGTCAAGAATTTCTGCAGAGACAAAAAATAGAAGCATTATTTATGGTGGGACCCCAGTCTTACAGCATGCTGAAACTATCATTATCATCACAGGTAATGACTAAAGTCAGTAAAAGAGGTCCACACACTGACAGTTTGCTACAATGCTTTGGAGTCAATAGGGAAGAGTCAGACAAATCATTTTTGAGGCTTTTAAAGAAAAAAATTGGCTTAAAAATGTCTTTTTGCTGAATGTTTCCTTACAGAAAAAAGTTGGTTTGAATGAAAAGGAGAGCGCCAGATTTTGCTCAACATACAAACTTTCAAAAGGAAATGTGCTATGGATGGGATTTTAGAGGCACCATGAGTATTGCTACTTTTTTCAAGTACTCACCGATATCAATTACTGATACCCATCACCTAGGAAGAGTAGGTAGAGGGGTGGTGTGATAGAGGGGTAAATGAAGGCAGGGTAGTTGAGGATGGTGTGAAATAGGGATTGTGAGGTGGTAAAGTTGGGATGGAAAAGGCTGTGATCACTGGTAGGGGGGGGGGGGGTGAGGATGGGAAGGACATTGGGAGACATGGGGGCAGAGGTGACAGCTGGTGGAGGGCAGAAAGATGAAACCTAGGGATGGCAGGAGGACACAACACAGGGAGGGCACAGTACAGGGGGTCAGGAGGGCATGGTACAGGGGGTCAGGAGGGCACAGTACAGGGGGTTACAAGGAGTAAGGAGAGCACAGTACAGGGGGCTAGGAGGACACAGTCCAACTTGTTTTATATTTATGGAATTTATGATTACTATTTGTGGATCTACACTTTCTTCTTTTAATGCATTCATTTCTTTTCACCAGAGAGTGGACAGGGTAAGTGCAGAGCTTATTTTATAATTTATTTATTGCAGAGGTATTTACCACTTAAAGAGCAGCAGCAGCCCCCCAAAAAAAAAAAAACATTGCTTATCGTTTGTGCGAGTGATATTAACTACGTTTTTGAACCAGCAATGAAAAACTATTATATACATGAATATACGGTACCATTGCAGCACTTATGGAAAGGATTTCCTCTTCAGATTTTGCCTTCAGACAATCCACCAATGACGCCAGATCACAACCAGAAATGTTGGCGATTACCTGCAAGGATAAGACGTTTGATTACAGGCCAGCCGAAGCTCATTTCTGAACAAACAGAAAATATCATTCTAAAATGTAACAGTTTGGGCACCATGACTGAATAGTATTTACCATATACAAACTCCCTTCCCGCTGCAAGCCTCTCTTCCAGTGGCGGCCCGTCCATAGAGGGCGCACAGGAGCAGCCCCCCCATTCATGCATCTGGCCCCCTAAACTACACATCAGGGCGCTGGACTATGGATTCCAATGGGGGGTGTGAGGTTTTTTTTAAGCACGCGAGGCTCTAATAGGGTTCAAAAAAGGGTGGGCACGGGGAGCAGAGCACTGCGCCCCGATCCCACCCAGTTGTGTGATGATAGCGAATGAATTTTCACTATTTTCACACTAAAGTTCCTCCCTGCCAAACAGGATGCAGGCCATGAGACCTGTTTTCCGATTGGCCAAAGTGTCAGGCGATCCTATTGGATGCCTAGTGCTTTGGAGGAACAGAGAGGAGACACACGGCAGAGGAAACTGCGGGAGGAGTGGACACCGGAGCCGCTGCCCGCCATCCGCGAGAGGAGAGGACACCACAGCCCGCTAGCCACGGGAAGAGAGGGCACCACAGCCCGCGATCGGGTAGGTACTGCCCCCCTCCCTGAAAGAAAAACCCACCAGCCGCCACTGCTCTCTTCATCTCCGTCTTCTCTTTCCATCTCCTCATCTCTATCTTTTTTCCTCCTCCCTCATCCCATCCTCTTATTTAACACTCTCCTTAGCTGGGTTCTTTCTCTCTATCCCCCTTTCCATCCTGCTCCTGATCCCTATGCGCATCTCTATCATAATTCCTCACCTTCTCTTCATCTCTATCCTCTCTTCCGTCATACCACCCCCCCCCCCCATATATATATATATTACACATATACATACAGTATCTCACAAAAGTTAGTACACCCCTCACATATTTGTAAATATCTTATCATATCTTTTCATGTGACAACACTGAAGAAATTACATTTTGCTACAATGTAAAGTAGTGAGTGTACAGCTTGTATAACAGTGTAAATTTGCTGTCCCCTCAAAATAACTCAACACAACAATTAATGTCTAATCCACTGGCAACAAAAGTGAGTACACCCCTTAGTGAAAATGTCCAAATTGGGCCAATTAGCCATTTTCCCTCCCTGGTATCATGTGACTCATTAGTGTTACAAGGTGTGAATGGGGAGCAGGTGTGTTAAATTTGGTGTTATCGCTCTCACTCTCATACTGGTCACTGGAAGTTCAACATGGCACCTCATGGCAAAAAACTCTGAGGATCTGAAAAAAAGAATTGTTGCTCTACATAAAGATGGCCTAGACTATAAGAAGATTGGCAAGACCCTGAAATTGAGCTGCAGCATGGTGGCCAAGACCATACAGCGTTTTAACAGGACAGGTTCCACTCAGAACAGTCCTCACCATGGTCGGCCAAAGAAGTTGAGTGCAGTGCTCAGCATCATATCCAGAGGTTGTCTTTGGGAAATAGACGTTTGAGTGCTGCCAGCATTGCTGCAAAGGTTGAAGGGGTGGAGGGTCAGCCTGTCAGTGCTCAGACCATACGCCGCACACTGCATCAAATTGGTAAGCATGGCTGTCGTCTCAGAAGGAAGCCTCTTCTAAAGATGATGCACAAGAAAACCTGCAAACAGTTTGCTGAAGACAAGCAGACTAAGGACATGGATTACTGAAACCATGTCCTGTGGTCTGATGAGACCAAGATAAAAAACGTATTTGGTTCAGATGGTGCCAAGCGTGTGTGGCAGCAACCAGGTGAGGAGTACAAAGACAAGTGTGTCTTGCCTACAGACCAGCATGGTGGTGGGAATGTCATGGCCTGGGGCTGCATGAGTGCTGCCGGCACTGGGGAGCTACAGTTCATTGAGGGAACCGTGAATGCCAACATGTACTGTGATATACTGAAGCAGAGCATGATCCCCTCCCTTCGGCAACTGGGCCGCAGGGCAATATTCCAACATGATAACGACCCCAAACACCTCCAAGACGACCACTGCCTTGCTAAAGAAGCTGAGGGTAAAGGTGATGGACTGGCCAAGCATGTCTCCAGACCTAAACCCTATTGAGCATCTGTGGGGCATCCTCAAATGGAGGGTGGAAGAGCGCAAGGTCTCTAACATCCACCAGCTCTGTGATGTCATCATGGAGGAGGGGAAGAGGACTGCAGTGGCAACCTGTGAAGCTCTGGTGAACTCCATGCCCAAGAGGGTTAAGGCAGTGCTGGAAAATAATGGTGGCCACATACAATATTGACACTTTGGGCCCAATTTGGACATTTTCACTTAGGGGTGTACTCACTTTTGTTGCCAGTGGTTTAGCCATTGATGGCTGTGTGTTGAGTTATTTTGAGGGGACAGTAAATTTACACTGTTATACAAGCTGTACACTCACTACTTTACATTGTAGCAAAGTGTCATTTCTTCAGTGTTGTCACATGAAAAGATAGAATAAAATATTTGTGAGATACTGTATGTGATATATGCAAATTTTAGGAAATAATTCTGGTTGTGTCATTTTTTAATTATGAGGTTGTGATATATTAAAGTATACATTTCTCTTAACAGGTTAACGAGTGATTAAATGATGAGGGAGACATCTGTACTGTTAACCATTGCTGTAGTGGTCAGAAAAATGCATAAGTGTAGGAACTGAATTGTACTAATTAATCATTAACCACTTAATTGATTCCAAATGTGTTGTTAAAAAGGTTTAAATAGCTTTATATGTGTTTAAAGCTTTGGATGTGTTCTGATCTAATGAAGGGCGTAAGCTTGTAAGACCAAAACGAAAATCATGGAAAGCTACAGCATGTAATGTTTTGTATTTGCTTGAACAAGTACATTTTAAGGGCAGCAGTCCGTTGGATTTTCCTTTATATATATGGTCAGTGGGAGGACCTAGAATGCATTGCACTGATTGCTGACCGGGTGCTGCTTTCCTCAACTACGGTGAAAATATATGTCTTGTACACATACACAAATTTGGCAACAGTCCATGCCTCTCAGATTTTCCAGGCATGTGCTCTATTGTGACAATCCAACACTCTGTAGGTGGCGCTGCGGGACTTACATTCCGCACAAAGCTGGTCTCCTCGGCAGACTTGGTGATCAGCCCCGGAATAAGGGCCACACCACTCTCAGCGATGGCTCGGTGGAACAAGCCCTTGGTTAGTGGGGACAAGACCTGTAGGAGGAAAACACAGAAATTACCTACAATGTATCACACTCAGGAAACCATAAACTCAAGAGAACCTGTCAGAACAGAAATCTGAGAGCCCACATTGGTAATTTGTCTATAGCGCAGGCTCCAGGACTGTCTTTCTCATCCTTGATCCATTATTTTAAGGAAACTAGTACTGAGAAATATATGGAGGCTGCTAATGCTGACCTGCTTAGGAAAATGCTACCTTCTTGGCTGTTTGTGGTTCCGATACTTTGAGATACTGCCCTGGACCAGCAAGCAGATCAGAAATTGGACATCAGAACTCTTTATCTACTTGTTCCAGGTCAAAGCCTTGGAAAGAATTGAAGCCATAAGCGTGCGTGCTGGATGTGCCTGGGCACACCATAATCGCCCCATGCTTATTAGCATTATGACTCTGTGCGCCAGCAGGAAGATGGGAAAAATCTCCTTCTTACCGACTCTGCCATAAGAGAAGTGTTAACACAGCTCTTTCACTGTGCCGGCAGGGAGATCAATGTGCCATGGTCATATATGCACTATAATGCCAAAAGTATTGGGACACCTGCCTTTACACGCATTTTAACGTTAATGGCGTCCCAGTCTTAGTCCGTAGGGTTCAATATTGAGTTGGCCCACCCTTTACAGCTATAACAGCTTCAACTCTTCTGGGAAGGCTGTCCACAGGGTGTAGTGCACAAAGTAAGGTCCATAAAGACATGGATGAGCGAGTTTGGCATGGAGGAACTTGACTGGTCTGCAACCCAATAGAACACCTTTGGGACAAATTAGAGCGGAGACTGCAAGCCAGGCCTTCTAGTTCTGAGCCCTTCCGTCTGACCTTGGTCCTCCTTGGGTGGATTTTGGGCCCCCCCCCCTTTTATTTTTCTCATAGCACTGGTGGGAATCTGCAGTGGCCCTAATAGGGCTTGAAAATATCTACTAAATGTAAGTGTAATAACAAAAAAATACCAAAAAATACCAAATGTCAGAATGACTGCAACGTGTATCATTGCTATATAATGGAGTATTTGTTATGTATATTTATTTTTCTTTTTTACGGCAACTCTACTACAGTCACTCCTCCTTAAAGAGAACCCCTGAAGAAGCTGAAAGGTGAAAACGGCGTTGGGTTGCATGCTTCCTCTATGTGTGCAATACTATATACTATGGTCATCCATGATTATGTACAGTAAAACCTTGGATTGTGAGTATAATTCGTTCTGGAAACATGCTTGTAATCCAAAGCACTTGTAGATCAAAGCGAATTTCCCCATAAGAAATAATGGACACTCAGATGATTCATTCCACAACCATTTATTCATAAGTCTTTCAGTTTATAGTCCATATAAAAAGATAGCAATGTAATAGGTTGTGTAACCATAAAATGTCCATCCACAAATGGCCGCCTCCACAAGGGGATTAGAAGCAAAATCCAGCAGGAGCTACAAAGTATAAAAGAGAAGAGAGGCGCCTCCAAGTGTAGCAATTTGGTTACATTTAATGAAGGTGCAACATTCAGCAACTCACATGGCTGATGATTAAAAAGAGTCACATCTATATATGCAGGTATCCGGGGTAAAGCTGTCCCTATAGACCGTCCTCCACACCGCCATCAACGTCATCCCTTCCACGCTGCGCTCCAAGCCTCACATTCAGATTGCTCTACTGCAGGGTAGTCTTCCCGGTCACAACTGCAAACTGACAGTGGTGAGAGCCGGCGGTGCAGAGGATGGTCTATAGGGACAGCTTTACCCCGGATGCCTGCATACTTAGATCTGCCTCTTTTAATCATCACCATCATAGGCGTGCGCAGGGGGTGTGCCAGGTGTGCCCAGGCACACCCTAATCATCCCCTGCAATACACGCCAACTGTCCCTGCTTTGCGGAGACAGGGCCTCATTTTAGGTTGTCCTGTAGCAGTCATGTCCTAGTTACGCCCCGGGAAGCCCTGTGAGCAGAGCACTCTGTGCTATGGTCGGCACACTGTTTTGCCTGGAACCTCCCCACTCCACCTACAGCGAGCAATAGAATACGGTGGAGCTGGGGGAGTGGGTGGAGCGTCTTCTTAACAGGCACAGGCTCCTGAAAGAAGCAGCAATCCCAGCCATGAGACCTTGTGGGAGGGTTCAAACCCTCCAGCTCCGCCCTCATTGTGTACTCTTCCTGGCTGGCCAGCATCAGAGAATCGGCAAGAAGATGGGGAGTGTCACAATGGAGAGAAAGAATTGAGTTGCAGAGGTGTGCTGGGGGAGGCATTACAGGCAGGGATGTGCTGCTGGGGAGCACTGGATGCAAAAGTGTTCTAGAGGAAAACTGGAGGCAGAAGTGTTTGATTGTGTGCATGCGATTGTGTATATGCAATTGTGTATATGTGATTGTGTATATGTGATTGTGTATATGGATTGTGTGCATGCGATTGTGTATATGTGATTGTGTATATGTGATTGTGCATATGTGATTGCGTATATGTGATTGTGTATATGTGATTGTGTATATGGATTGTGTGCATGTGATTGTGTATATGCGATTGTGTATATGCAATTGTGTATATGTGATTGTGTACATGTATGTGTGGTATGATTGAATGATTGTGTGTGTTTGTATATGCATATATATGTGTGTGTATATATATATATATATATTTATATATATACGCGTTTAAAAATGCATTCAACTGCATCTAGGGTAAATGAGCCCTTATGCCCCTCTACCTGTGAGCACGGTGTGGCCATACCCACTATTTGCTGAAGCGTGCCGCATAATTTTTCACTAGGGGGTATCCAGGGGAGCTCTAGGTCTTTCACCATTCTAAGAATACCCCCCTGCTTAATACTAATGTCGAATTCTGAAGAAGCACTATAACAATCAAGTATACTAAATGCATTGGACAGCTTTGTTCCCTAATTTGCGCATGCTTGTGCGGGGGCCGCCGTTCGCGTCACAGGGCTTCCCCCATGGCTGTTCCTTCAGAGTGCATGCACCAGTGCTGCATGTAATGTAAATATCTCCTAAACTGCACACGTATAGGAGATATTTTCATTACCTATAGGTAAATGTTAGCAGAGGAAGTTTACTTCCTCTTTAATACATTTTAAAAAGGTAAGTGCGTTTGAGGTTTGGTGTGCACACCCTAATGCGATAGGCTGCGCACGCCTATGATTACCATGTGAGTTGCTAAATGTTGTACCTTCATTAAATGTAACCATATTGCTACACTTAGAGGCGCCTCTCTTCTCCTTTATACTCAGTTGTGACGTAACGCTACCCTTATATCAAGACATCGCTTGTATATCAAGTCAAAAATGTATTAAAAAATGTTGTTGGTCTTGCAAAATGCTCTCAAATCAAGGTTTTACTGTACATATAGCAATATAGAGGAACTGGTGGTTAAGGGGTATTGTGATCTATAGAGTTTGCTGCACATGAAATTTGTATCTGAAGTCCATTTTGCACATAGATATAATTTTAGCTTTTTTGTAACCTTAATAAAATAATTGAATTTTAAACAGTATGTGGTAAGATTTATTATTCCAAGAGGAGGTTAAGCACCTCTAAAGTCCCTTATTTCCTGTTGTGTTTTACATTTCTTCTTGGGATGTGGTGCTGAGTATCAACTGAACTTCGTGACTATACCCATGAATTAGGGTGGAGTCTGCGAGCAAGGCCTTATCATCCACATCAGTGCCTGACCTGATAAATGCACTTCTGGAAGAATGGTCAAACATTCCCATAGACACTCCTAAACCTTGTGGACATCCTTCCCAGAAGAGTTAAAGCTGTTATAGCTGCAAAGGGTGGGCCAACTCAATATTGAACCCTACAGACTAAGATGTGGATGCCATTAAAGTTAATGTATGTAAAGGCATGCACATTATCTTTGGTAATATAGAGTATGTAGACACGCGAGTGTTTGAGCTTTAGGTAGCACACCCTAATGCAATAGGCTGCGCACACATGAAGCCGCTGGATCAGCATGGTGACAGCCAGGGGTCGTGTACTCAGAGGTCTCTGGCTTGTTCCAGCTTAGTAAAATCACCAGGTAGTGAAGGGAAGATGAGGATGATGGTTTTGGATCCGGTACCTTTGAAAACAAGTCAGATTTGGCAGCTTCCACAAATTTCACTTTAAAAAAAAAAATTCTTCTGCACTTACCAATGCAGAGACGCTGACTCCTCCAGCGGATTCTCCAAATATGGTAACAGAGTTTGGGTCGCCCCCGAAATTCGCAATGTTCTTTTGCACCCAACGCAACGCCTCCACCTGGTCCAGGAGTCCGTAATTTCCTGGAGCTTTGCTGTCCCCAGAACTGACAAACAAATATTCCAGAGATCATGTAACAAATCTATAAAACATGGTCTTCTAGAAAAAAGCCACACCCCCTAAAGACGCCATTCACAGTCTCCTCCTCTGCTTCCAAGAGTCAGGTGAGTCCTACTCAAATGAGGAGCAAATAGCTCTTCTCTGGGACCCACTTATCTACTGGAGCGCTGAGGGAATGAACATTAAAATGGTTTAAGTGAACTTGTCACAAGGCTAGAAAATCAAGATGGGCACAAGTTGAAAAATACTGAAAAAATTGACCTTTAACAAAAGCAGTATGTCAAAACAATCAACTGTTTTAGAGATTCAGACATGTGAATTTATATGGAATCTTACATTGTTACATACTTAGTCAAGTTGGAAAAAAAAAAAAAAAACCAAGCCAGGCCCCACCCCCTACCACCTCCTGGCTCTCACTGTTGTTTCTTTTATCACTTGGCATCTTCAATCCAGATTAATGTCAGGCACAGCTCCTCGTGCCTTGATAAAAACATTTTAACTGTGAATTAGGAGTGTGCAGCTGTGCGTGATCCTAGTTCAGTGACCTTTTCTTAACCACTTCAACCCCGGAAGGATTTGCTGCTTTAGGACCGGAGCCCTTTTTGCGATTCGGCGATACATCGCTTTAACTGACAATTGCGCGGTCGTGCGACGTTGTACCCAAACAAAATTTGCGTCCTTTTTTCCCCCACAAATAGAGCTTTCTTTTGGTGGTATTTGATCCCCTCTGCGTCATTTCTGCGGTTCACTATTTTCTTTGTTGTCACTCTCGGTCCTCCACCATCCCCCACCCCGGACCGAACCAAAAAAAAAAAAAAAAGGTTGAACTGATTCATACATTGTTACATTCTAAGGTATATTT
>BLSH010378368.1:120980-134060 GCA_018402905.1 Glandirana rugosa | reverse complement strand
ACATTTGTTTTTTTATATTTTTTTTTGGATTTGTATTTTAGCAAAAAGAAAGAAATATTGGATTTTTTTTGCAAAATTGTCACATTTTTTTGTTTATAGCGGTGATCAGAAATGACACAGAGGGGATCAAATACCCCCAAAAGAAAGCTCTATTTGTCGGGGAAAAAAGATGCAAATTTTGTTTGGGTACAACGTTGCTCGTCTGCGCAATTGTCAGTTAAATCGACGCAGTGCCGAAACGCAATAAGTGCTCTGGTCCTAACATGGGAACTCCTTCCGGGGCTGAAGTGGTTAAAGAGCACTGGGAAAAAAATATGAAGGCTGCTATTGTGGGCCTCCTGAAAATGTAAGCTGCCTGTTTGCCCCTCCATATGGATATCACACTACATCCTCAAACTCAACCTGTCTAAAAGTAAGCGGAGTAAAATTTCCTCCGCCCCGGTCCCCTCCCCATTACTTTAACTTTGAGATCAAAGGCACAACCATTGTTCCCTCCACACATGCCAGGGTGCTGGGTGTAATCCTAGGCTCTGACCTTTCCTTCCGCCCCCACATCCAATCACTGGCTACATCTTGCAGCCTTTACCTCCTCAACATTTCCAGAATTTGTCCCTTCCTGACTAACGACACCACAAAACAACTTACAGGGCATTGAAAAAAAAAAAAATGTATACCCCTTGAAATTTTCCACATTTTGTCATGTTGCAACCAAAAACGTAAATGTGTTTTATTGGGATTTTACAGTCAGGTCCATAAATATTGGGACAGAGGCAATTCTAATCTTTTTGGCTCTATACACCACCACAATGGATTTGAAATGACATGAACAAGATGTGCTTTAACTGCAGACTTTCAGCTTTAATTTGAGGGTATTTACATCCAAATCAGGTGAACGGTGTAGGAATTACAACAGTTTGTATATGTGCCTACCACTTTTTAAAGGGACCAAAAGTAATGGGACAGATTAACAATCATAAATCAAACTGACTTTTTAATACTTGGTTGCAAATCCTTTGCAGTCAATTTACAGCCTGAAGTCTGGAACGCATAGACATCACCAGACGCTGGGTTTCATCCCTGGTGATGCTCTGCCAGGCCTCTACTGCAACTGTCTTCAGTTCCTGCTTGTTCTTGGGGCATTTTCCCTTCAGTTTTGTCTTCAGCAAGTGAAATGCATGCTCAAATCAGATTCAGGTCAGGTGATTGACTTGGCCATTGCATAACATTCCACTTCTTCCCCTTAAAAAAACTCTTTGGTTGCTTTCGCAGTATGCTTCGGGTCATTGTCCATCTGCACTGTGAAGCGCCGTCCAATGAGTTCTGAAGAATTTGGCTGAATATGAGCAGATAATATTGCCCCAAACACTTCAGAATTCATCCTGCTGCTTTTGTCAGCAGTCACATCATCAATAAATACAAGAGAACCAGTTCCATTGGCAGCCATACATGCCCACGCCATGACACTACCACCTGGAGAAAAATATAAAAGAGAGAGGGGCGCACCGACCTTGTGCAATACCATAAAACCATTTATTGAGGTTAAAATCCAACAGAGCCTGGAGGCTCTGAAGAAGAGGGTTCGCCCTGGAAATGCATTAGCCTTGCACATGATGCCATATGGATCCTCCCCAGCTGTGGTGGAGATGGACTGAAGTCACTGTTTACGATACATGCCTTTGACATTGCTCCGTTTGTGAGTATATTTTATGTTGGATTTTAACCTCAATAAATGGTTTTATGGTATTGCACAAGGTCTGTGCGCCCCTCTCTCTTTTATATTTTTCTCCAGTTTGTTCGGATTCCCATGGTCCTGAGGAGGGCAGCAAGATCGTTCAGTGCACAAATTGAGTGAAAGTTGTCAAAGGATTGCATCTCTGGTCAGGCCATCACTATTGGTTGATACATCCAAGCGCAGGAGCTGTGTGTTGTGATGACACTACCACCACCATGCTTCACTGATGAGGTGGTATGCTTTGGATCATGAGCAGTTCCTTTCCTTCTCCATACTCCTCTCTTCCCACCACTCTGGTACAAGTTGATCTTGGTCTCATCTGTCCATAGGATGTTCCAGAACTGTGAAGGCTTTTTTAGATGTTTGGCAAACTCTAATCTGGCCTTCCTGTTTTTGAGGCTCACCAATGGTTTACATCTTGTGGTGAACCCTCTGTATTCACTCTGGTGAAGTCTCCTCTTGATTGTTGACTTTGACACACATACACCTACCTCCTGGAGAGTGTTCTTGTTCTGGCCAACTGTTGTGAAGGGTGTTTTCTTCACCAGGGGAAGAATTCTTTGGTCATCCACCACAGTTGTTTTCCGTTGTCTTCCGGGTCTTTTGGTGTTGCTGAGCTCACCGGTGCGTTCTCTCTTTTTAAGGATGTTCCAGTTGATTTGGCCACATCTAATGTTTTTGCTATCTCTCTGATGGGGTTGTTTTGTTTTTTCAGCCTAATGATGGCTTTCTTCACTGATAGTGACAGCTCTTTGGGATCTGTTGCTGTCAACTCTCAATATGAGATCCAAATGAAAATAGCACACTTGAAATGAACTCTGGACCTTTTATCTGCTCCTTGTAAATGGGATAATGAAGGAATAACACACACCTGGCCATGGAACAGCTGAGCAGCCAATTGTCCCATTACTTTTGGTTCCTTAAAAAGTGGGAGGCACATATACAAACTGTTGTAATTCCTATACCATTCACCTGATTTGGATGTAAATACCCTCAAATTAAAGCTGAAAGTCTGCAGTTAAAGCACATCTTGTTTGTTTTATTTCAAATCCATTGTGGTGGTGTATAGAGCCAAAAATATTAGAATTGTGTCGATGTCCCAATATTTATGGATCTGACTATATGTGATAGACCAACACAAAGTGGCACATAACTGTGAAGTGGAAGGAAAATGATAAATGGTTTTCAACATTTTTTATAAATAAATATGTGAAAAGTGTGGCGTGCATTTGTATTCAGCCCACTTTACTCTGATACCCCTAACATCTAGTAGAACCAATTGCGTCCAGAAGTCACCTAATTAGTAAATAGAGTCCACCTGTGCGTAATTTAATCTCAGTATAAATACAGCTGTTCTGTGAAGCCCTCAGAGGTTTGTTAGAGAACCTTAGTGAACAAAGAGCATCATGAAGGCCAAGGAACACACCAGACAGATCAGGGATAAAGTTGTGGAGAGGTTTAAAGCAGGGTTAGGTTATAAACAAATATCCCAAGCTTTGAAAATCTCCCAGAGCACTGTTCAATCCATCATCCGAAAATGGAAAGAGTCTGGCACAACTGCCAACCTACCAAGACATGGCCGTCCACCTAAACTGACGGGCCGGGCAAGGACAGCATTAATCAAAGAAGCAGCAAAAAGGCCCATGGTAACTCTAGAGGAGCTGCAGAGATCCACCGCTCAGGTGGGAGAATCTGTCCACAGGACGACTATTAGTCACGCACTCCACAAATCTGGCCTTTATGGAAGAGTGGCAAGAAGAAAGCCATTGTTGAAAGAAAGACATAAGAATTCCTGTTTGCAGTTTGCGAGAAGCAATGTGGGAGACACAGCAAACAGAAGAATGTGCTCTGGTCAGATGAGATAAAAATTTAACTTATTGGCCTAAAAACAAAACGCTATGTGTGGCGGAAAACTAACCATGCACATCACCCTGAACACACCATCCCCACCGTGAAACATGGTGGTGGCAGCATTATGTTGTGGGGATGCTTTTCTTCAGCAGGGACAGGGAAGCTGGTCAGGGTTGATGGGAAGATGGATGGAGCCAAATACAGGGCAATCTTAGAAGAAAACCTGTTAGAGTCTGCAAAAGACTTGAGACTGGGGCGGAGGTTCACCTTCCAGCAGGACAACGACCCTAAACATACAGCCAGAGCTACAATGCAATGGTTTAGATCAAAGCGTATTCATGTGTTAGAATGGCCCAGTAAAAGTCCAGACCTAAATCCAATTGAGAATCTGTGGCAAGACTTGAAAATTGCTGCTCACAAACGCTTTCCTTCCAATCTGACAGAGCTTGAGATATTTTGCGAAGAAGACTGGGCAAAAATTTCATTCTAGATGTGCAAAGCTGGTAGAGACTTCACCAAAAAGACTTGCAGCTGTAATTGCAGAGAAAGGCGGTTCTACAA
Organism: Glandirana rugosa; assembly: GCA_018402905.1. NCBI lineage: Eukaryota > Metazoa > Chordata > Amphibia > Anura > Ranidae > Glandirana > Glandirana rugosa. Next base: position 129,916 of record BLSH010378368.1, on the reverse strand, counting down.
AGTATTGACTCAGGGGGGCTGAATATCAATGCACCCCACACTTTTCACTTATTTGTAAAAAAAATGGAAAACCATTTATCATTTTCCTTCCACTTCACAATTATGTGCCACTTTGTGTTGGTCGATCACATAAAATCCCAATAAAATACATTTACGTTTTTGTTTGTACCATGACAAAATGTCAGAGAATTTCAAGGGGTATGAATACTTTTTCAAGGCACTGTACACTCCTTGTTTATTTCCCACCTTGACTACTGCAACTCCCTCTTCACTGGCCTACCCTTACACAGATTCACTCCATCTCAGTCTATTATGAATGCTTCTACTAGACCAATACACCTTACTAACTTATCAGTGACTGCTGCTCTTCTCTGCCAATCCCTTTACTGTCTTCCCCTACCCCGTCATATACAATTCAAAACCCTAACCACAACATACCAGGCCATCCACAACACTGCCCCTAGCTACATCACCAACCTCATCTGCAGATATCGCCCAAATCGTCCTCTGTTCCTCCCAAGACCTCCTGCTCTCTAGCTCCCTTGTTACCTCCTCCCATGCTCACCTCCCAAACTTCTCCAGAGCTTTTCTGATCCTCTGGAGCTCCCTGCCCCTGTATGTGCGGTCAGCCCATACCCTGCCTGCCTTTAGGTGATCCCTGAAAACTCACTTATTCAGGGGAGCCTACCCCACCTCCACCTAAGAACTGTACCAGAGTCATAGGCGTGCGCACAGGGTGTGCTAGGTGTGCCTGGGCACTCCCTAATCACCCTGTGCTGCACAGATTTACCCTGCTGTTTAGCTGCAGAGAAAGGGACTGGGGAATCTCTGTCCAAAAAGTGAGACATCAGGGGTCTGTTTAGATCCCTGATATTTCACCAAAGCCCCCAATGGGACTCCTAAAAAAATGGTAAAAAAATAAAATAAAATAAATAAACTACTAACACCAATCTCTGCTCTAATGATACGGTCTATTGCACTACTGTGATTATATATATATATACACACACACACACACACACGCGCGCGCATGTGTGTTTGAGCTTTGGGGTGCAAACCCTAATGCAATAGGCTGCGCACACCTATGACTCGAGTCACCTTCATCAGATCATCCCCCATAGCCATTACCTTTTGTACCACCTCCCCCTCCCTTTAGATTGTAAGCTCCATGAGCAGAGCCCTCCTATTCCTCCATTGAACTGTATTGTAATTGTACTGTCCCCCTTTAAATTGTAAAGCACTGTGCGAACTGTTGGCGCTATATAAATCCTGTATAATACTAATATTATTATTAATAATAATAATAATAATAACAATAATAAACCCATAACAAGCATTTAGCAATTGAAAGTCAAAATTCCTTATTGCTATACTAAGTCCAGCCCAATGACACAGAAAGTACTGAACTAAGGCAGCTTGCACCCTCAGATGGAGAACTAAGCAATAGCAACTTTCCTTTATCCTTCATGACACCCAAACTCAAATTAAAAAAATAAATAAAATAGTAATAAAAAAAATGTATTTCGTGTTAGGGTGTTTAGTTATTTATTTATTTTTTTAAGGGTTAGGGGTTAATTATTTCTTAGTATTTATTTATTGAATTTATGTATTCATCATTTTTATTTGTGTTTATTTTTTTTACATTTATTTATTCATTCATTTAGTAGTAGTATTAGTAGTAGTAGTAGTAGTAGTAGTAGTAGTAGTAGTACTAACACCCGAACAAGAAAAAGAAAAAAAAAAAGAAATAACCCTGACCCAAACTCCTAATCCTAACCCTAAACTTAACTAACCCAAAACGAAAAAATAATAAATGAATAATAAGAAAGAAATTGAAGAGAATATAAAAGCTAAAAAAAGCTGAAATAACTAGCGACAAATATTGCAACATGTAATAGTTTTCTCTATTGGCTAATAAACACCAAAGCTTAAAAACGCTAAATAAAAGTGTGCAAGTCGCGCATAAAACGTGCCAAAATCGTCCAAAAAAAACTGGAAAAAACGCTCAAAGACGCCACACTCAGGTGTGAATGCAGCCTTAGGGTCATGAACATAAGAAATATTATTCAGGTCTTCTTGGGTCATCACAACAACCTGATAAAACTTTTCCCGACTACTGAGGATTTCCACAGCCATGGCTAAAAGTTTTGAGGAGGACACAAAAATTAATTTTCACAAAGTCTGCTGCTTCAGTGTTTTTAGATCTTTTTGTCAGATGTTACTATGGGATACTGAAGTATAATTTCAAGTATTTCATAAATATCAAAGGCTTTTATTGACAATGACATGAAGTTTATGCAAAGAGTCAATATTTGCAGTGTTGACTCTTCTTTTTAAAGACCTCTACAATTCGCCCTGGCATGCTGTCAATCAACTTCTGGGTCACATCCTGACTGATGACAGCTCATTCTTGCATAATCAATGCTTGGAGTGTGTCAGAATTTGTGTGGGGTTTTTTGTTCACCCGACTCTTGAGGATGGGCCAAAAGTTCTCAATGGGATTAAGGTCTGGGGAGTTTCCTGGCCATGGACTTAAAATGTTAATGTTTCGCTTCATAAGCCACTTAGTTATCACTTTTGCCTTCTGGCAAGGTGCTCCATCATGCTAGAAAAGGCATTGTTCCTCACCAAATTATTCTTGGATGGTTTGGAGAAGTTGCTCTCGGAGGATGTTTTTGTAGCATCCTTTATTCATGGTTGTGTTGTGTGTGAGCCCCCCCACTCCCTTAGCTGAGAAGCAACGCCACACATGAATGGTCTCAGGATGCTTTACTGTTGGCATGACACAGGACTGATGGCAGCGCTCACCTTTTCTTCTCTGGACAAGGTATTTTTCTGGATGCCCCAAACAATTGGAAAGGGAATTCGCCAGAGAAAATGACTTTACCCCGGTCCTCAGCAGTCCAACCCCTGTACCTTTTGCAGAATATCAGTCTGTCCCTGATATATTTTTCCTGTAGAGAAGTGGCTTCTTTGCTGCCCTTTTTGACACCAGGCCATCCTCCAAAAGGCTTCACCTTGTGGTGCATGCAGATGCACTCACACCTGCCTGCTGCCAGGGCTGGCCCAAGACATTGTCTGCCTGGGTCCAAGAATGAAATGCGCCCCCCCCCCCCGCCAAAAAAAAAACACGTCCACCAAAAGGCCCCCACAGCCATTATTTTATATGATGATAATTAAAACTAAAATTAAATTTATCAGTAAGTCAGATTTACATGCAACAGCACTTTGTCTATATGCAAAATTATATGAAAGTGTGCCAGAAAACAGCGCTTGCTCTAATGCGGGTTCCACTATCTATTTAGTATGGACCCTCACACTATAGGCTCTCACCTGTGCCAATGACCAAATTAGTAAATAATTAACTATAGTGCCCTTTTCCTTGGCATGCTCCAAGTACAGTTGGCTAACTCTGAGGACGTTGCGGAAGTGATGAAACGCGTCAGTGGAACGCAAGGTGCGCTGGGCCACGTCCTGTTGGTACGCACGCTGACACTGCAGAGTCGTGGCGACCACGGGAGAAATACATCTGCTGTGTATTTGATTTTTGGCCAATAAATTTTTAAAAAGAGGCGTGCGATGAGAGTCTATTTCATCTTTTTTCTGCAATACACCGGGGAAAAAGAGCATTAATATTTCAAAGATGACAGCCAGATGGGCGAGTACCCACGGTCGGGTGAGAGACCGCAAGCGCATATTGACTTCTCCATGTCGTATGACTGAGAGAGTCAATAAGGTTTGGCAAGTAGGAAACTTTACCCTAAAAAATCTGCACATGGTGTTCCGGACACAGCGTGAGCACAGGCACTTTTGGAAGCACATGTGAAAGAAATATGAATGTGGATGGAAGTATAATATACAGCATCAAGTCACTTGAGCACTGGAACGCACTTTAAATATTGGGACTATAATTGCACTTTAATATCAAGCCTTAATCATTTGGACAGTATGTTTGCACATTATTAAGTTGCATGTCTATAGATTGGATCATATTTTGGGAAGTTCTTGCACTTTTTTGCTTATTTTGCACAAGTATATTGTTTACAGTTGTTACAATTGCACAAGATTCTGCACAGGATAATTGCACAAGACTTTATGCATTATTTGCACATTATGTTTGTTATGTACTGCGGACCTTGGAGCATGCCAAGGAAAAGGGCACTGTAGTTAATTATTTACTAATTTGGTCATTGACACAGGTGAGAGCCTATAGTGTGAGGGTCCATACTAAATAGATAGTGGAACCCGCATTAGAGCAAGCGCTGTTTTCTGGCACACTTTCATTCAACCCCTCACTGAGGTGAGGATTTAACAGCAGCTGCAGAATAGATTACCAGACTGTGGCACGGGAATCTTTTTTGCTTATGCAAAATTATATGACATACCATTATGTTCAATTTCAAAGAGGCGAGCGAGGGCAGTATAGGGGCGGAGTGGCCTGGGGGGCAGTGGTCGACATGACACACAAAACTGCTGGTAAAAGGCTGTGCAGACATGGTACAGGAGGTGGTAATAGGCCGTGCGGACATGGTACAGGAGGTGGTCCATAGGCTGTGCAGACATGGTACAGGAGAGGTCATAGGCTGTGCAGACATGGTACAGGAGGTGGTCATAGGCTGTGCGGACATGGTACAGGAGGTGGTCATAGGCTGTGCGGACATGGGATAGGAGAGGTCCTAGGCTGTGCAGACATGGTACAGGAGGTGGTCATAGGCTGTGTGGACATGGTACAGGAGGTGGTCATAGGCTGTGCGGACACGGTACAGGAGAGGTCATAGGCTGTGCAGACATGGTACAGGAGGTGGTCATGGGCTATGCGGACATGGTACAGGAGGTGGTCATAGGCTGTGCGGACATGGTACAGGAGGTGGTCATAGGCTGTGCGGACATGGGATAGGAGGTGGTCATAGGCTGTGCGGACACGGTACAGGAGAGGGCATAGGCTGTGCGGACATGGTACAGGAGGTGGTCATAGGTTGTGCTGACAAGGGACAGGAGATGTCAGATGCTGTGCGGACATGGAATAGGAGGTGGTTATAAGCTGTGCAGACATGGTACAGGAGAGTAACAGGAGGTGGTCAGAGGCTGCAGAGGAAACTGCTCTTACCTGGCCGTAATGTGAAGAGGTGCACGCCACTGCTGAGACAGAAACTACTGCCTTACATTTAAAAATGGCACCGCCTGGCGTCACTGCTCATGCACCAGCCTGCACGAAAATGGCCGAGTGTGTATGGGCTTTCACGAGCCCGGCTAGGTTCGGAACGGCACATGTGCAGTTGACCTGTTGGCCCGCAGCCATAAATTTTACAGGTGCCACTGTCCGTAATGGGCATTTAGGGGCAGCCACAAAATAACCTGAAATTTAGGGGATATCCGTAAATTAACGGTCGGTTGGCAACACTGGGCCGATGACCGGGCCATTGTAGCCACAGCTCAAAACGGCCCCAGGGCAGGCGGCCTATTGGGAAATTTCCCGCTTTTCCCGGTAGGCCAACCCTGGTGGTGCCCCAATCCTGCGGCTGAATCAATTGTAGGAGATGGTTCTGGTGCTTGCTGGACTTTCTTGGGTGCATATACTACAGAATGTTATGAAGAGTGACCAGATGAATTGCAATTAATTGCAAATTGCCATCATAAGCAGCAGACTTTGTTAAAATATGTATTTGTGTCTTTCTCAAAACTTTTGGCCAAGGCTGTACAATCCAGCAATATCTTCCATAATCTGCGGCTAGACTCACCGGTAGTTTGGCGTCCTGTCCACGGTCCGCCGGAGTGAATATATTGAGGTACAGGCAATCCTCGGATGTGGCTGGGAGCTCAAGTTTGGCTTTGTACATTTCTATAACACTTTTTACGATGTCCATGTTTTGCAGACATCTGAAAGAAAAAAATATGGATACCAGATCAGAATGCAGCGAGAATCTTGGGGCAGAGGTGACCCCGCACGCGCTTCATGGAGGCGGTTCACTAATTAATATACGAAAATAAAGGTGCCTGCCCACCAGGACTGGACCGAGGCACAGGCAGGAGAGGCACCTTCCTAAGATGCAACACTATTAATTTATTTTTTAATTAAACCCACAAATTCTTAGATGTGGTGGCTGCATTTATTTTCTTTTTTAGTCTTTCTAGATTTTATTTTCACCTGGTGATCTAGGCAGTAAGCCCGTTTGTCAACAAAACAAGCTTCCTGCAGATTTAGCAGATAGGGGGTTTAGATTTAGACAAACCATTTACTGACAGGGGTCCTTACAATGATTCGTTTTCAAAACCTTTATCCCAAAAAGATTTTCCATTTGTAAAGCCCCATACACACTATACAATTTTCTGTAGACTTTTGTCTTCGGATTTATCAAAACCATGTAGTGCAAGGGCCAGCCTGATTGCATACAAATTGAAACTGTGAAGGGTTGACCTCATATTATATGGTTTTGATAAATCTGAAGACAAAAATTTGCAGAAAATCTAATAGTGTGTATGGGGTAAATCACTCCCTTCCCTTCAGACTGACAGTGCTGCTGTCCAAAGGCGTTTCTGTTGCAGTGGGGGCACTCTAATACAGGAGGTGGGTCACTGGCCAGATCACCAGCTGAAACCAGAGGGGCAAAAGCCTAAAATAAGAGTGCAGCCACCACATCTAATCTGCAACATATGACATAGATATTCTGGTTGAAAAAAAAAAGACACAAGTCCATCCAGTTCAACCAATAGAAAGGAATGTTACATTGTTGGTTTTGGGTTTAATAGCGCTTTAAGGATTAGACAACAGCTGTATTGTAGAATAGAACGGAATAGAAGGGAGATCAGATTAGGAAGACTGCTGAGCTCTCTAGTGAAGATGGACCTATCTGGTTTAGGCCTTTTAAAGACAGTCATAACAGAGAGCCCGGGTTGCTTTGCAAATTGCAATAAATGATTGTAATAAAAAGTTTTATACAAAAACCTCACAAAATAAAACATGTTGGTTTATAAACATCAAAAGTAGAAGTAAAAAAAAAAGAACCTAAAATACAATATTTGCCCCAAGGGCTATAGATATAGAAGAAAAATAGACGAGTGATGGCAGAAAAAAGACCAAGTGATCCAAAGAGTTTGGCCATTTCATTTTTTAAAAAATGATTTATACATTTTTTTTTAATTTTTATTATTTGTTTTTTGTATTTATTTATTTATGTCCATTTCCATGTGAGTGGAAAAGGTTCCTCGGTTCAGTGACATTTGTTGGTACAAAGGTCACAGAACAGTTGATGACACTCTTAGATTAGAGGACTGAGCTGAATAGTGGGGTTGGTTTACTAAAGGCAATAGACTGTGCACTTTGAAACTCTACCTCATTTACTAAGCTCTGGAGCAACCGCACTTTGCACTTTTGCAAAAAAAATACCCAATCATGTGCAAGGGAAATTTAAAAAAAAACAGCATGTTTGCTTGCACATGATGGAATGATGGTCAGCAAAGCTGCTCATTTACAAAGCCTTTAGTAAATAAACCCCAATATTCTGACATTGCGTGGTAGTTCAGTGATGATGATACATAATGACAGAGGATACTGATGTCAGAGCCGGCTGGTGTCACACTAAAGAGGTTGACCACCCAATCTATTCCCAAGAATACAATGTAACAAATGACTGGCTGAGGCTAGAAATGTAGCTTTGTATCTGTATGTTGCATCATTGCAATATATTATATTAACCACTTCAGCCCTGGAAGGATTTCCCAGTTTAGGACCAGAGCATTTTTTGCGATTCGGCACTGCGTCGCTTTAACTGACAATTGCGCAGTCGTGCAACGTTGTACCCAAACAAAATTTGCGTTCTTTTTTTCCCACAAATAGAGCTTTCTTTTGGTGGTATTTGATCCCCTCTTCGTCATTTCTGATCACCACTATTAACAAAAGAAGAGCGGTGATTTTGCAAAAAAAAAATATATATATATATATATATATACACACATTTTTTTTCATCGGTTTTAGCCGAATTATATTCTTCCTCATTTTTGTTAAAAAAAAAAAAAAAAATCACAATCTGCGTTTATTTATTGGTTTGCACAAAAGTTGCTGCGTTTACAAATGATGAGAATTAATTTATGGGGTTTTATTTTTTATATATATTTTACTAGTAATGGCGGTGATCTGCGATTTTTAGCAGTACTGCGATATTGCAGCGGACATGTCGGACCATTTTGACACTTTTTGGGACCATTGGCATTTATACAGCAATCAACGCTATGAAAATGCATTGATTACTGTGTAAATGCCATTGGCAGTGAAGGGGTTAACCTGCAGGGGGCACTCTAAGGGTTAACTGTGTTCTCTGTGCGTGTTCTAACTGTATAGGGGCTGGGCTGGCTGGGAAAGGGGAGTGATAACGGCTCCCATATACAGGGAGCCTGTGATCACATCCCTCCCCCTCTGTCAGAACGGAGATCTGTGTTTACATACACCGACCTCCGTTCTGGCGCTCCGGGAGGGTGATCGCAGGTAACCGGTGGACATCGAGTCTTCCATACCCGCCCCCGGAACACAGTGAGTGTGCAAACGCGCCTCCGGCGGCGCGCGCTCACAATACTCATTCTCGTGACCGCCGTCAGGTGATGGCGTTTTGCGATAACGAGCCAAGTTGCCGCCGTCAAGCCATGGCGGGTGGTCAGCAACTGGCTAAAGTAGATGGAAACCAGGACTGGATGACATTTGCTTCGCTCTGCACGGTAGCAATGGCCATTTTTTAATATAAAGTCCTGCTCTTTCCTATCCTGGTGCTACTGACCCCCTGCAACCTCATTTATCCACTTCCTGTCTACATGTGCTCACTGCAGTGCAAACTGCGCATCATTGATCTGGACTGGCCCTCCAGTTGGATCAGTTCATAGCACTGTAGTGTCTTCATAAAGAGGACATTCACCCTTCAGACTTACTGAATATCATTGTGCTATACCCC
>BLSH010378368.1:94794-109041 GCA_018402905.1 Glandirana rugosa | reverse complement strand
AGAAGATCCATTTGGACTACAAAGGGGATACCACCCCGCAAGCTGTCATACGCTGTCAAAAACACACAGCATACTTCAACCAACATCCTGGGAAGACCTCAAAATACTGCCAAAACGTGAAGCCAATAGAAGAAAATAAAACCTGAACACTCACAGAGCTCCCTCCTAACCGCAAAACTATATGAATTAAGTGGGCTTTCAAAGTAAATTCAGACGCAGAAGGGAATATCCACAAATACAAAGCCAGACTAGTCTCCAAGGGTTACTCCCAGAAAATCGGTGAAGATTACGATAAAACATTTGCTCCCTTCGTAAAACACTCCACCATCAGAGCGCTTCTTAGCATTGCAGCCGGGAAGGGCATGCAAGTGAAACACCTAGACGTTAAAACTGCTTTCCTATATGGAGACATTGCATGGAGCAACCACCACGGTTTCAGCTTGGAGACAACCTTGTATGTAGACTTCAGAAGAGCATCTACGGTCCTAAACAATCTGCAAGGATTTGGAATGAGAAAGTGAATGAAGTACTTACCAGAGAGGGATTCTCAAGAAGTAAAGCAGACCACTGTCTCTACAAGAATCAAGCAGACAGATGGATATACAGTTGGGAGGTACAGTCAGGTCCATAAATATTGGGATATCGACACAATTCCAATCTGTTTGGCTCTACACACCACCACAATGGATTTGAAAAGAAACGAACAAGATGTGCTTTAACTGCAGACTTGCAGCTTTAATTTGAGGTTATTTACATCCAAATCAGGTGAACGGTGTAGGAATTACAAGAGTTTGTATATGTGCCTCCCACTTTTTAAGGGACCAAAAGTAATGGGACAGATTAACAATCATAAATCAAACTTTCACTTTTTAATAATTGGTTGCAAATTCTTTGCAGTTAATTACAGCCTGAAGTCTGGAACGCATAGACATCACCAGACCCTGGGTTTCATCCCTGGTGATGCTCTGCCAGGCCTCTACTGCAACTGTCTTCAGTTCCTGCTTGTTCTTGGGGCATTTTCCCTTCAGTTTTGTCTTCAGTAAGTGAAATGCATGCTCAATCAGATTCAGGTCAGGTGATTGACTTGGCCATTGCATAACATTCCACTTCTTTCCCTTAAAAAACTCTTTGGTTGCTTTCGCAGTATGCTTCGGGTCATTGTCCATCTGCACTGTGAAGCGCCGTCCAATGAGTTCTGAAGAATTTGGCTGAATATGAGCAGATAATATTGCCTGAAGCACTTCAGAATTTATCCTGCTGCTTTTGTCAGCAGTCACATCATCAATAAATACAAGAGAACCAGTTCAATTGGCAGCCATACATGCCCACGCCATGGCACTACCACCACCATGCTTCACTGATGAGGTGGTATGCTTTGGATCATGAACAGTTCCTTTCCTTCTCCATGCTCTTCTCTTCCCATCACTCTGGTACAAGTTGATCTTGGTCGCATCTGTCCATAGGATGTTGTTCCAGAACTGTGAAGGCTTTTTTAGATGTTGTTTGGCAAACTCTAATCTGGCCTTCCTGTTTTTTGAGGCTCACCAATGGTTTACATCTTGTGGTGAACCCTCTGTATTCACTCTGGTGAAGTCTTCTCTTGATTGTTGACTTACACCAATCTCCTGGAGAGTGTTCTTGATCTGGCCAACTGTTGTGAAGTGTGTTTTCTTCACCAGGGAAAGAATTCTTCGGTCATTCACCACAGTTGTTTTCCGTGGTCTTCCAAGTCTTTTGGTGTTGCTGAGCTCACCGGTGCGTTCTTTTTTAAGGATGTTCCAAACAGTTGATTTGGCCACACCTAATGTTTTTGCTATCTCTCTGATGGGTTTGTTTTGTTTTTTTTAGCCTAATGATGGCTTGCTTCACTGATAGTGACAGCTCTTTGGATCTCATATTGAGAGTTGACTGCAAGAGATTCCAAATGCAAACAGCACACTTGAAATGAACTCTGGACCTTTTATCTGCTCCTTGTAAATGGGATAATGAGGGAATAACACACACCTGACCATGGAACAGCTGAGCAGCCAATTGTCCCATTACTTTTGGTCCCTTAAAAAGTGGGAGGCACATATACAAACTGGAAGTGAAAACTCCTATGGAACCAGGCTATCAAAAGAGCAATGAAGCAGAAAACTTGCTACCCAACGATGACCTGTATCGCGGAGCAATCGGTAAGCTGCTATATGTCGCCACTGTGACAAGACCAGACATAGCTGCAGCAGTGGGCATACTGTGCAGGAGAGTCTCAGCTCTCTGTCAGTGTGACTGGAACGCAGTGAAGAGTGATGCAGTACCTCAAAGGAACAATTCAGATGAAGTTACGGTTACCAGCAACATCAGGTCCAAAACTGGTCAGATAGGTGGATGCTGATTGGGCCGGGGGCTGAGCATTCCAAGCCCCCCCCCGTAGGCAAGTGGTTAATCAAGGATTGGGATCACAGGTTTCACATCTACTCAGTGAAAATAATCTTCTTGACCCCTTAAAGTCCGGCTTTCGCTCGCAGCACTCCACAGAAACTGCCTTACTAAAACTCACTAATGATTTACTAACTGCTAAAACCAATGGCCACTACTCCTACTACTTGACCTCTCTGCGGCCTCTGATACTGTTGACCACCCGCTCCTTCTCAAACTCTGCTCCCTTGGCCTCCAAGATTCTGATCTATCCTAGTTCTCCTCCTACCTATCAGTGCTCCAACAGTGTTACTTACAACTCTGTCTCCTCCTCTGCATTTACCCTTTCTTTCTGTGGGGGTCCCCCAAGGCTCTGTTCTCTGGACCCCGTCCCCTTCCAATACCATCTATATATCTAATATCATTTTCATTATCATCAAGTAGAGTAACCCCTCGGCGTACTTACATATTAGGCTGTTTGGTGGCCTCTCTCACCCCATTCCAGGCTTCTGGGGGTCCTGATGCTGCAAAGCGTAGCGGTCCCACCGGAGGCTTAGCAAAGGGGACCCCATAGAAGGCATGCACCTTCCTGTCCACGTCTTTGACCGTCACCGTTTTGCCGAGCAGTTTGCCGTAGCGTGTACCCACCAAGGGCCTTCCATCCTCGCCTCCTGCCATCAAAGCAAAGACACATTTCACTGAGTGATATCAGGGTGCAAGGTAAGGAACAGGAAAATGACAGGTTAGCGAGTGGAAACATTATCAGATTCACACAAGAAGAAGAATGCTGTCTGATTGAAGAGCCAGCACGTGAATCCCAAATAACAAGTCCTCAGTTTGCTGTTTTCCATTATCATCACTAAATAACAGCTAAGAGATTGGGAGACGAGGCAAGCAGCTGTTGCATGATGGGAATACAGTTTTTTTCCTGGTTCAGACCTGTGACATGCTGATGAGACAGATGAATAAAACGTTTGTAATTTTTGCACTCGTACCCAGCAGTTGGAGGACTTATATAAGCATTGTTTTTCTAAACACAGAGCTCTTGGCGGCGTTCCTGCCGTGATTTGTGTACTTTCAGAGTCCCGCCATCGCTCAGTGTTTGCGCTCAGCTATGGCCCAGCCTGGCCTAACCTTTGTCCAATATCTGGCTACATCACATGTACATAGATATCCTCTGCACAGATCTCACCAAACATGCCAAAGGTCTGCGCAGTGCCATAAACCCACATCTATAGAACTGTAGATAGTAGATGTGCATATGGAGGAATGGAGGAGCCAGTAAAATAGAAACATGCTTCTGGGGCAACATCTGGCTCCAATGAGAATTGACATGCATGTGAAGAGATTGCAGAATGTTGAGGATTGTAAATGCTGGCTGTGTACGGGGGCAGCGAGGACTGTGGAGTGACTCAGTGATGCTGAGTCATGGGTGGTCAGATCCCTCTCACCCAGTACCCCCCAGCCTCTCACATACCCCATGGCTGCTGTAAAACAGTCTCAAAGAGCACATGACACACACACACACACACACACACACACACACACACACACACACACACACACACACACAATGCGGGTGAGTTTGCAGTGCACCAGCTCACCAGGAGCTAGGGACAAAAAACACACACATATACAGAATATATATCTCTATCATACACACACACAAACACACACTACAGGGGAGTCCCCAGCACAATTTCAAGCTGCAGCAGTCAGTGTTCCCCCCTGTACGTAGTGGCAGTCAGTGTTCCCCCCTGTATGTAGTGGCAGTCAGTGTGCCACTCTGTATGTAATGGCAGTAATCCCCCCCCCCCCCACTGTATGCAGTGTCAGTCTCCAGCAATCAGTGTGCCCCTCTGTATGTAGTGGCGGTCAGTGTGCCCCCCCCATGTAGTACCAGTCAGTGCGTCCCTCTCTATGTAGTACCAGTCAGTGCGTCCCTCTCTATGTAGTAACAGTCATTGCGTCCCTCTCTATCTAGTAACAGTCAGTGCGTCCCTCTCTATCTAGTAACAGTCAGTGCGTCCCTCTCTATCTAGTAACAGTCAGTGTGCCCCCCTGTATATAGTAGTTAGACATGTGCAGAACGGAAACATTTGTTTAGTTTTGAATAGATTCATTATGTTACTAATTTGTTTTTGTTAATTCATTTTGGAATCCGTTTAGTTCAGCTCAATTTAGTTTTGTTTATTAATTTTGTAACGAATTCCAAATTTTTGGAACTGGTATGAATTCTAAGGGGAACCGCACACCAAAAAGAAAAAAAAAAATTAATTATATATCGTGCGGTCCCCCCCCCCCCCAAGATCCATAAGAGACCCTTATGCGAGCATGCAGCCCGGCAGCTCAAGAAAGCGGGGGGCGAGCCTCTTCCCAACAATCCCAGGCGGTGGTTGTGGGGGTCTGCGGGTGGGGGCTTTTAGGAATCTGGAAGACCCCTTTAACAAAGGGGCCCCCAGATCCCACCCTATGTAAATGAGTATGGGGTTCATAGTACCTAGGGATGAACTGGCCTACCAGGATAGCGTGAAATTTCCTGGTAGGTCGGCAAGGCTACCTGCCCTGGGGCCACTTTGAGGGCAGCTGTAAAGAATATGCCTTTCACCCATTTTAAAAAATGTCAGCCGGAGGAGCAGGCAGTCAGCGGGGAGCCTTTCGGGTCCGGCGGGCGGCATGATTAAGGATGGATCTACATCGGGGGACATTGTTTTTTTTTTAATAAAGGTATCAAAAACCCGTATACCGTCTTTATTCACTTTTTACACTTTTTTGGTGTGAATGGGTAGGGGTACTATGTACCCGATACTCATTCACAAAAGGCGGGGGGGGCAGGATATGTCACTGCGCATGCACCTACCTGCCCGAAAATGGCAGAACGTGTACGGGCTTTCTCAAGCGGCAGCAGCGCATGCGCAGTTGACATGTTGGCCTGGGCCCACAGCCATATTTTTTACAGCTGCCCTCAAAGTGGCCCCAGGGCAGGTAGCCTTGCCGGCCTACCAGGAAATTTCACACTACCCAGTAGGCCAGTCCAGCCCTAGGTACTAAGAACCCCATACTCATTTACATAGAGGGGGGGGATTTGTGGGGCCCCAGGGTTGTGGGGAAGAGGTCCTTGTCCCCATCAACATGGGGACAAGGTGCTCTGGGGCAGGGGGGGCAGAGCCCCCCTCTGCCCCAAAGTAAACCCCCATGTTGAGGGTATGTGGTCTGGTATGGTCCCTCCTGCCTTTCCTGACCTGCTGGGCGGCCGGCTTCCTGGCCCGTTTCTTAAAAGCCAACTATTCTTCACACAGAATTAGAATCAGCCGATAATTTTTTGATTGATCTGAATTCGAATTCGTTAGAAAATGAATAAACGAAATTCGTAACTATTTCATTCTGAGATTCAGATACATCCCAATAACCAAAAATTTGTCTGAATTTACATTCAGACCAAAATGAATTGCACATGTCTAATAGTAGCAATCAGTATGCCCCTCTGTACGTATTAGCAGTCAGTGTGTCCCATTGTATGTAGTAGCAGTTTTCAGAGTGCCCCTCTGTATGTAGCGCTCTCATCTGCAGACAGGCCAGCACAGCACAGCTCCTTCACTCTTCATCTCCTCTGAGGTAAATGACAGCTTCAGCTGCTTGGAGTTACATAAGGCGCGGGCTGGATTTGGCTGCTGATTGGCTGCAAAGGCTGTCACTGATTGAGAACCCCCATTATGAGAGGTTCCCACCATCCCGTGCCAAGTTCCTGGGTCTGTACACCTGCTGTGCCCATTATGGGGGGTTCTCACTATCCCTACACTGAATTCCTGGGTCTGTACACCTGCTGTGCCATTATGATTGGTTCTCACCATCCCTGTGCTGAGTTCCTGGGTCTGTACACCTGCTGTGCCATTATGAGGGGTTCCCACCATCCCTGTGCTGAGTTCTTGAGTCTGTATACCTGCTGTGCCCATTATGAGGCTGTGCTGGGGGTGGAACTGAGAACATTATTACAGACTCTCCAAGAGAGATAAGACATACAAATCAGCCAGTCTCCATTCACAACTGAAATATCAGCCTTCAGTCACATAGGACTTTACCCATCTTGCTGCAAAATCAGGGCTCGAGTCCTGCAGGAACGGAGTTCCTGCACTTTTTCCACAGCAGGTGACAGGTGGCAAGGAAGCATTATATTGCCTCCTCATCATCTGATTTAATCCCTAAAAACCTGCACCACTTCGCTGCAACTGTTTGCTTTCTGGGGGTGCTAGATATAGGATCTGCTCTTGAGAGAGGATGAGAGTCCTGATAATCTAAACGCCACAGTGTATCTCACCGACTGCTCGTTAGAGATGGAACATCTCTTCCGGTTGGGCGTGGTGCACAATGTGGTGGTGGTGGGATTTTGGATGAGTTCTCACACTTTTTTTCCCAGGACTTGACCCCTGTATGCTTTAGAATGGCGATTTGCTTATACAGTATACTGTATGATACCATTGATCTAAAGCTCACCGCGCTCGGCTGCCTCCTGTGCCATCTTCTGGATTTTCTCGGGGAGAATTTTGGTCCAAAATTCATATTTTGTGTCTTTCAGTCTCTGAGCGGCCTTCTGCTTCGGCTGAATATCAATCTGCAGATAATCTTCATCCTGGTCATACCGTGGCCACTCAGCTAGGCCGGGTCCATTCGGGTCACTGAAATAATATGAACAGAAATTATAATCAGTATAAAAGGAAGATTGAAGAGGAAAACTATGCACCACAGGAGCTTACACTCTGACTCTAGTCTAGTAGTACAGACAGGCAGATGTCTAGATGAGGTTTGTGGATTATGGCAGGAAACTTATATTATGACAGGCAAGACATACACTATATGGATAATATTAGGGACGGAATCAAAGACGACGACATTGCAAACCAAGAATGTTAACCACCAAGGCGCTATAAAGGGCGCTCTCCCCCAACTCCTGAGTGTGCACAACATTTTGAAATAACAGAACTGCGTATTTCATTAGATGGTCATAGAAAACCTGCACCATTTATAATCATTTATGACTGGATATTCGCATTCTTGTATAAACCCAACCATGACTGGTTCTCTTTAATTCTGGTCCAATGAGGTCAGGCCCACCATTGGAGTCTCCAATAATGCAGCCCCAATTATTTGAGTCTTACCCGGTCCGAGCGAAGTTGGCCCAGTATTTCATGACGTTCTTACTGAGAACCTTTTCATCTTCCTCCGTCGGGCCTGGTGGAGAGAAGAGAAGTGACACAATCTGGAAGCTTCTACAGATGCCGAGATACAACAAAGTGATAACCGCATATCAGATTTTTCACAGATGACCAATCACTGAATCAGCCTAGAATTCTGTGGGGTGAAAGGTGGACGGCACAGTCCCGGGGAAGTTTGATTTACCTGAAAAGAGAACATCGTCACCGAGGAAGGGTCCTCCAATCACAAAGAAAAGCTCATCGCCATGATCGGCCTTCACATAATCTGGCTTAATATCTTTAAAGATAGATGGACGACGACGGAACTCATAGAAGTAGACGGGATATCCGGAATCTGTGAGAAGAAGATGGTTTATGGTCCTGATATGTGAAATTAGGGTGTAGAGCCCTTTTGTGTGAACATCAAATTCAAGCCAATAATATTATATTTATATATACACACACACATTCCCAAAAGTATTGGGACACCTGCCTTTACACGCATATGGCGTCCCAGTCTTAGTCTGTAGGGTTCAATATTGATTTGGCCCACCCTTTGCAGCTATAACAGCTTCAACTCTTCTGGGACGGCTGTCCACAAGGTTTAGGAGTGTCTATGAATTCCAGAAGCCCATTTGTGAGGTCAGTCACTGATGTAGGATGCGAAGGCCTGGCTTGCAGTCTCTGCTGTAATTCATCCCAAAGGTCTTTTATCGGGTTGAGGTCAGGACTCTGTGCAGGCCAGTCAAGTTCCTCCACTGCAAACTCACTTATTCATGTTTTTGTGTCTTTTACCGCAACCCCCCTCCACCCCCCCCCCCCCCCCAAATATACAGCACCAGCTGGATTACCTTCTTGACTAATGATCCCTGGACCATACCTGACTAGGGTCCCTCATGGCGGGTGCGGAGCAGAGCATGGAGACCCCCACTTTTTTTTCTCTTCATCCTTTTTCTTTTCTCTTTCTTGCCTCTGATTGAGGGATTCGGACTGCGTAATTCTGCGGTTGTGGGAGATGGAGCGTCCTTTTCTACATAGTGGAGAGGATTGGCACTTCCTAATGTGGAGGCCATACTTTGAACCCCATCAAATTATATTGTTACCACAAAATAGTAAGGCATACTGAGACTTCTATGTTTTACAGCCTCTTTGCAAAGTATAAAACTAGACTGCAGTTTATTGAGAATCGATTTTATAGTTTGAGGTTATAGATCTCACATGTGTGTGGAGGACAGTTGTCTCAAAAGGGAATTGCCCTTTGCCAACGCGAGGATTGCTGTAATTGGTCATTTCTCTCTTTATTTGTGAGATTTACAATGCATACCTTTTTGTCTTTATTCTATATGTAATTCGTATTGTGGATATTAGCGTATCGTTCTAAATCAATGCTGGAATCTCTATCTTTTATTTGTTAAAACCTTTAATAAAAAATATTGAAACAGAAAATTATGGCTGCCCTGGACTCACCTCTGTGATATTTCGCCGTTTTCAGGGCCGGCATTACAAATACGAAGTCTCCACATAGGTCCAGGAAGCGGTTTCGGATCTCAGCGGGATCCGTCTCATCTCCCAAATATTCCTCAATCAGCAGCGGGAAAATCGCTACTAATGATGCCTGCGATGACGGAGATACGATGTTCATCAAACAGAAAGACAGCCATCCATACAACCAATTGAGAGAGAACTTATTTCAGGCTATTTTTAGCAGTTTCAGTTCATTTTTAGCCATAAATTTGGCAGTAATCAATCAGAACCCAGTAAGATAATCTGATTGGCTAAAAGACAGATCTCTGTACTGTGACTATCCAGCCTAACTAACCAGCAACCAGTCACATCAAAGTGGCATGAGGCATGCCGTACCTCATGGAGTCACTAGGTTTTTGCAGTCAGCCTGCAGTGAACATGGAACCATTTTTAGCTCACTTATGTATTGCTTCAAGAATTCATCATTCTTAAATTTGCCTTAATAAATTACCCAAAATTTATATTTACATTGAATCAATACACACCAGCTGTAAGTCAGATCAGGCTTACAGTGGGAGTGGCTGTTCTCCAAGTTAAGTGTTGAATAGGGAAGCTACGCAGGTGGTCTTGCAGATTGGTGACAGCTCAGGGTGGGCATCAGCTGTGTGTGACGTCATGAGTAGTCTGAGAGCAGCCTGGAGGTGGGGCAGTGGCGCAATGTCTGCAGGCATAGGCGTGCGCAGGGGGTGTGCGGTGCCTACTTCCCCCCATGTTGGCGGCTGCTGCTGGGGATGTTTCAGGATGGAGAGCGGGGGAAGGGGCTAGTAAATATTTTATTTACCAGCCCCTACCTTTTCTTAATTAACACAGTGGTACCAATCAATCACTGTGTTCATTCATAACTGAAGCCTAGTAAACTGTTTACTAAGCTTCAGTTTGTAAATGAACAGGAAGTCACTCCGCACAGAGCACTTCCCATTCATTCTTTGCCTCGTGCAGCTGAGGCTGCAGAGAAAGGCATGTGTGTTTGAGCTTTGGGGTGCACACCCTAATGCAATAGACTTCGCACACCTATGTCTGCAGGCATGCCGTGGCACAAGGTCATTAGAAGTGCAGGATCTGATAAGTGTTGTCACCCTTCTTATAATATGTGGGGAGTCACAATAAAGTGCATTATGTTACACATTGTCTGGCAGGGTAAGATATATATATATATATATATATATATATATATGTTCTGCTGACTGTCCCGTTAACCGGTTCCCGACCACGTGCCGCATATTTACTATGGCAGTGTGGCGCTGTCTCGCGAATTGCCGTATACAAGCGGCGATCGGCGCGTGCGCTGTTAGCAGGTGGGTGCGTACCCCCGGTGGCGTGCTCTCATGCCCTCCGCACTCTGCAGGAGTGTGCCAACGGCTCGGGTGGACCCGATCACCGGCGAGCCGCGAGGACCTGCCAGAGAGGAAGAACAGGGAACCGCCAATGTAAACACGGTGGTTCCCCTCTCTGTCAGTAAGCATGTAAGAAATCTACTAATCCCTGTCACTGGGATCAGTTAGATCTGTTATGCCCATGGTAACCCAGCCCCCTCACAGTTAGAACACGCCAAGGAACACAGTTAACCCCTAGATCACCCCCTGCAGGTTAACCCCTTCACTGCCAATTACATTTATACAGTAATCAGTGGATACTTAACCACTTGCCTACCACCCACCGTCATATGACGGCGGAGCGCTAAGCCTCTTGTTCTGGGACGACGTCATAAGACGTCGTCCCTTTAAGCCGGGATTGCGCACGATCGGGCGCGCGCATACCGGCTCTGTCAGTGTCAGGACACGCCGCATCACCGATGGGGGTGAACAGCCATTGGCCGTGACTAAGTCACGGCTGATCACAAACGACACTTCCCCCATTCGCACGGCGCATGCGCGCAATCGGGAGCGTGCTGCGCGTGCGCATCGGTGGTGGCGTGTTCCCAGGGAACATGGCCTGTCACCGACACTGGTATCAGCCGCCGGCTGGCGGCTGTTACCTTGTGATCGGCTGTGATCTACTTCACAGCCGATCACAGCCAATGTAAACAGAGCGGTAACTCACTGTTATCAGCTCTTCTCTCCTCACACAGTGTCCAGTGTGAGGAGAGAAGAGCTGGGATCAGTGAGTTACTGATCTGCAAAGTAAAAATACACACTGACACTTCATCCTGCCCCCCCCCAATGCACCTGTCACCCCAACAGTCACCCCATATGCACCTGTCATAATAAAGTGCACCTGTCACCCATCGCCGTCAGTGACCACCGCCAGTCACCCATCAGCGACCGTGGCCTGTCACCCGTCAGGGACCGCCGCCAGTCACCAGTCACCCATCAGGGACCGCTGCCAATCACGCATCTGTGACCACCGCCAGTCACCTGTCACACATTAGTGATCACCGCCAGACACCGGTCACCCCTCAGTGACCACCGCCAGACGCCCGTCACCCATCAGTGACCACCGCCAGACACGTGGTACCCATCAGTGACCACCACCAGACACCCATCAGCCATCAGTGACCACCGCCAGACACGTGGCACCCATCAGTGACCACCGCCAGTCACCCGTCAGTGACCACCGCCAGTCACCCGTCAGTGACCACCGCCAGTCACCCGTCAGTGACCACCACAAGTCCCCGTCAGTGACCACCGCCAGTCCCCGTCAGTGACCACCGCCAGTCCCCCGTCAGTGACCACCGCCAGTCCCCCGTCAGTGACCACCGCCAGTCCCCCGTCAGTGACCACCGCCAGTCCCCCGTCAGTGACCACCGCCAGTCACCCATCAGGGACCGCCGCCAGTCACCCGTCAGGGACCGCCGCCAGTCACCAGTCACCCATCAGGGACCGCTGCCAGTCACGCATCTGTGACCACCGCCAGTCACCTGTCACACATTAGTGATCACCGCCAGACACCGGTCACCCCTCAGTGACCACCGCCAGACGCCCGTCACCCATCAGTGACCACCGCCAGACACGCGGCACCCATCAGTGACCACCGCCAGACACCCATCAGTGACCACCACCAGTCACCCATCAGTGACCACCGCCAGTCACCCATCAGGGACCTCCACCAGTCACCCATCAGGGACCTCCACCAGTCACCCATCAGGGACCTCCACCAGTCACCCATCAGGGACCTCCACCAGTCACCCGTCACCCATCAGTGACCACCAGTCACCCATCATTAACCTCCACCAGTCACCCGTCACCCATCAGTGACCACCACCAGTCACCCATCAGTGACTACCACCAGTCACCCGTCACCGATCAGTGACCACCGCCAGTCACCCATCACCGATCAGTGACCACCGCCAGACACCCGCCACCCATCAGTGACCACCACCAGTCACCCATTAGTGACCATCGCCAATCACCCATCAGTGACCATCGCCAATCACCTGTCAGTGACCGTCACACCCATGAGTAAACATCACCTTTAAAAGTCTCACACATTTGGCATCGCCATACTCAGGAGGAGTAGCAGAATGTATTTTGGGGTGTCATTTTTTCTAGGTGCATGCTATGTGTTGGAAATATCATATATATGGACAACTTTGTGTAAAAATAAAAGCGTTTTCATTTTTTTCCTACAGTTTCCAAAAACCACTGGAAAAAAATGACATGTTCAAAAGATTCATTATGCATCATAGATTATACGTTGGGGTGTTTGCTTTCCAAAATGGGGTCATCTTGTGGGCAATTCCATTGTCCTGGTGCTCCAGGACCTTCAAAAGTGTAATAGGTAGATGGTTGAGAAATGAGATGTGTAATTTGTGCTCGTAGAACGCCTGAAGGTGCAACTTCAATGTTGGGCCTCTGTATGTTGCCAGACTGTGTAAAAGTCTTACACATGTGGTATCGCCATACTGGGGGGGGGAGTAGTAGAATGTATTTTGGGGTGTCATTTTTGCTAGGTACATGCTATGTGTTGGAAATATCATATAAATGCCCAACTTTGTATAAAAAAAAAATGCGTTTTCATTTTTTTCCCACATTTTCCAAAAACTACTGGAAAAAAATGACATGCTCAAAAGACTCATTATGCCTCATAGATTATACGTTGGGGTGTTTTCTTTCCAAAATGGGGTCATTTTGTGGGCAATTCCATTGTCCTGATGCTCCAGGATCTTCAAAAGTGTAATAGGGTGTTGAGAAATGAGATGTGTAATTTGTGCTTGTAGAAGGCCTGAAGGTGCTAGTTCAATGTTGGGCCTCTGTATGTGGTCAGGCTGTGTAAAATTCTCACACATGTGGTAGCACCATACTCAGGAGGAATAGCAGAATGTATTTTGGGGTGTCATTTTTGCTATGTACATGCTATGTGTTGGAAATATCTAATAAATGGACAACTTTGTGTAAATAAAATGCGTTTTCATTTTTTCCCCACATTTTCCAAAAGCTACTGGAAAAAAATGAACCGTTCAAAAGACTCATTATGCCTCATAGATTATTCGTTGGGGTGTTTGCTTTCCAGAGTGGGGTCATTTTGTGAGCAATTCCATTGTTCTGGTGCTCCAGGGCCTTCAAAATGTGATCGGTCGTCATGACATTAGATGTGTAATTTATGTCCCTAGAATACCTGACGGCGCTCCCTGCATGTTGAGCCTCTCAGACATGTGGTATCGCCATACTCAGGAGGAGTAGTAGAATGTGTTTTGGGGTTTAATTTGTGGTATGCATATGCTGTGTGTGAGAAATAACCTGTTACAATGACAATTTTGTGAAAAAAAAAAATCTTAATTTTGCAAAGAATTGTGGGAAAAAATTACAACTTCAAAAAATTCACCATGCCTCTTACTAAATACCTTGGAATGTCTACTTACTCCGGTATCTCAAATGTTTGATACCACGGTTAGTAACTTTTAACTAGTGTGGACTACATGACTTCCGGATAGAAAAGTTAAAGAACTCTGAGATTGTTCGGTCCTTTCATGTTTATGGGGGGTTTACTGGGTAAAAACCTTTCATCTGTAAGGTTCCATAAATCATTCTCCGTACCACTTAAAAAACTTCAACATTAAAAAAGGGTGTTAAGAAACGTTTTAATTCTAAAAAAAAAAAGTGTTTTAACAGTAACATTGTCCAATAAAGAGTGTGTGTCGTATACGTATGGTGTTTAATTTGGGGTTTTGTGTAAGATGATGAGGAGGACTCATACCGCT
>BLSH010378368.1:41938-58851 GCA_018402905.1 Glandirana rugosa | reverse complement strand
CAGTCAGTGTGCCCCTCTCTATGTAGTAGCAGTAAGTGTGTCCCCCTGTATGTAGTAGCAGTCAGTGTGCCCCCCTGTATGTAGTAGCAGTCAGTGTGCCCCTCTGTATGTAGTAGCAGTCAGTGTGCCCCTCTGTATGTAGTAGCAGTCAGTGTGCCCCTCTGTATGTAGTAGCAGTCAGTGTGCCCCTCTCTATGTAGTACCAGTCAGTGTGCCCCTCTCTATGTAGTAGCAGTCAGTGTGCCCCTCTGTATGTAGAAGCAGTCAGTGTGCCCCCATTGTATGTAGTAGCAGTCAGTGTGCCCTTCTGTATGTAGTGGCAGTCAGTGTGCCCCCTTGTATGTAGTAGCAGTCAGTGTGCCCCTCTGTATGTAGTAGCAGTCAGTGTGCCCCCCTGTATGTAGTAACAGTCAGTGTGCCCCTCTGTATGTAGTAGCAGTCAGTGTGCCCCCCTGTATGTAGTAGCAGTCAGTGTGCCCCTCTCTATGTAGTAGCAGTAAGTGTGTCCCCCTGTATGTAGTAGCAGTCAGTGTGCCCCCCTGTATGTAGTAGCAGTCAGTGTGCCCCTCTCTATGTAGTAGCAGTCAGTGTGCCCCTCTCTATGTAGTAGCAGTCAGTGTGCCCCCCTGTATGTAGTAGCAGTCAGTGTGCCCCCCTGTATGTAGTAGCAGTCATTGTGTCCCCCTGTATGTAGTAGCAGTCAGTGTTCCCCCTGTATGTAGTAGCTGTCAGTGTGCCCCTCTCTATGTAGTAGCAGTCAGTGTGCCCCTCTCTATGTAGTAGCTGTCAGTGTGCCCCCTGTATGTAGTATCAGTGTGCCCCCTGTATGTAGTATCAGTGTGCCCCCTGTATGTAGTATCAGTGTGCCCCCTGTATGTAGTAGACGTCAGTGTTCCTCGCTCTGTATTTAGTAGCCCCCCTGTATGTAGTGCTCTCACCTGCACACAGGCCGGCCAGCAGCAGGCAGCACAGCACAGCTCCTTCACTCTTCATCTCCTCTCTGGAGTAAATGACAGCTTCACCTGCAGAGATTTACATAGGGCAGGGGCTGGTTTGGTCATGGCTGCTGATTGGCTGTAGAGGCTTTCATTGAAGGATTCTATGTCTATATGAGGAAATAATGGGAAGTTTTTTTCATTGCCCAGGCTGGAGGAGGACTTGTCACTATCTCTCTGCTGACCTGCTGAACACTGGCATTCTCCTCTACCATATAAGTATGCACAGGGTGTGGGTGTCAGCTATCCCAGGTGTGAAGATGCAATACTGTACATGGAGGAACCATATATGGAATGAAGAGTACCCTCATCAGGCACAGAGCGGTGCTGCAAATACAAACCATGCTCTGCCACTGGGGCTGAGTGTCCAAAAAGTTCAGGAGGGACTTGTAGGTTACAAACAAAATCATTTCTTGGATTTAAGTTCCCCAGCCATCCCTGCACAGCTCTGTACACCTGCTGTGCCCATTATGAGGGGTTCCCACCACCCCTGTGCTGAGTTCCCAGGTCTGTACACCCGCTGTGTCCATTATGAGGGGTTCCCACCACCCCTGTGCTGAGTTCCTGGGTCTGTACACCCGCTGTGTCCATTATGAGGGGTTCCCACCATCCCTGTGCTGAGTTCCTGGGTCTGTACACCTGCTGTGCTCATTATGAGGGGTTCCCACCATCCCTATGCTCCCTATGCTGAGTTCCCAGGTCTGTACAACTGCTGTGCCCATTGCGAGAGGTTCTCACCATCCCTGTGCTGAGTTTCCAGGTCTGTGCACCTGCTTTGCCCATTATGAGGGGTTCCCACCATCCCTGTGCTGAGTTCCTGGGTCTGTACTCCTGCTGTGCTCATTATGAGGGGTTCCCACCATCCCTGTGCTGAGTTACATAGTTGAAAAGGTTGAATAAAGACAGCAGTCTATCCAGTTCAACCTGTGTTGGTGTGTGGGTAGAAAACAATTTCCCATATCCCCCTGTATTGTGTTTGCTAAGATGCATGTCAAATAGTCTTTTAAAACTATCCATACTTTCTGCTGACCCCACCGATTGTGGAAGAGAGTTCCACATCCTTACTGCCAACAGTGAAAAAACCCCTACGCATCTTAACCACTTCAATACCGGGCACTTAGAATGCTTCCCGCCCAGACCAATTTTCAGCTTTCAGTGCTGTTGCGATTTGAATGAGAATTGCGCGGTCGTGCGGCGCTGTACCCAAACAAGATTTTTATCATTTTGTTCCCACAAATAGAGCTTTCTTTTGGTGGTTTTTATTTTTTGCGCTACAAATAAAAATAAAATGAAAATTTTGAAAAATAAAAAAGTTTTTCTTTGTTTCTGTCACAAAACTTTGTATAAGTACATTTTCTCCATCACTGACGGACACTGATGTGGCTACCCTGATGAGGCTAGACTGACGGGCACTGATGAGGAGGTACAGATTGACACTGATGAGGTGGCACTGATAAGGTTGCACGGATGATGGGGCACATATATGCAGCACTGATGGGCACTAATAGGCGGCACTGATAAGCAACACTAACGGGCACTGATATGCGGCACTGATAGGTTAAGGTGACCAGATTTTTAAAATGAAATCCAGGGACACATTTTTTTTTATTGGAAAATGGTAAACTATTTTATAAGCATATCAGCCCCGCCCATCCCTGACATCAGAGCTTCGATTTTGACCCCTCCACTCACTCTGTGATTGAGGTTGTACGCCGGGGCTTGCCCACCCAGGGCCGCTGATAGGGCAGTACAACCAGCCCTGTTGTACCGGGCCTGCCCACAAGGGGGCCCGGCAGCTTTACACTCCGTTACTGCATTTGCAATAAAAAAAAAAATCTTTCCAAGCTCCTACTTGCTTATGGAGGGGGTATGTAATTTTCCTGGGCCCCATCAGGTCAACACAGGGGCCCAGGAGGGGAGCGCAGTGGAGGGACTATTTGTTTATTTTCAGGGGGGGGGGGAACATCATGCCGCCCCACTATTTTATTAGTTTCAGCCGGCGGAGTCATGTTCTGACAGTTCTGACAAGGTGTGAAGAAGTTCAAAGGCTGATGGAAGAGCAGGAGGAGAGCATGGCTGCAGTGGACACAGTGAGTGAATAATAGAGCACAGAATCCTCACTGTGTCCCATTCAACGCTGTATCTTGGCCTAGGCCAACAAGGCCCAGGCCTAGGGCGGCACTTTGCAGGGGGGCAGCACAAAAAGAGTCCCCGCCAGCTTGCACTACACTTTTAGTCTTATGGGGTGGACTGGGCAGGGAGACAAACCGGTCTGGCACCCCCATAAAGTGGCTGCACTTGCTTACTATGATAATACCAGCAGGCCCCCATCAGAGGGAGATAGGCCATACATATGTAGGGGATCCGGGCGTCCCAAGGGGCCCAGGTGGCGGGCCCCAACCAATGAGTCGTTGTGCTGCCCAATAGCCAAACAGGAAGTGTGAGGAAATCTGTTAAGAAAATCCATTCCAATCCCCCCAAGGCCCTCAGAACTAGTGTCCCCACTAGGAAATTTCAGGGCGGGTCTTAAACAGGAAGGGGTGTGGCCTTGACAGGAAAGGGTGGTTTATATTTAAATTAGGGGGGGTGCATGAGTTTAGTCAGGCCTAGGGCAGCACAAAACCTAAATACACCACTGGGTCAACCTATGATAGGTGGCACTGGGCACTGATAGGTGGCACTGCTGGGCACTGATAGGTGGTAATGGTAGGCACTGATAGGTGGCACAGGTGGACACTGATAGGCAGCACAGGTGGGCACTGGTACATGGCACTGGTGGGCACTGATGCATATAGCACTGTTAGGGATAGCACTGGCAGGTATCACATATGGGCACAGTGCCATCCCTACAGTGCACTGTATTGCCCTTACCTGGTGGTCTAGTGGGGGCTCCCTGGTGGTCCCTGGGTGGCCTCCTTATTGTCTCCCTGGTGGTCCTGGGCGGTCTCCTTATGGTGTCCAGGGGGGGGCTCCCTGGTGGTCCTGGTCGGCTCCCTGGTGGTCCAGTGTGGTGATCCTGAGGGGGGGCTGCACTGATAAATGTTCAGCACAACCCCACCGTGAGGAGAGCAGCCGATCGGCTCTCCACTGCTCAGGTCTGCAGACCTGAGCAGAGGAAAATCCGATATGCGGCTCTTCCTATTTACACTGTGATCAGCTGTGATTGGTCATGGCTGATCACATGGTAAAAGGCTTCCGACTGACCCATGGCAACACCGATCATGGGCGCGTGATCGTGGGTTATCCTGAGGACGTCAATAGACGGTCAGTCAGAATTATGAACCCCCCGCCCAGCCGTCATTTGTCAATAGGCCGGGCGGGAAGTGGTTAAAGGTTAAACCGCTTCTCTTCCAGTCTCATCGTGTGGCCCCGTGTCCTCTTACACTCTCTGGGACTGAAAAGTTTCATACTTACGCTGGGATCACCATTGAGATATTTGTATATCGCTGGCATACAGTATCTCCTCTCAAGCGTCTCTTCTCCAGGGAGAATAACTTTAGCACTTGTAGTCGTTCTCATAATTGAGGACCTTCAGTCCCCATATTATTTTTGTTGCCCTTCTCTGGACTCTCTCCAGCTCCAGCACATCCTTTCTGAGGACTGTTGACCAGAACTGGACGGAATACTCCAGATGTGGCCAAACCAGAGTTTTATAAAGTGGCAAGATTATAATTTTATCTCTGGAGTAAATTCCCTTTTTAAAGTGGTTGTCAACCTGTGACAACCACTTTAACCTACAGGTATGCCCATGATAAGGCTTACCTGTAGGTTCCCTGCACGGTTTAGGAGATATACAGTGCACTGCCATTGCCGACGTCATTCAGCACATGCGCAGGGAATAAACGGCCTGCTGAGCCGTTTCTTCACTTCATTCGTGCCGTGACTGGCGGCTCCCGTGCGCGGGAGTGATGTCACACAGCTCCGGCCAGTCACAGAGCCGGAGTCGCGGCCCCGGAAGAAAGAGGGGCTGAAGATGGACGCTGCCAGCACAGGGGACATCGTGGGACATCGCAGGCTTTCGTTTGCAGGTAAGTGACACACAATGGGCTACTATGCGATTATGCCCATTATGCTTTTACTTTGCAGGGGAATATAGAGGAAGTAAAACCCATCAGGGATTACTTCCTCTTTAATGCATGCTAATATTCTACTGGCTTTACTTGCTGCAGCTTGGCATTGCTTGCTATTCCTCAGTCTGTCACGGTCTTTTATTAGGACCCCCAGATCCTTCTCCATCCTGGAATCCCCCAGGGGTTCTCCGTCTAGTGAGAAATTTGCAGTTATATTTTTAACCCCCAAGTGCATTACCTTACATTTTTCAATGTTAAACTTCATTTGCCATCTAGTTGCCCATCCCATTAATTTATTCAGGTCCTTATGTTAAGTTTCTATATCCTGATGTAAAGTTATTGCCCTACTTATTTTTGTTTCATTCGCAAACACTAAGATTGAGCTATTTATCCTATCCTCTATATCATTTTGTACAGGGCACCGGGAATGTGTCCTGGATGGCAGGTACGTTCCGCCAATATTGGAGTCATGGTCCCTTTAAGAAGGACGGTTGCAGAGTCTCAAAGCCAGATCACTAGGACTTTGGTACCTATGGGGTTAAGCCCCGGGGAAGAGAGAGATCACAAGCTGGAGAGCAAGCGTGAGCTCTCTGAGACACAGGCTCAGTGGCGGCTGGTGAAATTTTAGGTTGGTTTGGCAAGGGTTGGTTTGGCAAGAGCGACCTTTTCTAAACCCATGCTGCTTACTGCTAATGATACTGTTTTTATCAGCAAATTCTTGGATATAATCCCTTATCATCCCCTCAAACAGTTTACAAACTACCCATGTTAGACTGACATGCCTGTAGTTTCCAGGAATATATCTATCTCTTTTTTGAATATTGGTACCACATGGGCTTTTCGCCAATCAGTTGGTACCAATCCTGTCCGTATGCTGTTCATAAAGATTAGGAATAGTGGTCTGGCTATAAACTTTGAGGACTCTCGGATATAAGCCATCCGGTCCTAGAGATTTATTTATGTTAAGCTTCTCTAATTCTTTCTGGTCTCCAGCCTCTGTAAGCCACAAGGGTAGATCCTGCAATGTGCTACTAACCATACAGTTGTGTTTGTTATATCCATCCTTTTCCTGTGTGAAGACTGAGGAGAAGAAAACATTTAGTATGGCTGCCTTCTCCTTGTCATCTGTAACCAACTTCCCGTCATCGACTGTAAGGAATCATCCCGGGCCATTGGATCGTCTATGCGCGGGGGCACGTAGCGTGTGCACCGGCAATGGCGCCAATACCGGCCATTTAAGCAGACAGCACCAGGAAGCAAGTGCTGTCCATTCTACAGCATTCATGTATCCTGTGACCCAGCGTTTTGCTCTGAACAGACTTCCTGTATCTGTAACCCCGGCTTTCCATGGACTTTGTTTGCTTTTTGCCTGCCCTGACCCCAGGCCTGTCTACGACTACTCTTTGCCTGCTCCTCTGTACCTCTGCTGCCCGCACGTTGCCGACCCTGCCTGCACCTGACCATCCGCTTGCCTGATCCTTCTGTACTGTACTGCCAGCCTAATACCAACCCGGCCTGCATCACCATTCTTCTGCCTGCACGAGTTCCAGTGGACTCTCAGCTACCACCAGTGACCAAGTCCAGCCCTCGTGCCCCCCTGTGTTCCAGAACTCCCTGTCTCCACTACCAGGGGTTCTCAAACCAGGGCCGTAGGAGAGGTTGTCCCCTGCACAAGTCAGAGTCGACCACCAGGTATGTGCATCGTCCTTTATGGGGCCTATGTGTTCTGACCTCGCCTTTTCACTGTTAATATATTTTTAAAATTTCTTGGGATTGTTTTATACTCTCCTCTGCTATGTGTTTCTCGTAGTCTTTTTTCCCACCCTGATTGCGTTCATGCACTTCTTATTGCATTCCTTGTAGTGTTGGAATGCTAACAATGACCCTTTTGCTTTATACTTTTTAAAAACCATTATTTTGACCTTAATATGACATTTTACATTTTGGTTCAACCACCCAGGTTTAACCTTAGTTCTTCTATAAGTGTTACTAATTGGGATGCACTTGGTGATACTTTTATTTAATATATTCCTAAAGCACTCCCATTGTTCCTCAGTGTTCAAGGTCTCTAGGATTTGGTCACACTTAATATCTTATAGTATTGTGTGCAGTTTAGAAAAGTTGGCTCTTTTGCAATTTTTGTGTTCTTGTACTCCCCTCATGCCTCCCTTTCCTATGTTTTATGCTGAATGTATTAATTCTGTGGTCGCTAGTTCCTAAGTTGTCCCCCATTTCCACATCTGCAATCGGTTCTGGAGTGTTTGTAATTAATAGGTCTAGCAATGCATAATTTGTAGTCGGGGAATCCACTAATTGGGACATGAAGTTGTCCTGTAAGACAGTGTACCTCAACTCCAGTCCTCAAGGCCCACCAACAGGTCATGTTTTCAGGATTTCCATTATTTTGCACAGGTGATTTGATCAGTTTCACTGCCTTAGTAATCACCACAGCCGATTCATCTGAGGGAAATCCTGAAAACATGACCTGTTGGTGGGCCTTGAGGACTGGAGTTGAGGAACTCTGCTGTAAGACATTAAAGTGGTCATAAAGGCAGAAGGTTTTTTATCTTAATGCATTCCATTCATTAAGATAAAAAGCCTTCTGTGTGCAGTAGCTCCCCTAATACTTACTTGAGCCCCATCTCGATCCAGTGATGTTGCAGGAAAAAATCTCGGGACTCTCCCTCCTCTTTGGCTGAGACAAAAGTGCAGTGCCATTGGCTACCGCTGCTGTCAATCAAAGTCAATGAGGAGGGGGGGTGGGGCCTAGCCGCAGCCTCATGTTTGAATGGACACACGGAGCTGGGGCTCGGCTCGGGTGCCCCCATTGCTCTGGGGGCACTCGTCGGGAGGGAGGTGCCAGGAGCACCCAATGAGGGACCCAAGAAGAGGAGGATCTGAGCTGCTCTATGCAAAACAGAGCAGGTAAGTATAACATGTTTGTTATTTTTAAGCAAAATAAAGACTTTAGTATCACGTTAAAGAAATGATGGGCCTTTAATGAGTGGGTTGTCCCTTCCACTCAGTCAGTGTCGGGACAGTTGAAGTCCCCCATCATGACGACATTTCCCTGCCTCACTGCCATTTATAACTGTGAAAGGAGATCCAACTCCACCTCTTTCTTCAGGTTAAGGCCCTGTAATATACCACCATTATTAATTCCTCCCGCTTACTTCTACCCTTTGGAGTTCCACCCATACGGACTCCACCTCACTCCATGCCCCATCCCTGATGTCATTCCTTACCCTTACCCCTCTTCTACCCTCCTTGTCCATCCGATACAAGGAATACCCCTGGATGTTTGCCAGTCAGTCATGTGTAGACAGGTGCAGAGTGAAAAAAAAATGTTTTGTTTCATTTTGTTTGGATTTGTTTAATTCGTTTTCGGAATTTGTTTTCGAATCAATTAGATTAGAAAAGTTTACGAATCAATTTCGAATCGTTTTCAAATTGTTTTCAAATCATTTTCCAATTTCCAAGGAGAATGGGGTGGAATGGAAAGTGGAGAAATAGAATGGAAAAAGATAAAATATAATAGAGGGCAATATAACAGAAAATGAAAGCATATAATGTGGTGGAGTGGAACAGAGCTGTTTTACTCTGTTGTATTCTATTCTTTTCTGTTATATTCTTTTCTAGTCTATCAGGGTTTTTTTTCTGTTCTATTCCTTTGTTTGCTATTCTATTTTGTTCTCTTTGGAAATTGGAAAACTATTCAAATTTGAGGACTTTTCAAATTCGAATTTGAAAACTATTGGATTTAGAAAACTTTTCAACTATTCAAATTTGAAAAGTATTCGAAAATTATTTGAAAATTATTCAAATTCGAATTTCGTCCCAATGTTCTTTTTTTCATTATTCGGATTCATTTAAATTCTGTACTATTGTAATTCGGAAATTTGGATACATACGAATTTCCAAAAAAAAATGAAAATTCGTCTGAATTTTAATTCGGAACGAACCGCACATGTCCCATGAAGTCCACATCCTCCTCATGTAACAGCAGCTTTAGTTCCTCCATTTTATTGACTAGACTCCTGGCATTTGTGAACATTCCCCTAAGTTTTGTACATATTATTTTCTCCATATGATTTCTCAGGCTTTGTTTTTGATTTGTTAACCCATTAACCCTGGGTCTGTACACTTGCTGTGTCCATTATGAGGGGTTCTCACCTTCCTTGTTGCTGAGTTCCCAGGTCTTTCCACCTACTGTGCCCATTATGAGGGGTTCCCACCATCCCTGTGCTGAGTTCCGAGGACTGTACACTTGCTGTGCCCATTATGAGGGGTTCCCACCATCCCTGTGCTGAGTTTCTGGGTCTCTACACTTGCGGTGCTTATTATGAGGGGTTCATACCATCCCTGTACTGAGTTTCCAGGTCTGTACACCTGCTATTCCCATTATGAGGGGTTCCCACCATCCCTGTGCTGAGTTCCGAGGTCTGTACACCTGCTGTGCCCATTATGAGGGGTTCCCTGTTGGAAAGACAACAGCATGTAATGTAAAGTACTGTGAACGAAATACTGTATGCATTATGCCTATCTGTCCTGCAGGTGGCACTGTAGTGTATGTCTATGGTAGGGTAATAAAGGGAAGTTTTATCTCACAGTGAATGTAGTTGTTTCCTGTCTACATGCTGTAAGATATGTTCTGATATCCTTCATGAAAGTAAAGCCGTCTTACTGCATACAAAAAATATGAAGCTTCCAGTGCATGATTTCAATACTCAGCTAACATGTCATGGGTCCCAGGCACCCAGCGCACCCAGCAGGCACCCAGGCAGTGAAGAGGATACTGCAAATCTGTGAGTACTGTATACAAGCTGCTAAAAGATGGCAAGCAGCTCAAATGTGACGTTTGCAATAGCAAAGCTGAACAATGTCAAATACCAGATGTAGAAATTTAAACTAGAAATGCTTCTGAATAAGGATTACGAGTGGCAAGTGCTGAATACAGACAGACCCACAAACAAAGAGACAGAACTGGGACAGAAAAGATAGACAGGCAAAAGCAACCATAAGCTTATTAGTGGAAGATGACTAGTTTATCCACATAATAACAGAGAAAATGACCAAAGGTATGTGGACTTCATTACAAAAACTGCATGAGCATTCAAGTCTCAACAGTAAGCTGTTTCTACTAAGAAAGTTATATAAAATGAGGTTAGAAGAAGGCCAGCAAATGTGTCCCAACGTGAAAGCTATGCTAGAAATCATAGAGCAACTGCGTGCCATCAGAGAGGACATCAAAAATAACCATATTATTGCCCTGCTTCTCTGCAGCCTTCCAGAGACATATACTGCTCTTATTAACACTTTAAAAACCAGACCCCAGCAGGAACTAACACTGGAATATGTCAAAGGG
The DNA here is from genome assembly GCA_018402905.1 of Glandirana rugosa. Taxonomy (NCBI): domain Eukaryota; kingdom Metazoa; phylum Chordata; class Amphibia; order Anura; family Ranidae; genus Glandirana; species Glandirana rugosa. Next base: position 48,421 of record BLSH010378368.1, on the reverse strand, counting down.
AAATTAATTGATGAATATGACAGAAGAAAAGAAAATATTCACCATGATGATAAAGCTATTAAAATGTACAAAGGCAAAATGACAATACTCCCAAAATTGTTATATTTGTTCAGGGCAATCCCAATCAGAATAAATTAAAATTTTATAACTAAATTTCAAAAAGAAATTAACAAAATTTCTTTGGGCAGACTCACAGCCTCGATTCTCCCAAAGGTGCTATACACATCACAACATAGAGGAGGCTTCGGCCTCCCAGATTTTTGGTGGTATTATTTAGCCTCACGCTTATCCCAAATGACCCAATGGCATATTTCCAACTCAAAGATTCCCTGGGTTAAAGTGGTTGTCAACTCATGACAACCACTTTAACCTACAAGTAAGCCTATAATAAGGCTTACCTGTAGGTGCCCTGCATATTTCCCAAACCTGCATGGTTCAGGAGATATGCAGTGTACTAAATGTGCCAACATCATTTCGGCATACGTGCAGTGAAGAAACGGCCTCCGTGCCATTTTTTCACTGTGATCGTGCCATGACTGGCGGCTCCCACGCGAATGCCTCGGAAGTGACGTCATATGACTCTGGCCAGTCACAGAGCCAGAGTTGCAGCCCCAAAAGGAAGAGGGGCTGAAGATGGACGTTGCCTGCACAGGGTACAGCGCTGGACGTCACAGGCTTTGTTTGCAGGTGACACATAATGGGCTACTATGTGATGCATAGTAGCCCATTACGCTTGTACTTTGCAGGGGAATGTAGAGGAAGTAAAACCCATCTGAGTTTACATCCTCTTTAAATTTGAAAGTAATACCATTCTTCCCTATACACTTTCCGGAATACTATGGTCCAAAAACATCTCACAAAATAATCTAATTTCGCTTAATAAATGAGTTCTATCATTAAAATTATGGAGACTTTATAAAAAAAAAAATACAAGTTGGTCTCAAAAAGTCCACCCCAAGCCACATATTTAGGGGACCCAAAATTCCTTCCGGGAATACATAGATTGGATAATTTTTCCTGGTGGACTGATAATGACCTCACATCCTTACATAAATTCTTTGAAAATTCTACATTCACTTCATTCTCATCCCTAAAAACAAGATTTCACATATCAAATAATGAACACTGCAATTACCTACAAATTAGGCATTTCTGCAATACTCATTATCAAACTACATTTATGGACCCTCCTATATTTTACGAAAAGATATGCTTAAAAAACCCAAGGGGAAGAGGTCTAATTTCAGAAATATATAGTGCACTTTGACTCACAAGAAAAATTGCCTTACATGCAAAAATGGGAATCTGAATACAATGTGCTAGATCACTCACAGTAAGAGAAACTGCTACTAAACTCTTTACAAGATGGTATTTTACACCCATCAAGTTGCACGCCATTTTCCCATCTGTTCCATCAACATGTTTCAGAGGATGTCCATCCCTGGATCCTTTTCTCATATTTTCTGGGAATGTGACAAAATTTCACATATTTGGCGAGAATTAGAAAATTTTACCTCAACTATTTCCGGCATTCATATTAATCTCTCTTTAAATAACTGTCTACTTTTCACACCCATCCCAGATATCTCTACCCCACATATGAGACTTATCCATACGATAAGGGTAGCCATTCACTGGTTAATTGCTTTTCACTGGAAATCCAATCTATTTCCTATCAACCAGTTGAAGTCTTATGGAAAAGATTTTTATACATTGTATAACTCTACACAATTCTACGGGTAAAAAAATAGTATCCCTGGTATGAACATGCTGAAATTCTCTTTCAATCCATAGATAATTAATCTTTTGTAGGAAAGATTCATGTCTACAAGAAAAGATACACATTAGATATAAGTACTATATATATATTATGTAGCCGACAGTGGACTAGAGTTAACTGTTTCTGCAGATCACCTCAGTCATTCTCCAATTGTTCCTGTTTCCCTCTAGTGCTGGGCTCTAATGACTGACATCAAATCTCTGAGCCAAGCCGGGAGGGTTGTGGGACTAGTAGTCTCTTGAGCAGACATTCTGGGATTTTGGAACTATACCTGGACTACACATCTTTCTTTTTTTCAGGGCTTTTTGCAACACCAAAGACCTCTGGGAGAAACTATAAAAGGGCCAGCAGATCCGGTCCGCGCTCTCTTCTTCCTGGGCGTCATCATGTGAACACCTCTCTGCTGCTGTGCGAGAGGGCTGTGGCCTACCACGCAGCAATCTAGTGACTCCAGCCTGGCCCCGGAGGTTCCAACTCTGTTTGCTGTTCGCGAGGCATTACAGCAGCACCACCCCATCAAACAGATCCAACATCAGCCCATGTCCAGCAACTGATTCGCTGTTTGGAAGGTTCCTATCAGGCTCTTCAGTTGGTGAGAGTGTAATTAAACTGTTTTTGGGATTTCTTGGCTGTTATCCAGGACTCTGTTTTTTAATATCCCACTATCCATGTATCTTTGTTCCAGTAAAACCAAAGAGAATAGTTTACCTAACTCCTGTTGGAGTGTCATTTAAAGGTGCCTGCAAAAATGTCTGAACCTAGAGTGTCAGATGGGCTGGAGGGTTCATAGGGTCAGGACGGTACAGATGAACAGGTAACTCTAAGCAGCCCTCAAGGGGGCAGTGCTACTTTTGGGGGCTCGTCCGGGATGTTCTCTGCAGGTGGCCCTAGTCAACCTAGACAAGAGCCACAATCTGCAAGGGAGGCAGCCTCAGCTGCCGCGGTCACCTGGGGAAGAGCACAAGGAGCTCGAGTGGAGCGAAGCACTGTTCTGGAGATCTCAGGAAGTGAGTGCATGGAGAAGAAGATTTGGCAGTGGGTGAGAGCTCTAGCCCCAGAGCAGACGGCCTACATTCTTTATGTCAAAGTTGAGTTCACTCTGGACTATGTCAGGGTGTTGATGGAGTGGCAGGAAGAGATAGTGGCCTGTTTCAGGGAAGAGGTACTCCTGGCTGAAGGGGTAATTGCTCAGGTGATTCCACTGAAAGTGGGGGGAGAGACTGTTGAGAGACAACCACCACTGAGGGCCAAGGGAGGAAGCCCAGGATCCATTGGGGCAGACTCCCTTGGGGCCAGTGCCCCTCTCGCCTCATTCTACACTGACATGAGCTGGCTAGTTGACAGTTTGGTCAAGAATGGGTCCGGAAATGCAAATGAAAGGCTATCAGAGACTCCGGTTCTTCTCAGGGCAGCTGCCAACCCCCATCGGAGAAGAAGAGTTTGAGACTTGGATGAGTCAGGCCATCCAGACAGTGGAGGAATGGAGTGTTCCAGAGGCTGTGAAACGACAGCAGTTTAGTGAGAGCCTTCAAGGCCCAGCTGCTAAAGTAATCCACAATTTGAGAATGGGGAAGAAAACTTGTGTTGCTATGTATTACATAGACGCCTTGTATGCTGTATTTGGAAGAGTTGAAAAAATTGCAGATCTATTGTACAAGTTTAACAACACTCATCAACAAAGGGGGAAGGGACTATCTGAATACATCTCTCGAGTAGACAGAATGCTACACCAGATTATCCTTAAGAAGGGTATTGATCCAAAGGATGCTGATCAAGCTTGTTTAGATCTTGCAAGGGGCTCGCCCCAATCATCCCATTCTCTTAAAGCTATTACTGAAGAGAACACAGATATTGCCAACGTACCCTGAATTGATGAGAGGGGTGGTCACATATGTTAGAGCCCGCCGCTGTTCATCCCTGCGGAACACAGGCAGATCCTGTTACCCTCTCAGCTTGGGCAGCGTGAGGTGGACCTGAGGCAGCATTTCCTTATTTTGCAGCGTGCGTCTCAAGCCTCGTTGCCGATCAGGGCAGGTCATGCATCAGAGCAGTGAATCCAGTCCCCGTCGTGTCACATGACATGATGACGTCAACGCATTTCGCTAAACGTAATGGCGTAGCTTCATCTGGACAACTCAATGAAGCTCAAATGAAGTCCAGATGAAGCTACGCCATTACGTTTAGCGAAACACGTTGACGTCATCACCGTCACGTGACGTGACGGGGACTGGATTCACTGCTCTGATGCATGACCTGCCCTGATCGGCAACGAAGCTTGAGATGCACGCTGAAAAATAAGGAAATGCTGCCTCAGGTCCACCTCACGCTGCCCAAGCTGAGAGGGTAACAGGATCTGCCTGCGTTCCGCGGGGATGAACAGCGGCAGGCTCTAACATATGTGACCACAAAATACAACAGAAAGAGGAGCGAATTCATGAAGGGAAGTACATTTGGATGAGGTAATGTGCCAAAATGTTTATGCAACTATGACCGTACGGACCGTTGGTGCGGTAAGTCCTTGGCATTTCCCATTTGGACAGTGACTTAATATATGCAGGACTATACTTACCAACATACCACCTATGACTACTCAACAACACGGTCTACCCTCCTGGTACATCCTCATTTGTTACCATCTAAGCCACACAGTCATACTTTAAGGCAGGGACTTACGGATATATAGCCTCCACTCAGCTGTACTGTGACTTCCATCAATCCCTCCTCTTGATTATTCTGGTCCACCTCAGTGGCTCATAGTCATCATCATACTGCCATTATCTCATACCCAATATTTGATTGGTTTTCCCCTCAGGGGGACAGGCATGGTGGTGTAACCTCCTTTTATTCATGTAGATGCTAAGCGATATGTGATTTTCATTTGTATTTGAATAAAGTAAATTGATTTATAGGAATCTCTACTGGTTACTGCCCGTCCCTCATTAATTAACCTCTGGGTCCCTGGGGTCTTCCCAGGGACATGCTATGGTTTTTGTAAAATTGCGCTTGGTTTAATTGAGGGACACTAATTATAGTGAGTGGCACCAGTCAACACTCTATTTTAGGCATGTTCCCCCTGTCATGTGTTTTGTGTGTTGATGTACTTATCAGTACTGCTCAACATTGTAGCCAAGCACTTGTCTCCTTTATCAAACCTTTAGTAGAGGATGACCACCTCCTGACACTACTGGGTGGGCCACTAATCTATTACTGGCCTGTCAAAATGATATGACTTTGTCTGACAATGTATAAAGTTTATGGTTAGAAAATCCTTCTATAAGTCAGTTGTTTGCTGTTACAGCCTCTGGTTTGTAAAACAACTGTTTACCTCTTTCAATGTAGTACTTTAAAGTGATTCCACAGGTTGTGTCCTGGCTTCGGGGACCAAAGACTTAGAAGTGGGGGGAGGATGTATCCGACAGTGGACTACAGTTACCTTGCTCCGCAGATCATCCCCGTCATTCTCTATCTATTCCTGTGTCCCTCTAGTGCTGGGCTTGAGTAAACTGACATCACATCTCTGAGCCAAGCAGAGAGGATTGTGGGACTAGTAGTCTCTTGAGCTGATGTCCGGAAGTCGTGAAAACTACCCTCGGACTACACTTCTCAGAGGGCTCTCTGCAACACCAAAGACCTCTGGGAGAACCTATAAAAGAGCCATAAAATTCCGGCCCACATTCTCTTCTTCCTGTCCCTCAATGAGTATGCACCTCTCCGCGGCTGTGCAAGAGGGCTGCGGCCTACCACGCGGCCATCCAGTGACTCCAGCCCAGCCCAGGAGTGCCCAACTCTGCTCTCTGTTCACAAGACATCACCACAGTGCCACCTCATCAGACGGATCCAACGATCGCCCATGTCCAGCAGCTGGTCGTTCATCTCCGTCCATTTCACCAAAGGACATATCATCTAGAATCGCTGTTCGGGAGGTTGCTATCCAGCTCTTCAGTTGGTGAGAGGGCAGTTGCCCATCATTCACAGTCCGTACCTGTTTATCTTGCTTGGACACTGTGTACAGACACCTTGCCCACGGAAACACTTTATTGCACTACATAAGACACTGTATAGACATCTATACCTGGAAATGGAGAGTTCACAAGGTCAGGGCGGTGCAGAGGAACAGGCAATTCTAAGCAGCCATCAAGGGGGCAGTGGTACATACAGAACAGACTACCCTCAATTTCAAAGTACTCCATTCGAAATGTGGCAGGCCATGGATCAAAGCCTAGCATTGGGGACATCAGAGTGTTTGGATGTAAAGCATATGCCTATATTCCAAGTGAAAAGTGATCCAAGCTGGAGAACATAGCCATAGAGGGCATTTTAGTAGGCTATAGTGAGCAAACTAAGAGTTACAGAATCCAGGTACCGGACGGTGTAAAGCTTACCTCATGAAACTTTAACTCCCATCAGACAAGACATACATGGTGACGGGGGAACTACCGACGAATCTTAACGGACAAGGAGACGTGGCGGGACTGGAACACTTGAGAGGTAAAGGTCCATATCTACAGATATGTCACAGAATACATCACGTTATTTCACAAAGGCACCCGTTCCACAGACATGTGTCACAGGTTCGTTCTATTTGTCCATGCCTGACACTTACTACCCGTTGACGGGAGAGTGGTTGACTTCTCGACCTATCGTTGGAGGGCTTGTCGCTAAGATCTACTATACAGGAAACCACTTTACCTGCCTCTACTTGC